>JAVANC010000010.1:21695015-22295015 GCA_033319125.1 Parnassius glacialis | reverse complement strand
ATTTGTCCCAGGTAAACATACTCGTCAACAACTTCGAGCTTAGTGCTCCCAACAAATACCGGCATAGGTGTGACATGGACGTTACACGTGATATTTCTTTTGTCCATGTTCATCTTAAGACCTATCCGTTAGGAGGCACTATTGAGGTCATTGAGCAGTGCTTAGGTCCTCCAGCGATTCTTCCATAAGGACTATATCGTCGGCGAATCGAAGGTGAGTG
The DNA here is from genome assembly GCA_033319125.1 of Parnassius glacialis. Taxonomy (NCBI): domain Eukaryota; kingdom Metazoa; phylum Arthropoda; class Insecta; order Lepidoptera; family Papilionidae; genus Parnassius; species Parnassius glacialis. The sequence goes on along the minus strand of JAVANC010000010.1, from coordinate 22,294,795 downwards.
ATATACTCGCCATTTATGTTAATACTGAATTCTTTCCAGTCCAGTAGCATCAACTCGTCTTCCAATGCAGCGGTGAAGAATTTCGGGGATATAACGCCACCCTGTCTGTGTAGGGCATCCCCCACTAGATGGAGTGTCGATCTAGTAAGATATGTAGGAAGTCGATGGATGCAGGTGGCTCAGAGCCATTCGTGGCATTCCTTAGGGGAGGTCTACGTTCAGCAGTGGACTTGTGAAGGGCTGTAATGATGATGATGATGATGTAAAGTTCACTATCAACGTAGACCACTCACGGAGTGGGATGTATGTCACAATTGCCACGCTTTGTGCGAGGGTTAGTAAGTGACAAACGAAATTACAGACCACCTAATGGTAAGTGACTGGTTCAGTCCGTGGACACCTGCAACCAACTTAAAACAGAGAAGTCTGCGTTGTCACAACTGAGAACTAAGATGGAATGCCTCACAGCCAGAAATTATACTGGCTCTCTATACCCTTCCGACCGGAACACGGCAGTGCAAGCACTGTTATTATGTCGGCAGAAATATGTATCAGTACTACCACTACCAATAAGGTAACTAACCAGACGGACTTCGAGCCAGAAAAGGAGTACTATCCCTTGGTAAATTAATCAAAAGCTAAAAAATAATAATACTGTTTAATAAATATATATGTATATATATATATATATATATATATATATATATATATATATATATATATATATTTTTATAGGATAAGGGTCACACACGATCACACAGTCCACCTGATGATAAGTGCTTGCTGTGGCCCATAGACATCTACATCTATCCTCGATTACAAATCAAAATGCAGATGCGTTTTCACCCGTGAGGACTAATATGGAATGCCTCGTTTCCAGTAAAAAGGGTATCCGGTTCTCTACACTCACCATGTGAAATACGAAACATGCGTTAAGCTAATATTTTACGCTGGTATTCTGTGAGAGCGTGGTCCTTCCCCGATCGAGCAGACCTATTCGTGCTACAAATATACTACTAATATAGCTGCAGCATGACTCTACTACGTACAAAATTAAATATGTTACAATAATAATAAGAATAATGTGAGCCCATGTTATTAGTTACAAAGGTTCCAGTGGGGTTAATTAAGTAAAAAGGTAAAAGACATTTATAGAGGTGTTTAAAAGTTTGCGTAAAAAAAACTACATTATGCCCTTTTACAATTACTACAGTCCCGTGTTAATGTATGTACCTCCTACTTGAAACAACGGCACGTATCCAGTAAGGGTCGGGGACAATAGAACAATAGTGGCTAGACAATGCCCCTCCAGCTACGACCCTAACTTTTTCATTTTACAAAGCGCTCTCTGTTAAACCTGCCATATTAAGTTAACGCTATGAATACATACACACACATCACTTTATTCTAAATTATATTATTGTAAAAAGCTTTTGAATAAATGTGACACATTGCAATAATAAGAACGCCTTAGTAATTTATGTTTTCACTTTTTAATACAGTGCAAAGAAGTCTTATTCAAGAGCTTTAAGTCCCATCCAATTAAAAATTTGGTTTGTACTCTTGAAATAGAACGATACTCTGAAACTCAAAGGATTTCCTTTTTAACTGTAAGGTTGAGATGAGATAACGTTTGTCGGTCTCTTGATGTGTTGATATAATTTTGCTTCGAAAATATCCTTAGATAGCTCACACGTTCCACACCGATCACATTGTAAAAGATAAGTTCTAATCGATGTCGCTTGTTTTGCTAACACGGCAAATGTATCAAGCAAATGTATGGACCGTATCTTTGCTTTTTATATCAATGGCTACATCGATATTGCGATGGCTGTACCTTTGTAGGTGGTGTGGTGTGGTGGTATGTCGTTGTAGGCATAGTGATGTATTTTTGCAGTGTGGTTTAAGCGAAGTGGTGTCGATGCACTCTAGAAAGAGTATTGTGCCGAAGTAGTCGGTAAAGTGTGTCAGTGTTTAGCGGAGTGATATGTCGTTGTATTGTGACGGTGTAGGCGGAGTGGTGTTGGTGTGATATGTCGCTACGGGAGTAATACGTCGGTGTAGTGTTATTGTAGTGTAACGTTGTAAAACATTTTGAAGAAAATAACCGTTACGGTCACAGCTTATTAAAGTACACTGCTGAACATAGACCTCCCATGTAAATTGCTTCATAAAATGGATATTTGCCATAGTTTATTTTTAGTCTTTATTAGGAAGAATACCAGCGTAAAATAGCAGCTTAACACTGCTGTGTTTTGTATGACGAGTGTAGAGAACCGGTGACCCTTTTTACTGGAAAAGAGACATTCCATCTTAGTCCTCACGGGTGACAACGCATCTGCATTTTGATTCGCAGACGAGGATAGATGTAGATGTCTATGAGCCACAGCAACCACTTACCATCAGGTGGACTGTGTGCTCGTTTGTCACCCCTTCATATCAAAAGAAGACGTTGCTGCCCATCTCCTAATTTGTTTCCCTTTGTCGCCTCTTACGACAGCCACGGTAAGATATGGGATATTCTTACACCGCCACTACACGGTAACGAATCGGAAGAATATAAGTGATTTTTTTTTGGAAGATTTTGACGTCATCATAGTATCTCAAACTTTCAAGCTAAAGCAGACTAAATAACTTGAGGTATACATTCATCACCATCACCACCACTAATACACAAAGCGTATATAACTTATAATCACTATTATATTTCAAAATCCACCTTAAACGATAATACAAGAATAGCAAGCCGCCGACGGTCAAGTTTCCACCAAAACTTGAACGGAGTGGTAGGTTGTTGTAGTATGGCGTTGTATGCGGAGTGGTGTCGGTGTGAAGTGTTGTCGTGGGCGCAATGGTGGATAGTTGTAGTGTGACAGCGTAAGCTGAGTGTCGTCGGTGTGGTATGTCGGTGTAGGGAGTGTGATATCCGAACGGGTCCTAACCTTGTAGTATGTGTCTGTGTAGGCGGTGTGTAGTGTCGGTGTAGGCGGTGTGTAGTGTCGGTGTAGGCGGTGTGTAGTGTCGGTGTAGGCGGTGTGTAGTGTCGGTGTAAGCGTCTTGGTGTAGGCAGAGGGGTGAGTTGATGCGGTGTAGGAGTAGACGGTGCGGTGTGTGTGTGTGTGTGTGTGTGTGTGTGTGTGTGTGTGTGTGTGTGAGTGAGTCAGTGTGTGCGTGCGTGTGCGTGCGTGCGTGTGCGTGCGTGCGTGCGTGCGTGCGTGCGTGTGTGCGTGCGTGTATGCGTGCGTGCGTGCGTGCGTGCGTGCGTGTGTGTGTGTGTGTGTGTGTGTGTGAGAGAGAGAGAGAGAGCGTTACGTCACCTTTCGCGCGTGTAGCCGAGTTTGGGCTCGGTGTACTGCAGAAGGTGGTCGCGCGTCCAGTCGACACCGCGCTCGCCGCACAGCAGCAGGCGCAGCTCGGCAGGCGAGAAGGCGCGCAGACGGCGCGGCGGGAACACGGCGCCGAACCCGCTGCGGAACGCGACCGCCTGCCGCTGCACGCCCGATTGCACCGCCCACCGCGCAGACAACTCCGCGTACGTGCGTGCGTTCCACGCACCCACCTGTTATAAGCACTCGTACGTATATCCAACGTGAATTGGTCAAATTCACATTTCGATTCGCATAGTACATTAACTTCAAATGTCTTGGGTAGAGTGTGCAAAGCATAAATAAAATAAACTGAAAATATATTATTATTTAGGTTTTACAAAATTTCACTGTATTCTCAAAATGGCGGCAGGACATAAAAATTGTCAATTTGGCAGCAAAATTGTCAGTAAGCCCAATACTATGCCCACCCATAAAATCCTGAAGACTGTAAATGTAGATAGAATGGTGGCAGGCCTACTTTTCTTTAATTTACCCTAGAAACTTAAGTGAGTACCAGCAACCTGGTGCTAAGCCGTTAAAGTCCCAATGTATAACAGAACTTTTTTATTCAATATAGATTATAAATAATACTTATTGAAAGTCACTCTTTTGTTTAATTACCACTGGTTCGACAAAAACCTCTGTCCTGGGAAGAACCAGTAAGAAACCCAGCGGGACTTTTTTTAACAGCTTACAATCTTGTATGTTACACAATTAACAACACAAATTAGAAATAGCTTGGTAGCGATCACCTCATTCCCAGGGTTTATTATCATCCATAAATTCTTTAATATGATAATAACCCTCTTTATAAAAAGTTACTTTATAATTTTATATTTGTTTTAAGACAATTGTTGTAAAAGCGTATACATCGCCCCAAGAATGAATTACTGACTCGGTGGAGTCGAGTAACTGGTACTACCAGCTTGTGCCTCTGTTCCTAGTATTTACAGAATGTATATCACTTGTTTTTGTAAAACTACTTTTATTTTTGTGTACATTTTTACAAATGTATTGAGAGGCCAAAGTTAATATAATAATTTCCTTAAATCTTTGTCGCAGCGACTCGTTACGCTTTAAATCATAAATTCCTCTTATGGCCCTCTACTGTAAAACAAATATAATTTCAGTGTCAGCCGCGTGTCCGTGGAAATAGCTAAAGTATAAACTAGTCTAGCTGTTTCAACACTGGTATCTTTCTAATCTTTTTACAGCATATGCTGCAGAATTAAGTCTGCTTGCTAGTTTTGATATATGGGGGCTCCACTGAAGCTTCGCGTCCAGTGTGATTCCAAGAAAAATAGTGTTTTTTTAGTATTTAATTGTTTGGCAATTGGAGTCATGAATTTCATACATTTCGTTTTAGTGCTATTTAAATGCAAAATATTAACATTGAACCAATTTACTAATTTAGATATAGCATTATTTACTTCGTCATATTTTAGTAATTATCGTCTTAATTTGAAAATTAAAATGTCATCAGTAAATAATACTATATCATGGTTATTGACTATATATGGCTATGGCTATATTTAATGACTTACTTAGTAAGGTAAGTCATTAATGTATACAAGAAACAGAAAGGGGCCGAGAATTGAGCGTTGAGGCACGCCCATTTGTACCATCGAACCAGAAGAGCTCATACTGTTAATGACAACTTTTTGCGTTCTGTTACTTAAATATGAAATAATTAATTGAAGAGCATCACTTCTTACATAGTATACTTACTACACTTAATAATATTTTTTTCAAAAATCTGACAAGTGTTGGTATAGTACAGAAATAGGCCTAAAATTGGCGGAGTCTAATGTGCTACCAGATTTAAATAAAGGTATTATTTTACTATACTTCATTAAATCAGGAAACACATCAGATTCGATACTAGTATTAAAAATAATAGCTAGATGCGGCGCGATTGTATCTATTATAGACGCAGTAACTTTAACGGAAATCCCCACAGATCTACAGTTTTCTTAATGTCAATAGTTTTAGAATATTTCACAATATCTTTTGATAATACTTTATGAAATGTAAAATTCTTTGTACACGCATTTACATTTTGTTTAAGTAATGATTCGGCGTCGGCAGGAGAAGAAATCAGTGACTTAGTGGTTAAGATCGGAACATCAGTAAAATATTTCTCAAAAACCATTGCAACGTCCTGATCTCATTCAGTTAATTTGTTGTTAAAAGTTAACTGGTAGTTTGAATTGCGAGAGTTGATCTTACCAGTTTCGCTATTAATTATACTCAATGTCATTTTAATTTTACTAGAAGTCGTTTTAACGGTACGCTTTCGAATGAATATAGATTGCAATGTGGTGTAAGACAGGGGGGGTTAAGCTCGCCTCTATTGTTTAATTTGTATATCAATCAGCTTATTGAGCGACTCAGTAGTACTCATGTCGGCTGTCATATTGATGATATCTGCTTCAATATTATAAGCTATGCTGACGACATGTTGCTGCCGAGTCCCTCAATCAATGCACTGAGGACTTTATTGTCAATATGTGAGACATATGCGGAGGCACATGCGCTTAAATATAACGCTAACAAAAGCAAACTTGTGTTCAAAGCAGGCAAACATCAGCCCTCCCGTGTGCCTCCAGTAGCCCTCGATGGGGTGCCTCCAAAGCTGGTGGATAGTTTTAAATATTTGGGACACATTGTGACAGCAGACCTCCGGGATGACGAGGATATAGAAAGGGAGCGCAGGGCGTTGACAGGGAGAGCCAATATGCTTGCTTACAGGTTCACTAGATGTACAGATACAGTTAAAATAACGCTTTTCAAATCGTTTTGTCAATCAGTTTACTCTAGTGCTCTGTGGGTGACATATACGCGTCAAGCTTACAATGCTCTGTGCGTACAGTATAAGAACGCTTTCAGGATGTTGCTGCGGCTGCCGTGGCATTGCAGTGTGTCAGGTATGTTTGCGCAAGCACACTTTTCCAGCGATCATGCGGAAGAAAACAGCCTCACTCTTGCAACGCTTACGAAACAGTAATAACAGCATCATGAGAGCGATATCTCTAAGATATGACTGTCCCATACAGAACCACTGGGTGGACATAGTCATAGGATTAAAATAATATGTAATTACTTACAATACTAACATATACGGACCATGGTCTGAAATAAAATTATTATTATTATTTAATTTTGTTGCTAAAATAAATGCAAAGACTTGGCTGTGGAGCACACTCTTTTCAATATTTTTTAACAGCTTTTTTACTTATTCCCTAAATTCGACGCCAGGATTATATGACCTTTCATGGTAAAGATCATATAACCTTTGTCTGCTCATATGGACTCCTACTGTCGCCCATTCATTGAATGCCTTCCGACTGTTCAATGAGAATGTTTTAGAAGTAAAAATATTATTAAATTCATTGCAAATAAGCTTAAACAATGTTCCATACAAAAAAATTAGGATCATTTTGGTATGAAAGTGATGGAAGTTTTTTCACTATGTTACTTCTAAACTTCTCCATGCGACGTGCATTTCCTGGAACAAACACAACTTTCTCATCTACTTGATTTTGTAAAGGTAAGGTAAAAAAATTAATTGTACACAGTGATCACAACTTAATTTTTGAATTATACATTTATGCAACGGCTTAACATTTGTAAAAACGTTATCTATACATGTTGCACTAGATTGAGCAATACGCGTTGGCTCTAAAAATAAATTAAAATACCATATGATTTATACAACGATCTAAATTTAATATTGGTGGAGGAAGCTTCGAACTAGGAGATTTATATTAAAGTCTCCACATATTACAACAGATTTATTCTGTTTATTAAGCTTAGCAAAAACTTTCTCCATAATGTTTTCAAAAGTATCATATGTAGAACATGGGGGTCTGTAGATGCACACAACAATGAGGTGCTCAAACTCAACACATGCAATTTCTACAGTTCTCTCAACAGAGACGTGATATGACTTTACACGATAATAATTTACTAGCTAATATTAAGGCGCCACCTCTTGAAGCCGTTTCTCTATTGAAAGAACTGACCACCTGGTGATTACTGAAGTTAAACATTAAGTTATTAACTTTTAACCAATGTTAAGTAATACATAAAATATGCATATTGTTGCTATTTAAGAACAATTCAGTTTCTAGCTCTTTGTCTATCATGCCTTGTATATTTTGATGCAATAGGTTATTATTACTCTGTGGAGTCATACAATTAAAGATTTTTAAGCTACATTCTAAATTATTTAAACTATTATAACTGCTAGAGATTACCTCTATTGTCTCATTTTCTAATTCAAATTACTTGGAACTGATTCCAAATTATATATTAAGTAATAATGGTGCTCAATAGAAGCATATGTGTGTGTAGCCAAGTTCTTGGCTGAATTAATATATAAACAATAAGATAGCACATTTGCTATCTGTTTTAAATTATATTTAAACAAGTAATGTCGATCTCTAGTCAAAAATTTCTACTTTTTGTGATTTATCATGCGATCAGTCGATAGAAATTTCTTAATTAAATTATTATTGTCTATTAAATTAATTATATTATTATAATTATTACAGTTAAATGTCAAGTTTAAATGTGGCCAACCCTATATGTAAGGCAATGTAAACAAGATAATTTTATGTACATTTAAAGTATTTAGATAATCAATATATTTTGATAATGGATTTTTTTTTACATTGCCTCTTCTCCCAATAAAAATTATTCCTGAGCCGATGAAAATAATATTTTCATCGGCTCAGGATGAGCTAAAAGAACAAATAAACAAATAAATTTTGAAATAATTTGCAGAGTTTTTAAGTGATAAAATTGTTAAATTTAGACACTCAATATCAGTCTCAAAACAGTTATTCATATTTTCCACCTTAATTGAATATAATTTAAGTTTATTAATTAGTTCTTGCTTTTCTTTACATACATTTATATAATTTTAACATTAATTTTAGTTTTAATTATCTTTTGCAGTTTTCTAATATATTTATTAATTTTAATGTATTTCTTTAATTTTCTTCTACTTTTTGCTGTTCTTAGTCAGTCAAATCGATTGTTGTGGAGGGTTGCAATGCTTTAGAAGATTTATGAGCACATTGAACATACTTTTACTTTGGGACGCTTTCAAGTTATCTGTGTATTGTTTTAATTGCACAATCTGCTCATTAGCCTCACTTAGCTGTAAATGCAATGCAGCAATTAATTTGAGGAATTCCTCATATTCCTTGCTGCATTGGTCAAACTCATCGACTGTTCTCTGAAGTTGATCCCTTTTTTTTAAATTAATGTATATTCTTTATGCAACTTACTTATAATTATAAGGAAAGAGAGTCCCAGCAGGACTGCAAAAACTACCGTGAAATCAGCCTGCTCAGCATTGTTGGAAAACTGTATGCTAAAGCGTTGATTAAAAGTGGTATGAAAGAACCTGACGGAAAAAATCGAATATGCAAGTTAGAGAGGGGATGGGGTGAACGGATTAGGGTTTTTCCATGCCCATGATCACAGAAGTTTTTGACCAAAAGCCAAAAAGTTTTCTATGCATTTACAGACTAGAAAAATGTTTATGACAGAGAGATAACCGAGTTATTTTATAGTAAACACTGGCCTCGGTTGCACTCAGCAATAGGCTGATACAGGTATTAAAATCTCTTTAAGAGCACACATCTTACCTACCAACCATTAACGAGTATCGTGTGACCCTAGTAAAGGTCCAAAAAGCTTTTATAACATCGCCTGCTTTTACGAATACAGACCGCTTCACTCAGCCCCTCATATACTGTGAAGAAACTTTACGTCCAGTTATTATAAAATCGTCCACACAATATTATTACATTAATTTCTACTATTGAAGCAAAAGAAAATTGTATAATTCAAGATGTACCTTTTTTATAGGATGAGGGTGACAAACGAGCACACAGTCCACCTGATGGTAAGTGGTTGCTGCGGCCCATAGACATCTACATCTATCTTCTATTACAAATCAAAATGTAGATGTGTTGTCACCCGTGAGGACTAAGATGGAATGCCTCATTTCCAGTAAAAAGGGCCTCCGGCCACCTGCACTCACCAAGCGAAACGCAGAGGTAAGCCTCTACTTCACGCTGGTATTCTGTGAGGTCGTGGTACCACCCCGGTTCGAGCCGGCCCATCCGTGCGACAGCAAAAGCTGCCGCGTGGCTCTACCACTGTTAGAATTATACCTTAACTTGAATTATACAATTTTTTTTGTCACGTAAAATGTATTTACTTATTCATTAAAATATATACATATACTTTGTTCTTATACGACCACAAAAATCCAGCGGAGTTAGCCTAGTTGTTTTCTTAAAAATCGTACAATTGAAAAATAAAAAAGAATGGGAATGACAATGTTAAGTAACATTACTGTCACGAGACTTTTTTACTGATTTTGTTGTGTTCAATTAGCGTTAATGATTTTAGAAAGTCAACTTGGCTAACCCTGCTAGTACATTTGAATTACTAACCTCGATGTGTTCACCGCTATCACAAAGCGGCTGCACTGCTACAGCGGGATCTGTATTGGCGGCAACGTGAGTCATCGTGAGTGCTAGTTGCTCGAATGTGGCGCCCTCTACAGTTATCTCTTGAACTCGCCGCTGACGTTCACTCTCTTCTAGTGAGGAGTCAGACATGATAACGTCATACTCATCCGCCGCAAGCAAAACTTTCTCTAGGAACCTATAACAAAATGATTGAACCATATTTAATTCTGCTTTTCTAAACGGTAGATTATGTCAACAAAATCTAAACAATTAAATTTACATTTCGATTTATACAGACAAAAACCCTTTTTAAAGTTAGCAACTTGAAACAAAGTATACCATTTAACGTACCTATGTCTTATCGGATCAATTTCTTTCAGATGCTCTGATGTCAATTCTTCACCGCACATAAGTCGCAAGAAAGGTTCAGATAATGGTAAGTCTACTAGCCGCCCATCTTGCAGGACCTAAAACGTTTCGTAATTAAAGAACAAATTCAAAAAATCTATATGGTAAGAACAGTATACACAGCTATAGAGTATGCATTACCTTAGCTAAAAATACGCCTAGGAACCAAAAATATTTGCAAACTTTATCACAGATAGGAGAATCTTGAGGAAGTGGCGCCGGAAACAGACCTCCGGCATGTGTAACATAGTAACCGGGGGGTTTCTCTGCTTCTGCAATAAAAAAAACCATGACAAAAATTTCAAGTTAAACATTTTTAGTGAGGTGGTATAGCTGTGTCTACATTATGTTTGTACTACGTGACCAAAACAATTAGGCGCATGATAGCTAAGACGTCATTAGAACTATGGAGGGAACACCGGAACGGTGATTGGTCACTAAGGGAAGCGCGGGGATAGAGGCGGGGTAGAGTTAAAAGTAAAGTTGCAGCCTATTTACGTCCCACAGCTGGGCACAGGCCTCCTCTCATTTCTGAGAGGGTTTTAGGGCAAGGAATTGTCCACCGCGCTGCCCTAATGCGTGTTGGCGAACTTTACATGACGTCGAATTTTTTTTTTTATTTCTCAGACATGCAGGTTTCCTCACGATGTTTTCCTTCACCGCCGAGCACGTGGTAAATCAGCACTTAAAATTGCAATTAACAATTTCATTGGTGCCAGCGGGGATCGAACCCGGGTTGCTCGAGTACTGTGAAGCTTACAACGAGCGCTAACCATCTGAGCTACCACGGCGTCAAACCGCATACCTGTCATGCGCCTATTTGTTTTGGCCAAGTTGTATTTAAAAAATCTGAAGCAGACAGAACAGTGGTAGAGCCACGCGGCAGCTTTTGCTGTCGCACGGATGGGCCGGCTCGAACCGGGGTGGTACCACGACCTCACAGAAAACCAGCGTGAAGTAGAGGTTTACCTCTGCGTTTCGCTTGGTGAGTGCAGGTGGCCAGAGGCCCTTTTTACTGGAAATGAGGCATTCCATCTTGGTCCTCACGGGTGGCGGCGCATCTACATTTTGATTTGTAATAGAGGATAGATGTAGATGTCTATGGGCCGCAGCAACCACTTACCATCAGGTGGACTATGTGCTCGTTTGGTCACCCTTAACCTATAAAAAAAAATTAAAAATAAAGAATATGGCGAATACTGTAATCTTGTTGTAATGATATACAGCAAAATAAATGCGTTGAATGTAGTGCGTATAGGCGCAAACCTTAAATGCGCCTTAGAGGTAAATACCATTTTAAGGAGTTAGATGAAGTGCGGATGGGGACAAAAGAAGGTATTGCGCTCGCATCACAGCCGTTTGTAATTGCATTCCATCTTGCTTACGCTTCACGTGTCACTTGCGCTCGCATACAATTGCGATTATTATATTGTTAAGAGGATACCTTGAAAATGAATCGTTGTTTTGAGGGCGTGGCTTAGCCCTTTGTCCGTAAAACTCAAGGACGACTAAGGGAGTGTCAAAATGAAAGTGATGTGATGTGTGATTACTTCATGTACGCAAATTATGAGTTATATAGAAATTATGAGATAAAGAGTTTATGTTAACTTAGATATGATTATTTACTGTGCTTTGAAAGTCATGTCATTACCTTATTCGTAAAAACATTGTGGTGGTATGGAGAAATGTAACTAATTAGAGACTATTTTAGAATTTTTTTCTATCGTGAAAATTAAATGATAAGGTGTTTTCTTTTTATATAATCCAAGGTCATATGAATAAAAATCATATACCAAAAGTTATCAGCTAGCCTTAAATACTAAGTTACTTCATCATCAAGACAATTTAATGAAAATAATCTTTGCTTTTTATAGCATGTTATTTGGGCGCATAGTTTAAGAGGTCATAAAAAAATTAAATAATTCAACACTAAAATCAGTGTACGCTTCTATGGGCGAGGGTAGTTCAATCCTTTTAGGTTAAAAAATTCGCATAATTAATGGAGTACTATATATCGGTATATGTACATTATAGAGCAAAGTTAGGGTTAACGCTCCCCCCCCCCCCCCCTCCGCACCCCAACTTCTCTCCCAAATCGCGTTTTTTCCAGTTTCAAAGAAAACAGTAGACGATACATGAAAAGTGTGTAGATACGAAATGATTCTTAATAAATTTGCTATCAACCTCTTATGCTTACGAGGGCGACACTGAAAGTTCTTAGAAAATCTAAAACTGAACAACTTATTGGTTTTATTATTTCTTTTCAAAACGGATTATTAATAGATATTACAAGTGACAAACAGTTGTTAGTGTATCACTCTGCAGTAACTGTTTTTCGATCCTGTAAAATAATTGTTGCGTAATGACCTGTCCTTCCGAAGAACGAGGCCACTATCTTTTTTCCCACGCTTCGACCTCTCTTAACTTTAGTTGGCAACTCCCGGAAGGAAACACCCAGATAGCAGACTGTCTCTTAGTTTCAGGATCACAACAATAAATCCAGCTTTCGTCACCCGTAAGTATGTCAAACACAACATTTGAGTACCTCCCTTCACGGCACCAATCAACACGACGGAGTTTTTGGGCCTCTGTCAAATTATGAGGTATCCACCGGGCACAAAGGTTCCTGACCGCTAAATGCTCATGGAGGATTTTGTGCACTTGACTCATACCGATGCCTAAGCTTGTCCGAATCTGCTGATATGTCACTCTTCTGTTAGTCTCTATCATACGCCACACAACACTGATGTTATCTTCAGTCGTCGCCGTTGAAGGCCGTCCCTCACGCAGATCATCGGTGAGATTAGTACGACCACGTTTAAACTAATTAAACCAGTTGTAAACAGTGGCACGAGATGGGGCTTCATCGTGAAAGGCCAATCGAAGTCTATCATAACTTTCTTGTTGACTTGAAAGTCATAAAAAATCATTGTACGAAAATTTTCTCGCGTTACGAGGACGGCACTGAAAATTTCGGGAATCAAGGAAGTGACACAACATTACTATTTAAAAATGTATTTATTGCTTTTCGAAGTATTCTCCGTGAAATTTGACACATTTTTTCATACGATGGAACCAATCATTGAAGCAACGATTCCATTCGGAAGTTGGGGTCTCCAAAATGGCCGTTTTGTAGGCGTCCACAGCTTCTTCAGGTGATGAAAATCTCAGCCCATGCAATTTATTCTTTATTTTAGGGAAAGTATAGAAATAATTAGGGCTTAGGTCGGGGCTGTACGGCGGATGGTCTAATAATTCTATGTTTTCTTGTTCTAAAAACTCTTTTGTTGTGTGCGGTGTGAGAACTCGCATTGTCGTGATGGAGGATGATGCGGCGGTTGCAGTTCTCTTTACGGAGTTCAGAAACGACCTGTGGCAAACAAATGCTAGCATACCATTCTGCATTAACCGTTCTTTGTCCCTCAAGAGGAATAGTCGTAACATGGCCGGTTTTGGAGACAAACGTGGCCACCATTTTTTTTGCAACACTCCGTGAACGAACAATTTTTGTTGGCTTTAACTCATTTTCGAACACCCAAAGTCATGACTGGTTTTTTGTTTCGGGTTCGTACGCGTATATCCAGGATTCATCACCTGATACAATGTTGTACACAGCATTTGAGGATCCTGCGTGGAATCTTTCGAGAGTTCTGACGCACCAAGTAACGCGAGCCGCTTTTAGCTCTTCACAGAGCGAATGCGGTATCCATCGGGAAAACAACATTTTTACACCTAATTGTTCATGCAAGATTATTTGTATTTGACTCATGCCAATGTCTAAAGTTGCCTGAATTTCGCGGTATGTTACATGTCGATCTTCCTCAATCAGCTTACGCACAGCATCAACGTTTTCTTGGGTGGCTGCAGTTTTTGGACGACCTTGACGGGGATCATCACTGAGCTTGACATGTCCACGTTGAAATTCAGCAAACCAGCGATAAATTGTGGTTTTGGATGGGGCTTCATTACCAAATGCAGAAATCATCCGGTCAACACACTGTTTTTGTGTTAAACCACTTCGAAAGTCATAATAAATCATCGTTCTTGAATTTTCTCGAGTCAATTCCATTTTCTCAACGACTAAACAAGTTTGACAAAACCTTGTGACAAGACCGAGAATCTTTTTTAAATAAATAAATGGTATTCGATTTTTAAAACCAAGGATTATTCAATTAAAAAGATTTTAATATGACAGGAACAGTGGAAATATTCCATTCCCGATACTTTTAGTGCAGCCTATGTAAATTCATGCTGACGTGACACAGACAATTTTCAATTTACCGCCAAGTCGTAAACAAATGACAAATGAATAAAATACATCTTTGACGGCTCCGTGGCGCAGTGGCTTAGCAATGAGTTGTTGCGCTGGGGGGCGCGGGTTCGAATCCCGCACGGAGCAAGTATTTGTATGACCTACAAATAATTGTTCCGGGTCTGGATGTTTGTCCTTGTGCAATTTGTGTTTGTAAACTGCCTCCACGATACAGGAGAAAATCCTAGTGTGGGGGTAACGTTTTTAATAATAAAACAAAACAAAAAAAAATCTATACAAATAAATAAAATTGAAGTGAGTGTTTGTAATGTCGAAATAACAGCTTTTTACTATATGCATATGAAAGTATATACGGTGCTTATAACAAAAACACGACTTAAAATTTTTGTCTGTCTGTCTGCCTGTTTGTTCCGGCTAATCTCCGAAACAGCTGGACCGATTTTGACCGGACTTTCAGTGGCAGATAGCTGATGTTATAAGAAGTAACTTTTAGAAAAAGAATTAGGGTTCAACGCCAAAAATTAAAACCATGAACTCCAATCGTAATAAATTACGCGCGGGCGAATTCGCTGGGAACAGCTAGTACATAATAATATTGGCAGAGTTCCATTTTCAAAATTTGAACTTATTTTTTTATTATATCGTTTACAAGTGACCAGTTTTAAAAACTTCCAGTGTCGCCCTCATATTTAATCAATTCAATGTTCAAAATAGCGTAGCAAGGTGAAATGAAAGAGTTTAGAAATAAATTATACCTCTTTTTAAAGAACATATTCTACTCTTTACTTTAATTATAAATATCTTGAAGGTAAAGTATGAAATTTTTGAGATAACTAAAGTTTGAGCAAAAAAAGTCTATAAATGATAAAAATGTTCAAATTCCGTGGCATGTTGCGCAGAAACTATAAGTGATATCGCTTTTATATGAATTAGATATTAATAGCGAGCGTATCGATTACGAGCTACAGGCGCGCGCGCCGAACAATGCGTTCCGCGGAACGCGCTCCAAATGTTCAAAATGTATCAACTAAGCGCACCTGGTGCGCCTGGCGCGCGGGGCAGCCGTTCTAGTGTTTGACCGTTCAACATGAATGTCGGTCGCGTACGAATAGCTGCCACTTCCATAGTTCCACGCGTCTTCTCTGAGCGCTTTATTATGATAAAAACAACCTTTGCTATTCCACAGCAGTTATTTTGAATTATATAACTATCAATTTACGGCAACTTTGGTTATCCATAGCTCGGAACGCAACGAACACACGAATGATGAGAAGAACCGTCCCAACTGGCGCGCGCGCGCCAAAACTTAACTACCTTGATACGCGGTGAAAAATCGACATCAGATGGAGCGGCTCCACGTTTGAGCGTTCCAACGAACAATTTAGCGCGCGTTCCAAGGCGGTATCCATTTTGCGCGACTGGAGCGCGCGCTTATGTTCGACCTCTTGGAGCGCATAATCGATACGCGGCTTTAAGGTGATACGTAAAATAGACACTAGATGGCATAAACATGACTAATTAACATCATTTTATAAGTTATGAAATCATGGATTGTTATCAATGGATTCAATATACTAATTTTATTAAATATGGTTAATTTTATTTATTGAATATTTTTTCAAACTTCATTTTAACACTTAAAGCAACGCACAAAGAGACCGAGATAATAGAAAACACTAGAGAACACGTTATAAAGAGACAAACATAGATCTATAGGATTTAGCCTGCGAGAGAATGAGAAAGAATATGTACTATGTAGTATATAATAATATCTTCTTCATTTCTCGCAGGCTAAATCCTATAGATGTGTTTGTCTCTTTATAGCGTCGCTTTTTCGTTTCATCGAGTTTCAAAACACAACTATTCTATAGAAGTTTTCACTTTAAAAATGCATATCAGCTGACCGTGGAGCGGTGCGGGTGCGGGTGCGGGCGCGGGCGCGGGCACGTGGGCGGGCGCGTCCTGCAGCCACATGGCGAGGTCCGCGCGCTGCAGCTCGCCCGCCACCAGCGCGTAGAACTCCAGCGTGGGCCCCAGCCCCGTGCCCTCCTCGCCCGCGAACTCCACCTCCAGCACCGACTTGCGCCCCGCGTGCACGCGCATCACCTGCGCACGATTAACACACCTGATTTACACAGTCACTTCTAATACGAACCTCGGACACACTGAAATCTAGCGCTGAAGTCTCCACTGCAGTAATAAGCTGAGTGAAGTCTTTTTTTCCCCCAATGCACTAAACAAAATAATGTTACATGATTGTACAGTTCTATAAGATATGGCTTGAAATACCCAGATTGACGATGGGAGCAAAGTCAAAGATGCTAGGCTTGGTTGCTATGGTTGCAAAATAAATGCTTTTCCCGTCTTTTCTTTCTTCTTTTTTCGATATTGCGATCACTAATCCGTCTACCAAGCGTGGCAATTGTGACAAAACGTCCCTACTAATGAGAGACCTTGCCTTACAGAACCCTGTTACCGACTAATAAAAGAGACGAAAACATCAAACCGGCATCAGGTAGCAGCGTGAAATGCGACTATGAGGCCGAACTTGCGCTTTGTAAAGTTGCAAGCGATGTGCCGACATGAAATACTGTCTCGCCCTACTGAGTACGCCAAGCTTGGCCAATTTGGCCTTCCCTTCTAAGTGACCACCAAACTGCACACTATTCGATATATCGACGCCGAGGATTCCGATACTAGCCGAGGCAGCACGTGGAGTGCCTTGAAACTGAGGAGATACGACAAAGCGGTTCATTTTAGCGGTAAACGCGCAAACTTGTGGCTTCTGGGGATTGAACTGGACTAGATTTAGTCGCCCCCAATCCGAGACTTTGTTCAGCAAAGACTATTTCAGACACAAGTTTGCCTCAGTACTAGGCGACGTTTTCGTGAGAAATATTGACATGGCCGGTGTATAACGCACCAGCAGTACTGTCGCCTGCATAATAATTAATGTTACCAGTTTGCAAGATATCATTGATATGCAAAAGAACGGCGTTGGTGATATCACGCAGCCTTGTGGAACACCAGCGTTAGTAGGCTTATAATCAGAGCATGCACTGTCTACTGTGACATTGATGCTCCGATCAGCAAGGAAACTGGTGATCCAATTGCACAATTTCTCGGGAAACCGATAGGAAGAAAACTTTGAAAGAAGCACATTGTGCCAGACCCCATCGAAGGCCTTCGCAATGTCAAACTAACGGCCAATGCCTCTCCCTTAGATTCTACTGCCTCCGCCCATCTATGAGTCAGGTAGACCAGAAGATCACCAGCTGATCGACCCCGACGAAAACCCTATTGGCGTTCACTAATCAGCTGATGATCCTCAAGGTACCTCATGAGCTGGCAGTTTATATTGGACTCCATTATTTTGGAGAACAAGGAGGTGATGGCGATAAGCCTAATTGGAAGGGTCTGAGCGGTCGCCTATTTTATCGGATCAGATTTTATGGGATCGGGTGGACCAAAGCTGTCTTCCATGAATTCGGGACTACGCCTTGGGAGGAGTACCGGAAAAGACGCGTTAAAACTGGTGCCAACTCCGGAGCATACGTCTTCAGCACAATGGGAGAGACTTCAGCAGGCCCACTCGACTTGCTGACGTCCAGGGAAAGGAGTGCTTTGCGAACCGAGCGCTGTGTAAACCACACATCCGGCATCGAGCACTCACAACGCGTGATGGTCGGTGGTGTGTCCCCCCGTCATCGAGAGTCGAGTTAGACGCAAAGCGAGAGCCTAACAGATCGGCTTTCCTTTGCGGCATGGGCCAGTACATAAAAATATTAACTCACACTAGGCACACAAAGAGGACGACTCGTCCTCTTTGTGTGCCTAGTGTGAGTTAATATTTTTATGTATTCGATCCCGAGAAAGTTAACTACGATTTGTATAGAATAAAATCAACGCCAACTAGTGGCAATAATCGGAATCACAATTCATTATTACATATTTGTTTATGTTTTGTAATTTGATCAAGATTTCGATAGTTTGTGTTAGTATTATGAGATTGTGAATTAGCCACTTTATTTTAATGTTTATTATTGACAGTATTAAATTTAAAGCAAAAAACATGAAGATTTTTTCATTCTAATATGATTTTATGGTGACATTTTTGGAGCAGTAAATGGAATTTAGTTAATTAGTGTTAAGTGAACTTATGATACTTACTTACTAATAATGACTTAATTATTAAATAGTGATGGTAGGAACTTGGATTTATCAAACGCTATTTACACCAAGACTAATACTTTCTTGGAAAAGGTGATATCTATCCTTAAATTACCTGTCATGTGGGTGTAACAACAGACTAAAATATGCACAAGCTCTTGCTTCAACACTGGCGTTATAATAACAGGCATCTATTATTATTAGTTATTAATGCTTTTGTGGCTGCAAACATCCTCCTATCGAAAAAAACAACGTCCTGCCTAAATTATATATCGTTCTCACAAAGCGAAATAAAATTAACTCTTCAACAATAATTCTCACTCTTCTATCTCACTGTAAAAATTTAGGTGAAAACTTTTTTTCGTTCACGTGCGTTAACGTTCTCACTGTCGAATGCGAGTCAATACTCGATGGTGATTCCGATTATTGCCAATAGTTGGCGCTGATTTTATTCCATACAAATTGTAGTTAACTTTCTCGGGATCGAATACGTAAAAACCAAAACTCGTACTAGGCACTGTACAGACATGGAAGAGATGGCGGATAGCAATTCCCTTGGACAGCCTTGGCAAGAGACCAAAATGGGCGGGTTCTCAAAGAAAGGTGAACTAGCTTCTCGCCGATTCTGCCGATGTGCTTAGACCATGCCTGGGCAATGAATCTTTTGCAGGACCTGGAGGCGGAATTATACTTCTTTTTAAGAGCGCTGGTGTTTACATCCAGAGCCGTTGATGCGTCAGCCCAGGCCCGGTAGCACTCCTGCTTATAGAGTGATGCTATTTTACAGGAGCGATCAAACGATGGCTGGGATCTGCCTCCGATGGGCACCACAGAGGATGGAATGAAAACTTCCATACACTGAAGTAACAGAATCAGCAACAACGCTGGGATCTTCCGGCGAGACGCAAACCCGCCCAAGGGTAGGATGCAAAAAAGACCGCATCTTATCCCAATCGGCCGACCTATAATGCCAAACACGGCGGCAGCCTGCAGAATGCAACCGCGACGTTAGTGTGGCACCACACTCCGGACAAGACAGTGGTCCGACGAGCCTAAAGCAGCGTCAACGGAAACCTGATATCCGTCCGGATGAGAGGTCAGCCCGCAGAAGGTCCAACAGAGATGATTCTCCACATCTGGAATCCGCGTAGGCGAAGTAACCAGCTGTGTATGACGATATGCCAAGGCAAAGTCATAAACAGATCTCACCGCATGATCGGTTGAACGTAAACCGAGCCATTCGGCGTGTTGGGTGTTAAAATCACCAAGGATCACGCTCTCTGCGGATGGGATCTATTGTAGCAAGGAATCTGTAGCCATTTGGACTTGGTCGATGAGTCGGTCTGTTTCGGCATTACCGCTATGGGACGAGACGCGGGGATGGTCGTCGCTGTCTACGCCATAGGATGAACAGGTACGCAATGACGTATACGCAAACTTCTGCCCGGGGCACAAAGGAGTGTTCTAATTTGTACCCCGGGTAGGAGAGATATGAAGTATCAGTCGGAGAGGACACCTGAGTCCCAGTTAAAAGGAGCAAGGCCGGCTTCACCGTCTCCCGATGGTATTTAATTCCGCTACCATGTTGGAAGCGTACCATGTTGGTTACCAAGGGAGGGGGGTGGGGCTCCAGCCAACTGGTATTCGCTTTAACTTCACGCTGGTATTCTATGAGGTCGTAGTACCACCCCGAGTTCTTTCGAGTCGAAAGAAAGTCTGGAAGAAGTATTACAAATTAACAAACCTGCATCGCGGAACGCAATAAGTTGGGCTGTCGCGGTATGCGCACTCGTTCGTGACGCAAACGCCCCGTTCGGAACTCTGTTGCCTCGATCTCAGCGCGCCGCGGTGACACCGTGTTACCCGCTCTGACACAAAAATAAAATTTCATAAACATACATTTTTAAATTCTATTATAGAGATATTTTCACTACATACATATAATATTGTTGTTAAATGGCATGCTAGCTATATATCTGCGTGTTTGTTTTATTATTTATAAATATATAAATTATTTTCATCTATAAGTTTTTATTTTCCAACGTTTGATCTGTGTAATCAAAGAGATCCTCTGTATAGGAATGCTAAAACTGAGGCGAACAAAATATTACCGATACATATGCACATCACTTAATTTAACAATAGTGCGAAATATTTATAAATCAAATCAAATACCTTTGTCTATCTAATGCGCGGTCACGTTGCGCCTGCAACCAGACAATAGTACGGGAAGTGCCGAAAGCTGTGCAAGCGAAAAACATCTGCCTCGTCTCCAGTGGGAACAAGAACGGACACCAGTCGTTCAGTTGTTGACACCTGTCAAGAAAACAATGATATATTACACATAAACTTATTTTCTGCCGACTTCCAAAAAGGAGAGGTACTCAATTTGAGTGTATGTTTTTTTTAATGTGTGTTACCTCATAACTTAGTACTGGGTGAACCGATTTCGATGATTCTTTTTTTTATATGGCTGTACAAAATTTTTAATTTTAAATCATATAATTTAAAATTAAAATTTTTGTACAGCCGACATCAATATAAGTAATTAAGAATAACTCAAAAACTATTGGTCTGACCTTGATCAAATTCATATTGGACCACACGAGATATACCAGCTTTCAAATAAAAAAAGAATCATCGAAATTGGTTCACACAGTAAAAAGTTATGAGGTAACACACATAAAAAAACAGGTGAATTGACTACCGTCTCTTTTTGGAAGTCGGCAGAAAAGATAATAAAGCTGAGAAGAATTCACCACGCTGTTCCAGTACTGGCTCAAGTACTTCATGTATAGTCAAATATTTGTGCATTTCTACGGTATGCGGGCCCTCCCAATATTATGTCATTTCAACTCTAACGTGTCGTGAAAATTTTTGAATTAAATCTGTTGTTCAAAATCCAAGTAAAAATGTGCATTCGTTCGTTATAATTGCGGCACGGCACGTCAGCAGTGCGGCGCGATACGTATCAGTGCGGCGTGGTACGTCAGCAGTAAGAAACAGTGCATTAGCGGCGCGATGTGGTGCAACGCGGTACGTTACCAGTGCGGCGCGGCGCCAGCGGCGAGCGTGAGCGGATCCTGCAGCTGCTGGTGCAGCTTGTTGGTGAGCTTGGTGGAGAGGAAGGCTGCGGGCGGCAGCGCGGCGCGGTACGTTACCAGTGCGGCGCGGCGCCGGCGGCGAGCGTGAGCGGGTCCTGCAGCTGCTGGTGCAGCTTGTTGGTGAGCTTGGTGGAGAGGAAGGCTGCGGGCGGCAGCGCGGCGCGGTACGTTACCAGTGCGGCGCGGCGCCGGCGGCGAGCGTGAGCGGGTCCTGCAGCTGCTGGTGCAGCTTGTTGGTGAGCTTGGTGGAGAGGAAGGCTGCGGGCGGCAGCGCGGCGCGGTACGTTACCAGTGCGGCGCGGCGCCGGCGGCGAGCGTGAGCGGGTCCTGCAGCTGCTGGTGCAGCTTGTTGGTGAGCTTGGTGGAGAGGAAGGCTGCGGGCGGCAGCGCGGCGCGGTACGTTACCAGTGCGGCGCGGCGCCGGCGGCGAGCGTGAGCGGGTCCTGCAGCTGCTGGTGCAGCTTGTTGGTGAGCTTGGTGGAGAGGAAGGCTGCGGGCGGCAGCGCGGCGCGGTACGTTACCAGTGCGGCGCGGCGCCGGCGGCGAGCGTGAGCGGGTCCTGCAGCTGCTGGTGCAGCTTGTTGGTGAGCTTGGTGGAGAGGAAGGCTGCGGGCGGCAGCGCGGCGCGGTACGTTACCAGTGCGGCGCGGCGCCGGCGGCGAGCGTGAGCGGGTCCTGCAGCTGCTGGTGCAGCTTGTTGGTGAGCTTGGTGGAGAGGAAGGCTGCGGGCGGCAGCGCGGCGCGGTACGTTACCAGTGCGGCGCGGCGCCGGCGGCGAGCGTGAGCGGGTCCTGCAGCTGCTGGTGCAGCTTGTTGGTGAGCTTGGTGGAGAGGAAGGCTGCGGGCGGCAGCGCGGCGCGGTACGTTACCAGTGCGGCGCGGCGCCGGCGGCGAGCGTGAGCGGGTCCTGCAGCTGCTGGTGCAGCTTGTTGGTGAGCTTGGTGGAGAGGAAGGCTGCGGGCGGCAGCGCGGCGCGGTACGTTACCAGTGCGGCGCGGCGCCGGCGGCGAGCGTGAGCGGGTCCTGCAGCTGCTGGTGCAGCTTGTTGGTGAGCTTGGTGGAGAGGAAGGCTGCGGGCGGCAGCGCGGCGCGGTACGTTACCAGTGCGGCGCGGCGCCGGCGGCGAGCGTGAGCGGGTCCTGCAGCTGCTGGTGCAGCTTGTTGGTGAGCTTGGTGGAGAGGAAGGCTGCGGGCGGCAGCGCGGCGCGGTACGTTACCAGTGCGGCGCGGCGCCGGCGGCGAGCGTGAGCGGGTCCTGCAGCTGCTGGTGCAGCTTGTTGGTGAGCTTGGTGGAGAGGAAGGCTGCGGGCGGCAGCGCGGCGCGGTACGTTACCAGTGCGGCGCGGCGCCGGCGGCGAGCGTGAGCGGGTCCTGCAGCTGCTGGTGCAGCTTGTTGGTGAGCTTGGTGGAGAGGAAGGCTGCGGGCGGCAGCGCGGCGCGGTACGTTACCAGTGCGGCGCGGCGCCGGCGGCGAGCGTGAGCGGGTCCTGCAGCTGCTGGTGCAGCTTGTTGGTGAGCTTGGTGGAGAGGAAGGCTGCGGGCGGCAGCGCGGCGCGGTACGTTACCAGTGCGGCGCGGCGCCGGCGGCGAGCGTGAGCGGGTCCTGCAGCTGCTGGTGCAGCTTGTTGGTGAGCTTGGTGGAGAGGAAGGCTGCGGGCGGCAGCGCGGCGCGGTACGTTACCAGTGCGGCGCGGCGCCGGCGGCGAGCGTGAGCGGGTCCTGCAGCTGCTGGTGCAGCTTGTTGGTGAGCTTGGTGGAGAGGAAGGCTGCGGGCGGCAGCGCGGCGCGGTACGTTACCAGTGCGGCGCGGCGCCGGCGGCGAGCGTGAGCGGGTCCTGCAGCTGCTGGTGCAGCTTGTTGGTGAGCTTGGTGGAGAGGAAGGCTGCGGGCGGCAGCTCGGGCGCAACGCTGCGCAGACGCCGTAGCGCGCGCACGCAGCACGTTACCATGTCGCCCTCCGCCCCTTCGCAGCACGCTACTCCGCGCTCTAGTACAAGTAATCATAGCGATAAACATCAATAACGTTAATACACTTTTAACTAACAGCCCTATAATATGGATTGTTTTTCGTGTGTGTAGGTATGTATATTAGTCTGTTCCTTTGTGACATGTAGTTTAAAATGCATGACGGATTTTTGAAGTTTAAAGGTATCGTCAGATTAGTCGTTATCTCCAGTTTAGGCTACAGTATATAGCAATAATACTGTACCGAATTTGATTTAAGTGCACTCTTACATCCGGTTTTTTAATAACTTACTTATTAAAATCATTTTGACTAATAATGACTAAAAAACATAACAACTTTCAGTAGTCTCTATGGCAAAAAAATACTATAATTATGCCAAAATAAATTGGCCTCTTCAATAATAATTTTAAGTTTTAATCTGGGTGTTTGATTACTCTATTATCACTAAAATAACAAACTTGAATTTCTTAATGGATACAGGCTTAACTTTGAAACAATCCATTATATTAAAGATGTAAAAGAGAATTTATTTCTCCTGATCATGCATCGTTTAGAAGGTAAACACGTATAATATTATTTACGCCAGCTTAGACAGGTGATAGTACAAGCAATTGAAGGTGTTTTACAAACTAGGTAAGACACATTTTCACACGGATCCTACCTTAATTGTCTTCCTTATTTATTTACAATATAAAATATCATAATAATTACCTGGATCACAAGGTTCGTCATCTTCACTATCACTAGACGACGCAAAAGTATCCGTTCCCTCGATTTCCTTGTACGTCAATCTGAAAGTGTAACCATTTCAATTAACCTATCATTAAAAGAGTTATGCATGTAACACAGAAATTGATTATACAATAATTTACCACTAATATCGATCACCTATTTAATATTTAGTCAATATTTAATATTATTGATATGCTACAGATATAAAATACTTATACAACTTTAAAATATTTTAAGGAACAATTAATGGTAAAGTTTTCATTTATTATGACATTATCACCGCACCGCTATATGTTATTACATTACTAGTAATAGTATAAATTATTATAATAATTGAAATAAGCGGCGATACTCACGTGTATGTGGCGTCTCTGTGCGTATCGTGAGCGGGCAGTTTAGCGTTAAGTGCGAGCACGGCGCGGTACAGCGTCCACGAGGAACGGTCCAGCGGCAACGACACACCGCCGGAACTCAGAACGAGCCGCAGCACGGGTAGCCGCGAAGCCGTGTTGCTTGTGTTGTTACTGTTGGTGTTGGTGTTGGCGTTGGCGTTAGCGTTGATGTTGGCGTTGGCGTTGCTCTCGTTAACAACATTGCCGTTCGCTTCATCCAAGCTCTCCTCCACGTCGGAATCGTCGTTGAGGGGGATGTCGAGATCTGAATAGAATTATTTGATTTTATTAACATTTAATTAAATAAAATACAATGAAAATATACATACCAGAATTTAATAGAAGGGTACTGATAATTTGAGACAGTTTATTGTACAGTGTAAATAAGAATATTATTTTAGAGAAACCATGTAGAATGTGTCTCGGAGTGTGAATGGAGGGAGCAATTGATAAATATCGGTTGTTTGATCCATGCTTGTCCATCATGGTTTGCATACTCTTAATTGGTAAATGTTCACAATACTATCTACAGATTTCCGCTTTATCATGTCAGGGGCTTAGTAGTAATAAACGACTTTTTTTAACTACTATAGGCCAGTGCTTGACTATTAACCCATCTGATGGTAATATAAGCGTAGGTGGTAAAGCTTTTAGGTCGCATTTTGCTGCACCAGCCCATGTATGACAGTAATAATCCTTTGTTTCTTTTCAACTTTATTGTGCGTTACTTTTTATTTACCTCAATGTGTTAAGTTAGCCTTTAAGTATCATATGTATTAAAGATTAAATTAATCTAAACTCTATAAACTAAGGTTTGTTGGATTAATCAATTATTTATATTAAAAACAGTGTGTATAATATAATATTGGCTAATAGATAAAAAAATACACCACCACTTGACGATATTGTAATTGCAAATTTACCAGAGAACAAATAAGATGCAATTTACATACCGACGGTCTGGTTGAGGTTGGTCCTGCCGGGGCGCGGGTCGAAGGCGGGTATGAGCGCGGAGAACTGGCGCTTGAGCACGAAGTCGTCGTCCCACGGCTTGCGCGAGCGCGACCCGCCGCCCCCGCCCCCGCCCCCGCCGCCGCCCCCGCTACGCACTGCTTCCAGTGCTTCCTCCTCCATCAGCGACAGCAGGTTGCGTGATACCTGTCAATATTTATATGAACATTTACGGTTTTAATTTAGAGGTCTTTAGTACGAAAAGAAATCACAAAACAAATATTTTTAGTATAAAATGCTTCTCAAAATAGATATTAGGAAAGCAAATAATGATAAATAAATTAAAATTTTGTTATGAAGCATAAAATTACCTCTTGATAAGTGGGGTCGTTTTCTTTATCACTATCGAGTGCATCGTCAGCTTCATCATCGTCTTCCAACTCCGTTAAAAGTGCGGGTGCTCGGCAAGATTCCAAGAAATCTTCTAGTGAAACCTATTACAAAATAACCTATTAATATATAAAAAAAGGTGGAAAATCAATCTAAAAACGCTGAGCTCATATTTCACAAACTTGATGTGGAGCAGCATCACAAGTACTAGATTATCGGCTATGCACTAACCAGCCTAACTGCCGAGCTTTGTAAGGGCTATATCTTCAAATAACGCATATTCGGTGACAAAATGTTGATGTTAGATGAGAAGATCTGTGCACAGCAGTTGATTTAAAAAAGCTGTACTTGTTGTAATGTGTTACATTTGAAGGGATGAAGTTCAAGAATGGATATATTATGTTTGTTTCACAATATGCAAAACAGATCGTTTATTCACCTGTTCACTTTCACTTGAAGTAGAGGTCAATGACAACGTAAGGGCATTCTGCGCATTGGGCGCCAGTGAGGGATAGCTTTGTGCAGCTGACAATAAGCCTCCAGGAAAATTACTTGACAGCGCCAGTCGAACCAAACTGCAAATATTAATTGTGATAAAAATTAAAACAATAATGTATATAATATAAACCTAATAAAATTAGTAACACTATGTCCTAGCCTAAAATGACCACAAGTTTTAATATGTTAATAGATAATACAAAAAAAAACATTTTATTTACGTACTCTAATAGCAAATGCGGAACTACAAAATAATATTTCTTAAGTAGAAATTTAGTTGAAATATACATTATTTTTGTCCATCTGGCAACTAAAACAACATGATGATAACAGATCATAAAATGAAAAAAAAAGTTGAACGCATTGTCAAACAATAACTAATGTGTCGTTTACTAAGCAGCAGAGCAAGACCCGCTTTTGTGAGATAAAACATTTATCTATATGCATTGAAGGAGTATGTACTTCTTACTAGAAGAGACACTGTAAACATAGTCCGTGCAACAATGTAAGGCACGTGGTCGGATGCACAGAGTACATGTTTATGCTATAAAGTTATTAAATCATTTAAAAATTGTATAAATGAAATTATTGTTAAGTGAAATATGTTTGAAAAAAAAGTCCCGCTGGGTTTCTTGCTGGTTCTTCCCAGGACAGAGGTATTTTCCGAACCAGTGGTAAATAAAAAATGACTTTCAATAAGAATTATGTAATAATCAATATTGAATAAAAAATTATTCTATTCTATTCTATTCTAGTAAGTTTGAGCTCGAACGTGTGTTGCAAACAACTAAGTTTCGTCTCTTGTAGTATATAATACTTGAATGTCTATATGAGTAAATGTAGAAAGCGTCATTTGCTCTCTAGAGGAGGAAACCCCTTCACACATCCTGACAAATTGCGGACCCTTAATGCGCAAACGCAGCACCCATATGGGAAACTATATACTTCGTCCAGAAGAAGTGAAATTACTCATAGCTAAGCAACTCCTTCTATTAATTGAGGACGTAGAGCTTAGCAGTGAACTGTTGACATAGTAGTGATCATAATAGATCTTTTAGGTCGTAGTGATACTGTTCTCTCTAGACCCGCTTAGCTACTCGTACAAAAAAAAGTTCCCGCCAAAGCTTCTGCGGAGCGTTGCGATTAATTGCGCGAGTTGAGTAGTGTGTAGATTGAGAGTGCAACATTACCGCAGCGCGAGAAGTAGAGCGATGAGTAGCGCGAGGAGCATAGTGTAATACATTATAATAGACTAGCTGACCCATGCCCACTTTGTTGAGCGTCAAACATTTTTACTTGTAATAAAATTATCTTGTGCGATCCTTAGTACTGAGTGTTTAGGATTTATTTTCGGAATTGATTGACAATTATTGTTATTTCACATTAAAAAATATTATCAATCACAATCAAATATGGCCAAAGTCACTCAGGAATAATGTAGTAAGAAAGAATTTTTAAAATGGGTTCAGTAGTTGTAGAGATTACAAAGAAAGTTAGGAAGTTTACCTGTTTCTAAGATTAGTGTAGACAGCAGTGTAAGCGTGCGGTAAGGTGTGCGGTACCTGGGGAAGAGTCCGGCGGAGTGGTTGTGGCGCGCGTGCGCGGCGCGCGGCGGCGCGGGCGCTCTTGCGGCGCCGCGCGCCACGCCCAGCGACTCCAGCAGCCGCGCCGCCGCGCCGCCCTGCCCGCACTGCACACCGCACACCACACATCACACATCACACATCACACACCACAACCTAACAAGCCCTTTAGCCTCCACCCTCACACCCTCACACCCTCAACGCACACCAAACACGCAACACACATTCATTGCACCTACTTCATGTCGCGCCGGCTCAAGGCTAAGCGCTCGCTGTACATTTCACAGTACGCGAGTAACCCGGGTTCGATCCCCACCGGCACTAATCACATTGTTAATTGCAATTTTAAGTGCAAATTTACTACGTGCTCGGCGGTGAAGGAAAATATCGTGCCGAAACCTACATGTCTGATAAATAAGAAAAAAAAAGATATTTCGAAGGCATGTAAAGTTCACCAATACGAATTGGGGAAGCGCGACAGACATTTCCTTGTCCTAAAACCCTTTCAGAAATGAGAAAAGGCCTGTGCCCAGCAGTAAAACATACATAGACTGTAACTTTACTTACTTCATATCAATAAATCCTATCTCTAATCTAATCTACGACTTTTTCTACCGCCAGGACGGCTCCACTAACGAATGAGATGCAATATTTAACAACAACAAAGCAACAAAATCACAATTGTTAGAAAAGTGTAAAAGTTATTGTTTCGTTTTGAAATATTAGTTATATTTTGCATTCATTACATTCGATAGATACAAGTGACTCAGGACCGTACTTTGTGGCATTCCATAGGGGAAGCCTAAGTTCAGCAGTAAACTTGTAAAGGATACAACCCTAATAATGATGATGCATAATACTAAAAGAAAATAATATAAAACAGTTAAAAATGGATAAGCAATTAAAGAGCAAACCAATATGGCATTATTTTGTGTATATACGTACATACAAGTAGTTTTTTAAAAAACTACTTTTAAATGATGACGATACCATATGACTACCTCGAGACAAATAAGTCCACCTCAGTCCCAACTAGCAATTATTAGAAACGATCCGTCACTTCACTATGAATTTCGGAGTCAGTTCTTTCAAATTTTAAATACAAGTTCTCGTAGTTCACAAGTTAGAAAGTAAATAAATGTTCACTTATCAGTAAATGTTCATCCTTTCTAAAAATTCGCAAGCTCTGCGTTTTAGTGTGTTGTGTCTCTAAGTAATGTATGTCATTACTTAGAGACACAACACACTAAAACGCAGAGCCGACATCCTCGTACTGTTAATTCATCTCTTGTGCACCTACAACATCCGCATTGTACACGCCGTAGCATCCAAATAGCATCTATGTACATTTACTGTACTTATGTACATTATACGCTTTGTCACTAGATCAGATGACATAACCACGTGAATTTTTAATTTTTAACAATTTCTTATATAAAAACTTTTCGAAGAGATCTCGCGAAATCAACATCTCTAGCGATAGAGATTGCATTCCCTAAATTATACCAACAAATTGTACCTGTAGAGTAAGATCCGGCTCACTAGCGCTCATTGTGCCGGTGCCACTGGCTTGGTTGTCTTTCTTGTGATCGCTGAACTGACCTTCACCGCTCTCGCTGTCCTCGCACTAAATATGGAGTAACACCGTTTAAAATACAATATATTTGTTTGAAAACAATAATCTGTAAAGTATATTTCAAATGAAATTAGAAATAATTTAACACACTTAACCAAAAATACAATTTTTAGTGATGCAACATCAATCGATCAATAGAATTAATCGAATTTAAATTTTTGAAAGCAAATATCTGCCTTTCACAATTCCATACTTTTCATTTAAAAAAAAAACGGCTGATTTAAATAGTTGCATTGCTAAAATTCATTTCAACGTAACGTAAATAATTGTTCTTTACTTAGTATAAATCGATGAATTTACTTTGCGCGAACCGGTTGATTATTAAAATAAATCCAATCTTTAGGAAGGCAATCCCTTGTAATAAAGCTATGTTCAACGCAATAATTATTATTAATTAATTAAATTAGAAATCAAAGAAATACAAGCAAGACCATATGGTAATTAAATTACTATATATTGCCGTCTCTTTATTCAGCCTCATTCAGACTCCTATTAGATGATGATGATCCATTTCGAGGTAGGTAAATTATTGACATGCATTTCTGATATTTAACCATAATATTGTAAATGTCTATTAATTTTATTAAAAGTCAACAATCACCTATGGGATCAAAATAAAGAAATGAATATTCTTGAAACGGTTACAAAATCAGCATGGCCACCAGCATGTTGATAATAGTGATTTTCTGTATAGTTTACATATTTTTAATAGCATTTGAAATTATTTATAGATTCTATAATATAATAACGAGGTTAATTAATTCAAGAATAAATATTTAATTTGTAAGTAATTTTTTATCTTATTCAACTAATTGAACATGATTAAATTGTTGATTTACACACATTATTATTTTTATAAATCAAATTTTCAATGAACCCTGAGTATGTATTAATAGAAATAGTGAAAAGCAAAAATAGCCACCGCACAATAAGAACGTATTTTTTTACAAACCCATTTCCTTGTTAATAGTTAGTGTAACTTGTGAATAATATATCAAAATGTATACATACACTTAGCGTTACTTAGACGACTTGCTTTGTCGCACACATTAATGAGCGGCAGTAACAGAACAAAATGTGTTTCACCTTGTCACTGCATTTGTGATCTAAGTCATTCCAAGACTCGGTGGTTAAACACAAACATAACAAAGGGTGCAGTAAAATTGTATGATGTGCAAAGTAGCATTGACAAAATATAAACTCATTATCACCGAAGTCTTGCAAGAGAGAAAAACAACATTTACCAGTATATGCAGGTGGTGAGCTTTGTTAAGAGTTTACCTGTATGTGCAGATAGGCATTGTTGCATGTAGTGAGAAATATTATTACAATACACCTCGTATTTACCTACATATATATACAGGGTTAGTTTTCAAAGAGTAGCCAAATTTTTAACTTAAAGTTCAAATATATAAATAATGATATACAATTATTGCAGTTTTTCAAAATAAGAGTAAATAAGGCTTCTAATTTTATTTGAAAATATCCCAAATTTAATGTGATTTATGGGCAACAACGTTTTTGCCTATCGATCGACCCTTACAAATGTGTGTGTGCGCAGTAAAATAATGCATTACCACGCATTTTGAATTAAAACTATTATTTTTTATAGGATAGGGGTGAAAAACGAGCACACAGTCCACCTGAAGGTAAATGGTTGCTGCGGCCCATAGACATCTACATCTATCCTCTATTACAAATCTAAATGCAGATGCGTTTTCACCCGTGAGGACTAGGATGGAATGCTTCATTTCCAGTAAAAAAAGCCTCCGGCCACCTGCACTCACCAAGCGAAACGCAGAGGTAAACCTGTACTTCACGCTGGTATTCTGTGAGGTCGTGGTACCACCCCGGTTCGAGCCGGCCCATCCGTGCAACAGCAAAAGCTGCCGCGTGGCTCTACCACTGTTAAAATATAAAAAGGACAGAATGTTTGAGATTTTTTTTTTTTTAATTTTTCTTCACCTTTTGCCTATATTATTTAATCTGAAGCTTCTCTGTACCTAACCATGTATATATATGCATATACAAATGGGAGTATTGTTGCGAATTGCGAGGAATATAGCGTATTTACCTGTATGTGCAGGCGGTTAGCATTATTGCGCAAGGTGTGTAGCAAGGATGCAGGTAAAGGGAGCAACTCGCTGGACAACAGAGCGTTCGTGCTGTTGCGCATCGCGTCATCATCGTTGCTTTGCGCCTCGCTCTCCTGTGAGTGCAACACCGCGCAACGAACAGATAAAGTGAATATAGCGTTAACACCACCCATATTCAGTTTCATAATACGATTTAATGCCAATTGCACCCGAAAACACAATCAAATGGCTATGCAATCACTTTAAATGAGGGTTGAAAAAATTTTTGAATAAATGCGAAAAGTTTTTAACAATAAGTACATAAAGTATTGTAATAAATAAATACAACTTGGGAGAACGAACAGAACTAACATTTTGTAATACAGATTAGTACAGAATAAAATTCTCAAGCAGTTAAGAGGACTACAAGAGTTAAAGTAACCTCGAATGATGCACGCACATATTTTACACAATTTTTGTATAGAATCAAGCTTCGGCCGGCACTGTCGGTACACAGGCGTTGTACGCGTTGTGCGCGTACAACGCGTACGCACGCGCACAATGAGTACGACGCATACATCTTATGTTCAGAAATAAGAATATGCGATTAAAAAAATCTATTGAGTGGACTAAAAATTAAAACACTATTACGTTGCTTATGGAATAATCTGACAAAAAATTCGAATGGTTGCATGTATATTATTATGGTTTTTAATCGTTAAAAGAAATATCGTATCAAATTAATATCATGTTTTCAGACACACTATCTAACCTAAAAAATATCATAATTTTTCTGATTTTGTTTACTGCAGAGGATCATATACATTAAGGCATTATAAAACTTGCGTTTAGCTCCTGTAGTCCCCTTAACAAATAATAAATAATGATATTAGTTAGTATGGAGCATTGTGATGTGAAATGAATAATTACATATACATACAATGAAGAAATATTTTATTATTTAGTTAGGATACCATTATAAAATTATATATAGATTATTAACAAACCTCTTGTATGTTAGCTTCCGGGAGGGGTTCTTTTGCGGGATATGGTTTCGTTATATCGGTTATACTTGTCGGGCCCATTTCCATATTTGCAAATGACGCACTTCCCAAGTCGGCTAAGCAATTGTTGCCTTCTGCTCCAAGTGTTAGTGATTCTACTATCGTGGCGAGATCTAAAAAAACAATAAAGCCTATGTAAAACCTATATGAAACAAATATAATGTAACAACAATACCTTATAATTAAAAATTTACATTTGTTTGTTCGTATTTTATGTACTGCTAAACCGTTCACCAGATTGCGTTAAAACTTTGCCAAATTATTGTTTGCACTTGCGCGAAGGTTATAGGCATAGTACAATAAACTTACAGTAGAATAGAATAGAATAGAATAATTTTTATTCAATATACATTACATGTGTAATTCTTATTGAAAGTCATTTTTTACTTTACCACTGGTTCGAAAAAATACCCTCTGTCCTGGGAAGAACCAGCAAGAAACCCAGCGGGATATTTTTTTAAAAATAAATTTTACAATATAAATGATTACGAACTATTTACAAAATTTATTTTAGAAACTGCTTGGAAGCGACCACCTCATTCCCAGGGGTTATTATCAACCATGTATTCATTTATACTATAATAACCCTTTTTATACAGTTTCAGCTTAATAAAACATTTAAACTTGGTAATAGAGAGAACCTGTACACTTTCCGGGACCTTGTTGTAATAGCGTATACATTGCCCCAAGAATGAATTACTGACTCTGTGGAGTCGAGAAACTGGCATCACTAGCTTGTGTTTGTTCCTAGTGTTTACTAAGTGCTAGTGTTTAGTAAGTGGCGCGCGTATCGTACCGACAAATTTATTTGAAAGTTATATGTTATTCAATTCTATAAACGTATTATCATTCCTAATTAAACAATACAACTGTTCCAAATTTAAAACGTTATTCCCACAATTATTTCTTCTGCGGCAGCAATGCGCCGGGTACCAGGTAGTTATTAATAAATAAAGTAAAGCCATAAGAATTGGGAAGATACAAATTAAATAGTACCCGTATTAATGTGGTGTGTGGAGTTGTTAATAGCAGATACATCTTCAGTGGCATGCATTCGTGGGCGCGTCATATTGCTGGTCATCTCCTCGCTTGATATGTTGTCAGCGGATGAAGCCTGCTCCGTCGAGGCTACAGACACCTGATCAATTTAAATTCGTTTTATTTTATTATCACTTAACACAATTAGATGTTAGTAGAACATGGGAGATATCGTAGGAGTCTATACCGATGATATTAATATTGAGTGAAACAAAATCAAAAATATAAACCATGTTTTTGCAAAATTGTATTTAGTTCGGATTGTTGCGAGTGAACTATAAAAAGCCTATTGAGAAGAGCCCATTACAATAACAAGCCGATATTTTGTTTTTCTCAGAAGTAAATAATATTATGTATATTTTGTTGAAAAAGGAAAAAAGCCCGCTAAGTAGATGTTCATAATTATTTATAATTTATAGTAATTAGGCGGCGTTATTGTATTGTACTAAATACATAAATATAAAGATATCAAATCGGGAAATACGAAATAATACTTGAAGGTTGCAGGTTAAGCCAAGTTTACTTTCTACAATATTTTACGGTAATAGAAAAAATTATCAATGTAAGTTTTATAGCTGTTTATTGGTTTTAAATGTAGGAAGTCAACTTGGCTAACCCTGCTTTACGGTTACGTAAAAAATTTGCAAAATCGCTTTTATTCGCGATTGTGACTCATGAATTTTAGGTGTGCAAAAGGTCTCTTCCTTTTTAGTGCATAAAACATTCTTCACATCTATACATCTATACAAATAAATAAAATTGAAGTGTCTGTTTGTAATGTCAAAATAACAGCTTTTTAATAAATACATATGAAAGTATATGTATTTACTGTACTGTACTTGTATCAAAAACACAATTTTTAAAATTTTTGTCTGTCTGTCCGTCTGTCTGTCTGTCTGTCTGTCTGTTTGTTCCGGCTAATCTCCGAAACGGCTGGACCGATTTTGACAGGACTTTCTCTGTCAGATAGCTGATGTCATAAGGAGTAACTTAGGCTACTTACGAGGGTGGATTGAAAAGTACTCGGCCTAACACAGATCCATTCAATTCTAAAAATCAAATCTACCCACATTATTTAGTTCAGTTCAGACTAGTTCATTGTGTGAAGTTCGAAACGTGTGCGATAATTAGTTGTGATTTTATAAATTTATTAACAAAGTAATCGGACATAATTTCCGCGAATGGAGCAAATCGAGCAGCGTGCCGTCATTAAGTACCTCCATAAGAAGGGGCTATCATCAAAAGCCATCCATGATGACATGGTCAGTACATTAAGCGATTGTGCTCTGTCATATTCATCCGTCAAAAAATGGATAGCAGAATTTAAGCGGGGTAGAGAGAGTGTGAAAGATGAACCCCGCTCTGGAAGGCCTTCGACGTCAACTACTGACGAAAATATTAAAAAAGTACTTGATTTAATAATGGGAGACCGCAGATTAAAAATTAGAGAGATAGCCGAGATTATAGGCATCTCTTATGAACGAACTCAAAACATCATTGTCAACGAGTTGGGTTTCCACAAGGTGTCTGCGAGGTGGGTTCCGCGACTGCTTTCAGTTGAACAAAAAAGGACGCGATTGACTATTTCACGCGACTGTTTGGAGTTATTTGAAGCCGATGCAGATGATTTTTTGAATCGTTTTGTTACTATAGACGAAACATGGGTTCATTACTGTACACCGGAAACAAAACAACAATCAAAACAGTGGAGAAGACCTGGTTCACCACCCCCTAAAAAGGCTAAGTCGATTTTGTCGGCAAAT
This sequence comes from Parnassius glacialis, assembly GCA_033319125.1. NCBI lineage: Eukaryota > Metazoa > Arthropoda > Insecta > Lepidoptera > Papilionidae > Parnassius > Parnassius glacialis. The sequence goes on along the minus strand of JAVANC010000010.1, from coordinate 22,258,890 downwards.
AAGGTGATGGCTTCAGTATTCTGGGACTCGAAAGGTGTGATTATGATTGATTATCTTGAAAGGGGTCAGACTATAAACTCTGATTACTACTGCACCTTACTACGTCGTTTACGAGAGGAAATAAAAGAAAAACGTCGAGGAATGCTCAGAAGAAAAGTCCTGTTTCATCAAGATAACGCCCGTGTTCACACGTCAGTACAGTCAATGGCTGAAATTCACAACTGTGGCTTTGAACTGTTACCGCATCCGCCGTATTCACCTGATCTGGCACCATCAGACTTCTTTCTGTTCCCTAACCTAAAAAAGCACTTGGGAGGTCAAAGATTTTCGACAAACGTCGAGGTCAAAGCAGCTGTAGACGCATATTTTGACTCTAAGGAAGAATCATTTTTTTTCAACGGTCTAAATGCTTGGAAGGGGAGGTGGCAAAAGTGTATTGAACTTGATGGTGATTATGTAGAAAAATAAAAATATAACTGATTTAGTATGTGTTTATTTTCTTGGTTAGGACGAGTACTTTTCAATCCACCCTCGTATATTTAAGAAAAAGAATTAAGGTTCCGTGTACTAAAATTAAAACCCTAAATTACACGCGGGCGAAGTCGCGGGGAACAGCTAGTTGTGCAATAAATCATTAGTTAGTTACTGTGCGATGTGAAGCGAAATATCATTTCGAGAGTGGTATTGCTTTTTTTTATAGAAGAGGTGGCAAACGAGCATACGGCTCACCTGATGGTAAGTGACTACCGCCGCCCATGAACAACCGCAACACCAGGGGAATTGCAGATACGTTGCCGGCCTTTTAGAAAGGTGTAAGCTCTTTTCTGGAAGGTCCCTAAGTCGTATCGGTCCGGAAAAATCGACGGTGGTAAACAATTCCACAGAGAAGTTGTGCGAGGAAAAAAACTCCTAATAAAATGCACAGTCGTGGACCGCCAAACACCCATGTGGTGAGGATGGTATAGTGAATTTTGTCGCGATGTGCGTTCGTGAAATTTGGCGGCTGGAATTAATCCGAACAATTCCTCAGAGCACTCCCCGTGGTAAATTCGATAGAAAATGCAAAGAGATGCAACATCTCTATGCAGTGCCAGTGTATCGAGCCGATCAAAAAGAACTCGGTCGTCGACGATTCGAACCGCTCTGCGCTGGATGCAGTCAAGTGGAAGTAGCTGGCACTGGGGTGCACCGGCCGAGAGATGGGAACAGTATTCCATGTGAGGCCGGATTTGCGCTTTGTAAAGTTGCAAGCGATGTGCAGGCACGAAATACTGTCTCGCTCTGCTGAGCACGCCAAGCTTTTTAGAGGCCAATTTGACCTGTCCTTCCATGTGACCACGAAACTGCATACTATTCGATATGTCGACGCCGAGGATTCCGATGCTAGCTGAGGCAGCAAGTGCCTTGAAACTGAGGAGATATGACAAAGGGGTTCTTTTTAGCGATAAACACGAAAACTTGTGTCTTCTGGGGATTGAACTGGAGTAGATTTAGTCGCCCCCAGTCTGAGACATTGTTCAACAAAGTTTCGACTTCAGACACAAGTTTATTCTGATACTTGGCGACGTTTTCCCGAGAAATATTGGCACGGGCGTTGTATAAAGCATCACCAGTGCTGTCATCCGCATAGCAATGAATGTTACCGGTTTGCAACATATAATTGATATGCAGGAGAAACAGCGTTGGTGATAGTACGCAGCCTTGTGGAACACCAGCGTTAGTAGGCTTATAATCAGAGCATGCACTGTCTACTACGACCTTCATGCTCCGATCAGCAAGGAAACTGGTAATCCACTTGCACAATTTCTCGGGAAGCCCATAGGAAAGAAGCATCGAAAGAAGCGCTTTGTGCCAGACCTGATCGAAGGCCTTCGCTATGTACAAACTAACAGCCAATGCTTCTCCCTTGGACTCTACTACCTCTGCCCATCTATGAGTCAGATAGACCAGAAGATCATCAGCTGATCGACCCCGACGAAAACCGTACTGGCGGTCACTAATCAGCTGGTGATCCTCAAGGTATCTCATGAGCTGGCAGTTTATAATGGATTCCATTATTTTGGAGAACAAGGAGGCGATGGCGATAGGCCTGTAGTTGGACGGCTCTGAGCGGTCGCCTTTTTTAGGGATCGGGTGGACCAAAGCTGTCTTTCAGGAATTCGGGACTACGCCTTGGGAGTAGGAGTACCGGAAAAGACGCGTTAAAACCCGTGCCAACTCCGGGGCACACGTCTTCAGCACAATGGGAGCGACTCCATCAGGTCCACTCGACTTGCTGACGTCCAAGGAGAAGAGTGCTTTACGAACCGAGCGCTGTGTAAATCGCACATCTGGCATGGAGCACTCACATCGCGGGATGATCGGCGGTGTGTTCCCCCCGTCATCTAGAGTCGAGTTGGACGCAAAGAGAGAGCTTAAAAGATCGGCTTCCTCATTGGCGGCATGGGCCAGTGAGTCGTCTTCTCTGTGCAGAGATGGAAGAAATGACTGACAGAAGTTCCCTTGGACAGCTTTAGCGAGAGATCAGAATGCACGGGTTCCCGAAGGAAGACGAACTAGCTTCTCGCCAATTCTGCCGATGTGCTCAGATCTTGCCTTGGCAATGACGATTTTGAAGGACCTGGAGGCGGAATTATACTTCTTTTCAAGTGCGCTGATGTTTACATCCCGAGACGTTGATGCATCAGCCCAGACCCGGTAGCACTGCTGCTTATAGCGTGATGCTATTTTACAGGAGTGACCAAACCATGGCTGGGATCTGCCTCCGATAGGTACCACAGAGGATGGAATAAAACGTCCCATACCCTGAAGTACCACATCAGCAACAGAATCGGCAACAATGCTGAGATCTTCCAGCGAAAAGCAAACCCGCCTATCGATAATTAATAGAATCATGCGTTACATCGTGGAAATTCATTATGTTAAAGATGTTAAAAGTATTTAGCTAAGTTCCGCTTAAAAAATAAAAATTATGTGACTATCTAGTCTGAAGAGCTCTTCCCGCAAAGTTTGAATCCTAAGTATTGTTATTGTGTGCCAAGTACATAGGGCAAACTGAAAGTTCTGCGTTCTAAAAAAATTTTTTTTTCTCAAATGGGTCCCATCACAAGTGAGACACTTGTAGAGTGAAATACAGTAAATTATCAGTGGTACATCACATTTGTTTGCTCAATGTCTTTGAAAAAGTTAGGAAAAAACGACTAAAAATCGCACTCTAATGCTCTATGTGAATAAGACAGTCATTTTAGGCTTGAGAAACAGTGGAGCTCGTGATCTATACCGTTTAGATATTGCGCCATGACATTTCTTTATTTTCCCAAAACTGAAAGATTTGATGAGAGGTTTGATATTTACAGAGCTAGCTAGAGGAGGCCGTGATAGCTTTCAACCAGCACTCACGAAAAACACGCCCTCAGACCACTAGTCCTGGTTTTCAAAAATGGTTTGACAAATACAAAAAGTGTTTGAAATGTAACAGAGAATACTTTGAAGAGCAGGAAATATATTAGTTTATAAATAAATTGTTCTATTTATGAGTTAGGCAAAACTTTCATACACCCCAGGTAGTGCAGCGTGCGCGTTACCTGGTGGTCGACGGCGGTGGCGTCGGGCAGGCTGGGCGTGGAGTGGCTCTTGCGGCCGGCGCCCGCCCCGCACCCCGCGCCCGCCCCGCCGCCCGCACCCGCACCCCCGCTCACCACTTTCAGGTCGAACTTGCCCTCCGCTCCCATGCGGTACGAGTTGCGCCCGCCGTGGTCCCACCTGCCATTACACGTACTTTATGTGAATTACAAACGATCCGCCTCTCCTCTATGAATTTTGGAGTTGAATTGTTTACGTTGCTTATGAAATATTACGAATAAATGAAAAAATATACTTTACTGTACACCACAAACAAATATACAAATAATATAACAAAAAGCAGATTATATGTACAATTTGGCGCTCTTATATATACCAGGCGACCAAAGGTGTAAAGAAATAAAACAATGAATAGTAGGTAGGTGGTGCAATATAAATATACATAATATAATATCAATACATGCGATATATAGACAATACATGGAATAAAATAACATATAAATAACTAATACATGAAATAATATAATACTAATACAAAATAAAAGATAAAGTAAAACATATTCACATATACACATAGACCCTTTTTATTGGATACGAGGCATTCCATTTTAGTACTCACGGCTGACAACGCATCTGCATTTTGATTCGCAAAGGAGAATGGGATTTTTGGGCCTGAAGTTAACTAATTGGTTTATACTTTAAAAAATTGGTCATGTTTTTATAAAGTAAAATACAAAAATGTTGCTCTTTTTACAATCTAGAATTCGAAAAAACAATAAATTAAGAAATAAGTTAGAAAATCGATTGTAGTGTATTCTTTATGGCAATAAATCGATTACCTGTGGCCCATAGACGTCTACATCTATCCTCGTTTGCGAATCAAATTGAGTCAGACAGTTGTGCGAATCAGTCAGATGCGTTGTCACCCGTGAGGACTAAGATGGAATGTAAAAAGGGTCTCCGGTTCACTACACTCACCATACGAAACAGCAATGTTAAGCTGCTATTTTACGCTGGTATTCTGTGAGAGCGTGGTCCTTCCCCGGTCGAGCCGAGCCATTCGTGCTACAAGTATACTACTAATATAGCTGCATCATGGGTCTACCACGTCAGACGTAGCGGCGCTCACCTGACGTCGACCCAGCCGTTGTGGAGGTCGGAGGTGACGGTGCCCATGGCGGGCTGCGAGCCGTCCTGGTCGCGCCACTTCCAGTCGGGGCCGCGCAGCACGCGCGCGCCCACGCACAGGCCGCGGGCGCCGCGCGACCAGCGCCGCGACCGCGCGCCCCCCGCACCCGCCCCCGCGCCCGCGCCCGCGCCCGTCGCCGCAGCGCCCGAGCTCGCACCGCCGCCGCACTGCCGCGGCGGACTCTCCACTACGCTCACCACCTGTTACAAGTTTCAACAGTTCACTATGACATAAAATATTGTCTTAAATCGTTTTTTCTGTGTGGATTTTACTGTCTGAGTTGGTCACTGATCAAATATCCTAAAGGCGGCTCTTCACGTTGGCCAACATAGTATCGAATGTGTTGGCCAGTACCGATGGCCGTCGTGTAGAGCGGATGTTTGTGCTTCACTTGGTATGTATTGGAATGATGGCCCAAAAGTTGGCGCAAGATCCGTATGGTGTCGGTTTTTTACAAAAGATCAAAGAGTTGTGGCAGAGTATTGGCCGCCGCGTCCACACGTTGGGTGCACATTTAGTTTGCTACGAGCTCCCAGTGATCACACGCCCCTGATTTAAATTTTATATTCACGCATCGTAACTAGTGTCTACAATATGACAATAACAATAACCAATGAAGAAACTTTTCGGTTTATAGCCTACCAAGCCGAAAATTATTTGTGGAACACAATAAATAACATTTATTTTTTCCATTCCTTTTTGATCATCCTTTTCTTATACGCATTCACGTAGTAGCGGTATGCTATAAATAATTAAACGGCTTAAAGGCGTAAGCAGCGCTAACGCCTCAATATCCATTTTAATAAATTCGTCCGCACATTAGCCAAAACCAATGCAAACTGAACGATCTTCCAACGTGTGGACGCCATCAAAAACTCTTGGCTATTTTCTTTGCCAACACATTCGCCACTATGTTGGCCAACGTGAAGAGCCGCCTTAAGGCTAACTACTTTTATTTGAAATCATCCCAAATTAAATGTGATTTATGGGCAACAACGTTTTTGCCTACCGGTCGACCGTTAAGAATGTGGGCGTGCACAGTAAAACCAGTTAAAATAATGCGTTGCCATGCATTTTGAATTTAAAAGATAAAAAGGACAGAATGTTTGCGATTTTTTTATTACATTTTCTTTGCCATATTACTTATTTTGAACCTTCTCTGCAAATTTGGCGTTATTGCGAAATAACCCTGTATAAGCTATGAGGTATTCTACCTTATGTCTGAGGGCTGACAAAACATCTTTTGCTTTCTATATTTGGAAGTTAGTTGCACAGTTGTAGATGTTCATGGCCTACGTTAGCCACTTACCATAAGACAAACTATCACTTTAATGATTGTAGCTAGTTTTAAAGTGAATTGCTGGTAACAAAGCATTCCAATTAAATCGAATGAAGTGGCAACGTATCCGCATTCTGATTTGTTAATTTCGCACGCCTCGACGTCACTGGGATAATAGATTTTCTCACGTCGCCCCCCACACACGTATGTATTATCTATACATCGAAGATGAGGATAGAATATAGATAATTCCACGTAGGGAACTAGTGCTCAGGGATACCGTTCAAGTAATTCAATCGATTGTCGTGTTTGTCGTTATTGTGTTCATTGTAGTTATTCCGCTAGAAGCAAAGAAAAGTATTCTTCGGTAACGCCGTAATAGGCAATGTTACTCTTGGTTTATATAATTGATCTGTTTTAGTATTGTCATAAAATTTTGTCTATCGCGTCGCACTACATATGTGGTTATAACCGATACGTATTACGGTATAGTCGAATCATAATCGCTCCACGCTGAATGTGCGGTGCGGTTTGCTGTTTTTATTGCTAAGTATTGATTGTTATGCATTATTTTTAACAATTACCTCTTAATGCATTTCTAACAATGACAAACAGATTATAACATTTTAACAGTGGTAGAGCCACGCGGCAGCTTTTGCTGTCGCACGGATGGGCCGGCTCGAAATGGGGTGGTACCACGACCTCACAAAAAACCAGTGGGAAGTAGAGGTTTACCTCTGCGTTTCGCTTGGTGAGTGCAGGTTGCCGGAGGCCCTTTTTACTGGAAATGAGGCATTCCATCTTAGTCCTCACGGGTGACAACGCATCTGCATTTTGATTCGCAAACGGGGATAGATGTAGATGTCTATGGGCCGCAGCAACCACTTACCATCAGGTGGACTGTGTGTTCGTTTGTCACCCATATCCTATAAAATAAAATATAACTGTTATTCTAATATTTCCTGGAATTTTATTAACACTTATACTGTTCGATTAGCAGACAAATAGTAAAAAAGTAGCAATGAATATAGGTTACGGGACAGAGAAAATAGCATCGACGTGGCGCGGTCGGTGCTCACCTTGCCGTACAGCTCGAGGCCGGAGAGCGAGAGGTAGTGGCTCTGTCCGCTGGCGTTCTTGCCGTTCTGCTGCACGCGCAGGTAGCGGTAGGGCGCGTCGGCGCGCAGGCGCCACGTGGCCGTGCTGCCCGGCTCCTGCAGCGCCTGCTCGTCGCTGTGCGCCGCCAGCGTGCTCCACGCCACGCCGTCCGCCGACATCTGCACGGTGCGCAGCGCACGCACACATTCATTACAACCCAACTCCACTGCTGAACGTAAACCACACGGTGGTTTCCCACACGTGCCACGCTTGCCAGGCAGGTTGGCAACCGCAGTTTTTTTTCCTCTTCGTCATTTGGAAGACACTACTATGCATTTGTTTTTTTTTCCTTCGTTGCCAGTAAGTAACAAATATCGTATAATATTATTTAAATAAATGTATATTAACTTAAAATAACAAGCGTCATCGTAAGCCCCTGGATTTGAAAGGTTTGTATCAGAAATAGTTTTTAACTAATCTTTGTACATTAAAAACGAATTGTGGTAATAAACAGAGCATTTCTTTAATATGAGAACTGGTCATTGTTATTTTAAAATATTTGAATATACCTATGTCAAAATAATAAACCATTCTAAATAAGAGTGACTAACCATTATTTACATTCTTAAAATTTTGTATTGTAAGAGACTATTATGTTGATTTATTACTATGCATATTACCTATAAATAATATACTACTTCATAATTTATATACTATATTCTTTTCAACAAGTCAAAACAATAAAAAGTAAATCACGCCTTTTAAAAACGAGCCTTTTATACGAGACTAATTGTGAAAGAAATCTAGCGCTCGCGCTATTATACAGCCTAATTATTTAAACCTTTTCACGTGCATAAAGCGTCTCCCACACACAAGCGGCTTGCGGTGACGGCTAACCGCGAGCCGCGGCTCCAGCCGCTGCAACAACACACCACCGCGGACGCAGGGACGACCTGAAGCGCCACTCGTTGTGGTGTCTGTACTACGATCGGACTTCAGTCAACATGGCTAACCGTAATTAAGTCTTATTACCTTCTAGAATATTATCCCATATTTTGTTTTAATCCTAATGCTTTTGTAATCACAGTGTGAAATCATAAAGCACTGGATAATTTTGTGCTGTTTCTATTAAAATCTCTGTATCATAGCAACATTTTGCACGCGGTACACGCGGCCTGTTGTGAAAATTTGGAACTGACCGCGCTGCGGCCACCGACTGACCGCGTGTACTCGCTAACACACACGCGTTAGCGGAAGGGGCGGAGCATGCAGCAGCAGCCAGCCGCTTGCAGATCGCGACATGGCCGCACGGGTTTGCAGACTTACTAATAATGCAAGTGAATATGCGGTCAGTTGACCGCAACCGCGGGCGCCACCGCAAGCCGCTTCTGTATGGGAGACGCTTAATACGGCGAAAAAGTAAAGTAGTTTTATGATCTTAATCTCTTAATGTTAAATGTTAAAATTACATTAAAAGATATAATCAGCAAAAGGACTTACTTGAAACAGCCAATTTCTAAGCGCCGACCGGCCATATCCTCGTGCGTGGCGCAAAGTATAAGCAGAGGGTACAATATGTAATCCCAAATCTAGCGCGATAAACGCTCTTCTATCGTCATTCGTATGGACGTTTAAGGGTTCAGGCGAGCGGCTTAAAGCGTCTTCAGCACGCCCATACGGTAATTGGCGACCATCGGACGACCACACACTGACTAGGCCATGAGCACCCGGATTTACCCATTCACTAGTGCCAGCATTGCTGCCGATAAAATATAATACGCCGTTTTCGTCGAAATCATGCTGAAATAATTTATAAATATATGGACATGTTCATATAAAAATATAATACTAATCATTATAATTTAATTTGGAGTAGAAAAATAGTAAAAGATGAAACAAATATTTTGATATTGAAATGCTAAATTCTTCAATTAAGTAGATTTCCATTGAATTTTATTTTTAGTCTAAAATATTTTTATGAATCTACACACTAAAGTAGAAAAAATGGAAAATAAAACAAAATTTTTACTATGCAACGCTAAACTAAAACTAGACGATACTAGAATAATCAGCCATTAGACACCTTCGCGACAGTCGACGGATAGATGAGAAACACAGCACTAAAAGCGACCATTTCAACTGTGGTAACACAATATTATATCACAGAGTAAAGAAGACCAGAGGGGAAGCTTTCTAACAACGTCGAAAATCTATACCTATTCTGATAGGGTTATCACCTGATGCAAGTAAACATTTTAAGGAAAAAATAAAAATATTATATTATATTAAATAACACGTGTATTCATAACGAGTCTGTTATTTTTAATTAAAATATATTTTGCTTGTTTTCATGCTTAGCTTGAAACTACATATACAACAAAACAACAACATTATATATATAATGTAATAATATAATGTACATATATAATATATAATATATAATATATATATATAACAACATTACATATCTATATTTCTATCAATATCATTTTCGTAAGACAATTCATGAGTACAAAAAATCAGATGGTATTAGTAATGACTGTGATGATGGTAGTGGACAGTGGCGGTGTTGGTGGTGATACACCACCACCACCAATGTTACTACTAGGATGAAGGTGGCGGTAGTAAGGGTTGTGGTGGTGATGCTGGTCATCAGCATCAGTCATCAGTGGCGGTCCACTGTCCATCACCACCACCAATGATACTACCAGCACCATCACAATAACCGACACCATTACCAGCACGTACAGCACCACCATCCACGGCTACCAACACCGCACGATCAGCACCACCGTCCACCATCATTATCACCAGCACTACTACCACTAACACTAACTGCACCACTGTCTGGCTATTGTATTATTTTCTCTCGAATTTGTCATACATACTGTACAACTTAGGCGTTTAGCTTAATACGAACACTAATAATCTAATATAAATATATACTTATAAATCTATAATGTATTATTTTATGGTGCACAATCTCTAAACTTAACTCTAATTGTAAAAAAATTAATAGATTTATTGATCTAATATAAAGTAATCACGAAATATTATTCGTCTATTTATTTCAATGCGCGTGACCAACAGCCCTTTCATTCGCACTCTGACTGAGCCGGCGCAAACCGGTTTGTACCCTGACGGAGCGTCGGTGAGAGCTCACGCACACATCGCTGCGCTATGTGCGCGTGTACCCGAAGCGAGACGTTTGTATGTAGCTTCCCCTCTGGTCGGTTTCTTTACTCATGTGATTATATGTTCTGTCATGTTTTTTTCTGGAATTTTCTTTAGTTATTTGCAAATAAGATACGGTTATAGATTCCCTTTTAGGTTGAAAAAGGGTAAAACATTAACTGAATTCACTCACATCATATGTGAAGGTGATTGGTGCTTCTGCCTTGATCTTCTGTACGAAGGTGAATGTGGAGCGATCCATGTCGTACCACTGCCGTGCGACAGACTTGGCAAGGAACCGCTCGAGCTGACGCACAGTTGTTAGGGCTTCGACCTTCAAGCTGCGACCCGCATTGTTACTGTTGCTTGTACCATTATCTTCCGCAGAGTCCTCGCTCGCACGTTCCACGCGAAGTCTATAAATTTACAATAGTTTAAAAGAATGAAAATTAAAAATAATATTCGGGATGGTTTTGTATTAGTGAAGAACTGTAAATGAAGATTATAGTACAAGAAAATTGGAAGGTTGATTCAAATATATATATATATATATATATATATATATATATATATATATATATATATATATATATATATATATATATATATATATATATATATATATATATATATATATATATATATATTCTTTTATAAATGATTAGCTGTGTCCGGCAACACAGCAATGAGGGGATTCACTTTTTCTGCCACCAGGGCGGCGCCTCTTAGGCGGGTGGTAACAAATTTGACAAATGTCATGGCGAAAAAGTTAATTTATTAGAAAAGTCTCTTCACTTTTATGACTGGTTAATGTTTCTTTCTGAAATATTAGTTATATTTTATGTTAATTAGATAATTAGATTAGAAACGGACAAACCCCGCAACGGATATTCCTAAAAGTAGAAGAATTAAAAAAGTTAAAATGTGTAAAAAATCGAAGAATAACCAGGCAGTGCGTTGTGTATATATGCACTAGAAATGGGAAAAACTTACAATTAAATCGCGTTTTTTCAATGATGATGACACTGACACTGACAGTGTAACAAGTAAGTTCGCCTTAGTCCCGACTGGTGACCTGGCCTCTTTATTATTTTCAAAAACCTTCGCAGCAATTAATCAAAGTTTCATCAACTACGGATGACTGTTAAAGGAGTGCACAGTAGACAAAAAAATAAATGTTTATACCTCGTTTTGCCATGTTTCAATACTATTTTCATATCGATGTGATAGCATCCTCAAACACTCTGATTGACATAACACAAACAGGAAGTATCATGACGAAATACAACCCTCGTTAAGTATTTCTGACGCCAAACAGCGTGTTAGTAGACAGTAAAATTATAAGCTATGAGCATTTCATCTTAGTCCTCAGAAGTTGATTGTAGGATTTTCGTTGTTATATCAGTTATATAAACAATGTAAGGTATGCGTGCGTGTGCGCACGAGGCGGCGTGTGCATGTGTGTGCGTGCGGCACCTGATGCGCTTGGCGAGGTGGTGCAGCGAGCCGGCGGCGGGCACGGGCGCGTCGGCGGCGGGCGCCAGCACGGGCAGGCGCTCCACGCTCTCCAGCACGGCCACCAGCCGCGCCGCCAGCGCCGCGCCCGCGCGCCACTCCCACGTATGTATGTGTGTGTGCATGTGTGTGCGTGCGGCACCTGATGCGCTTGGCGAGGTGGTGCAGCGAGCCGGCGGCGGGCACGGGCGCGTCGGCGGCGGGCGCCAGCACGGGCAGGCGCTCCACGCTCTCCAGCACGGCCACCAGCCGCGCCGCCAGCGCCGCGCCCGCGCGCCACTCCCACGTATGTATGTGTGTGTGCATGTGTGTGCGTGCGGCACCTGATGCGCTTGGCGAGGTGGTGCAGCGAGCCGGCGGCGGGCACGGGCGCGTCGGCGGCGGGCGCCAGCACGGGCAGACGCTCCACGCTCTCCAGCACGGCCACCAGCCGCGCCGCCAGCGCCGCGCCCGCGCGCCACTCCCACGTATGTATGTGTGTGTGCATGTGTGTGCGTGCGGCACCTGATGCGCTTGGCGAGGTGGTGCAGCGAGCCGGCGGCGGGCACGGGCGCGTCGGCGGCGGGCGCCAGCACGGGCAGGCGCTCCACGCTCTCCAGCACGGCCACCAGCCGCGCCGCCAGCGCCGCGCCCGCGCGCCACTCCCACGTATGTATGTGTGTGTGCATGTGTGTGCGTGCGGCACCTGATGCGCTTGGCGAGGTGGTGCAGCGAGCCGGCGGCGGGCACGGGCGCGTCGGCGGCGGGCGCCAGCACGGGCAGACGCTCCACGCTCTCCAGCACGGCCACCAGCCGCGCCGCCAGCGCCGCGCCCGCGCGCCACTCCCACGTATGTATGTGTGTGTGCATGTGTGTGCGTGCGGCACCTGATGCGCTTGGCGAGGTGGTGCAGCGAGCCGGCGGCGGGCACGGGCGCGTCGGCGGCGGGCGCCAGCACGGGCAGACGCTCCACGCTCTCCAGCACGGCCACCAGCCGCGCCGCCAGCGCCGCGCCCGCGCGCCACTCCCACGTATGTATGTGTGTGTGCATGTGTGTGCGTGCGGCACCTGATGCGCTTGGCGAGGTGGTGCAGCGAGCCGGCGGCGGGCACGGGCGCGTCGGCGGCGGGCGCCAGCACGGGCAGGCGCTCCACGCTCTCCAGCACGGCCACCAGCCGCGCCGCCAGCGCCGCGCCCGCGCGCCACTCCCACGTATGTATGTGTGTGTGCATGTGTGTGCGTGCGGCACCTGATGCGCTTGGCGAGGTGGTGCAGCGAGCCGGCGGCGGGCACGGGCGCGTCGGCGGCGGGCGCCAGCACGGGCAGGCGCTCCACGCTCTCCAGCACGGCCACCAGCCGCGCCGCCAGCGCCGCGCCCGCGCGCCACTCCCACGTATGTATGTGTGTGTGCATGTGTGTGCGTGCGGCACCTGATGCGCTTGGCGAGGTGGTGCAGCGAGCCGGCGGCGGGCACGGGCGCGTCGGCGGCGGGCGCCAGCACGGGCAGACGCTCCACGCTCTCCAGCACGGCCACCAGCCGCGCCGCCAGCGCCGCGCCCGCGCGCCACTCCCACGTATGTATGTGTGTGTGCATGTGTGTGCGTGCGGCACCTGATGCGCTTGGCGAGGTGGTGCAGCGAGCCGGCGGCGGGCACGGGCGCGTCGGCGGCGGGCGCCAGCACGGGCAGGCGCTCCACGCTCTCCAGCACGGCCACCAGCCGCGCCGCCAGCGCCGCGCCCGCGCGCCACTCCCACGTATGTATGTGTGTGTGCATGTGTGTGCGTGCGGCACCTGATGCGCTTGGCGAGGTGGTGCAGCGAGCCGGCGGCGGGCACGGGCGCGTCGGCGGCGGGCGCCAGCACGGGCAGACGCTCCACGCTCTCCAGCACGGCCACCAGCCGCGCCGCCAGCGCCGCGCCCGCGCGCCACTCCCACGTATGTATGTGTGTGTGCATGTGTGTGCGTGCGGCACCTGATGCGCTTGGCGAGGTGGTGCAGCGAGCCGGCGGCGGGCACGGGCGCGTCGGCGGCGGGCGCCAGCACGGGCAGACGCTCCACGCTCTCCAGCACGGCCACCAGCCGCGCCGCCAGCGCCGCGCCCGCGCGCCACTCCCACGTATGTATGTGTGTGTGCATGTGTGTGCGTGCGGCACCTGATGCGCTTGGCGAGGTGGTGCAGCGAGCCGGCGGCGGGCACGGGCGCGTCGGCGGCGGGCGCCAGCACGGGCAGACGCTCCACGCTCTCCAGCACGGCCACCAGCCGCGCCGCCAGCGCCGCGCCCGCGCGCCACTCCCACGTATGTATGTGTGTGTGCATGTGTGTGCGTGCGGCACCTGATGCGCTTGGCGAGGTGGTGCAGCGAGCCGGCGGCGGGCACGGGCGCGTCGGCGGCGGGCGCCAGCACGGGCAGACGCTCCACGCTCTCCAGCACGGCCACCAGCCGCGCCGCCAGCGCCGCGCCCGCGCGCCACTCCCACGCGCACAGCCACTCGCGCACACAGCGCTCCCACGCGCCCTCTGCCCACACAAACGTACGAGATTTATATCCGATATCGACATCTACTTCCACTACTTCCCAATCGAATACTATCATAGCACATGATATGAGATTATTTATTTATTTATTTAAGGACAGCCAGAGGTAATTACAATAATACATGTTGACAAAACATAATATATAAGCTTAATTTTTAAATGTAAAACCTATTAAAGGCAGCCACAACATGCTTCACAAGAGGAGTAACACTTTATAACATAAATTACAAAATATTAGAAACCTACCTTAAAATAAATCAAAAACCAAGAAATACCAAAAATCTTTAAAAAAATATAAACTAATAAACTAAGACACTTTAAAACAATACAGGAGAAAAAACACAATAATCAATGAAACCAAATAACAAAATTAATACATATCGAACTCTTAAATATTTTCTTTTATGTTCTGTAGAACTGTTTTTTTTAAAAGAGGACAAAGAATTGCTAAATATGTCCACAGAATCCGACATCAAATTCCGCAGGAGTGACATTCTAACTAAACTATTGTTATGACCTAGATTAGATTTAGAAGGAAGTGGATAGAACAAAGGTACAGATTTACGCGGATAACGCCTTGTTACTTTAAATTTTATTTTCGCAATAGCTCAGCGCTGTCCGTAGTTCCGCGCACTATCTTATAAAACATTACCATGTCCAGATACTTTCTTCGGTTTGACAAGCTGTCAACGCCGAAGAATTTTAACTTCTCATTATATCCGGCAAGTTTTTTGTCATTTATGTTACTACAATAAGCTAGATTCCTCATAAACCGTTTTTGTATCCTTTCTATACGTAGTTGATGGACTTTGTATTGTGGTGACCATATAACGCTCCCATATTCTAATATGCTGCGGACATAGGTATCAAATAATATTTTTTAGTCGTGGTGTTCTTAAAGGTTTTACTGTTTCTTAATACGAAGCCTAAAGTCCTTGAAGCTTTCTCTATCATGCGGTCCATTTGTGGAATAAAAGTCAGTTTAGAATCCAAAAAAATGCCCAAATCCTTAACAAGATCCACAATCTGTAATTCTTCATTATTTATTTTATATTTCATTTTAAATGGAGATAATTTACGTGTGAAAGAGATTTGATAACATTTAGTTGGACTCAGCTGCATATTATTAATGCTACACCAATTTACTAGACCATCAATATCATCTTGTAAAAGAATCATTGGAACAATTAATCACTCTAGCTATCTTTCAGTCATCTGCAAATAACAGGACCTTACTATTTGTTATTTGTTGACCCAAATCATTAATGAACACGTTAAATAGCCACGGCCCCAAGTGAGAACCTTGTGGAACGCCAGAACTGGATATATAGTTATCAGACCTGTAACCGTTTAGTACTACATAGTTCGACCACGTAGATAGGACTCAAACCAACCAACCATAGAACCACAAAAACCGTAATTAGATATTTTATGCAATAGAGTTCGAAGGCACACTCTGTCGAATGCTTTAGAAAAGTCTGTGTATATAGTATCTACTTGAAGTTGAGTATCGACTTTTTCTGTTAAGAAACCTACATGATATATTAAATTTGTTATTGTTGAGCGATTTTTAACAAATCCATGTTGGTTTTCAGAGAGGTAGGGCTTAAAATAGCTAGATAAATAAGGATAGACTACGGCCTCAAATATCTTCGAAAAAGCTGATATTGGTCGATAATTAATAATATTTTTACTATCGCGGTTTTTCAATACTGGGACGACTTTTGTTATTTTCCATTTTTCTGGAAATACACCTGATCGCAATGATTCGTTGAAAATTATGGTTAAGGGCTTGCAAAGAGAAGAAGCACAAATATTTATAAAAACTGGATGAATTCTATCCGGACCAGCTCCTTTATTTTTATCAAGTCTTTTTAAATACTTGTAAACTGTTTTTTGTGGGATGTATAAGGAGCTAAAACAATTAGATGAATTTGCGATGGAATTATTAATGCTATTGGATGGTATGGGGACTGTGGCATAGGTATAAACGGACGAAAAATGAGTTGCAAAGAGGTCACATATCTTCGACCCCTCCAAAAATATCTTGTTATTAAGGTTCATAGTTAATGGATATTGATTTACAAAATTACGCTTATTTTTAATGTAAGACCACAAATACTTAGGATCGTTGCCTATACTACTTTCAATTTTAAAAATATATTCCTGATAACAAAGTTTTGTATAAATTTTGCAGAGTTTGCTTAATATTTGTAGCGATATTTCATCAAGCGGATTTTTATAAATTTTATATCTATGCAGGAGAGTTCTTTTCTCATTTATTATTCTTATTAAACCTTTATTGAACCAGTGTGGATATTTTAAACTGCGTGGCTTTGATTTTGGAATATACTTTTCTATAGTCTTATTAAGTATATCATAAAATATACCTTCTGTGTACTAAATATCGGGAATTTGTCAATAAAACAAAAAATACAAATTATTCATCTAAATTTATTTTATCGCCTTCAAAGTAGGCCCCATCGCTTGCAATACAACATCTCCAACGCTTCACCCAGTCTTCCATACATTTTTCATAGGCTATTTGCGGTATGGCCTTTAGCTCATTCAGCGAATTTTTTGTTATGGCTTCTATCGAGTCAAAACGTTTTCCTCGAAGTGGTAATTTTAACTTGGGAAATAAAAAAAAGTCAGACGGAGCCATATCAGGTGAATACGGTGCTTGGTCGAGAACTTTTGTTGAATTTTTCGCTAAAAACTCTTTCACTATAATGGCTGTGTGTGATGGTGCATTATCATGGTGCAACATCCATGAGTTGTGTTGCCACAAATCTGGACGTTTTCGGCAGATACTCTCACGCAAACGCTTCATGACGCCTAAATAATATTCTTTATTCACTGTTTCTCCCTTTGGAAGGAATTCGGAGTGAACCACACCACGGTAGCCAAAAAAAACTGTCAGCATCACCTTGATTTTGGAGCGACTTTGCCGCAGTTTTTTGGGTTTCGGCTCGTTTTCGAGACGCTATTCTGGAGACTGTTGGCTTGTTTGCATGTCGTACTCATAAACCCATGACTCGTCGCCAGTTATTATACGTTTCATAAAGGTCGGATCCGTAGAAGCTCGGGAAACCATGTCTTCAGCGACATGCTTTCGCTGCGCTCTTTGAACAAAATTGAGCTCTTTTGGAACTAGTCGAGCGGCGACGCGTTTCACGCCTAAAACGTCAAAGAGAATGTTGTGGACGGACTTAAAAGATATGTTCACCTCACTAGCCAACTCTCTCAGACTCATACGTTGATTTTCGAGCACTAGCTTCTTGATTTTGTCGATGTTTTCTTTGGTCGTAGCGGTTGAAGGTCTACCAGAACGAGGCAAGTCTACTACTACTTCTCGGCCTTCTTTAAAAGCCTTATACCATTCATAAGCCCTTGTTTTCGATATACACGATTCGCCGTAGGTATTTCGCAACATTTTTAGTGATTCACCACATGAAATATCATTCGAAACACAAATTTTAAGGCACACTCTTTGTTCAACAATATTTTCCATTGTAAAAATCGCTGAGAACTCAAAACTATGACCAACAAAAAGTGTAGTTTAAAACAAATTAAATGACAGATCCCGCTCAAACTTTGCGCGCTAAATCGGTACAGTGCTACCAACATGCAGTAAAAAAATTATAACGACCTCTTTTACGCGGGTCTTTTTATTGACATATTCCCGATACTTTTTACACAGAGTAGTATTAATCATCTCATTAACATCATTACAATCAGCAAATTGAAGAGACCAGTTTATATTGTTAAGTAATGCCTTAATATTGTTATAATCTGCTTTAAAAAAGTTGTATTTAGTTTGCGATATATTTGATTTAAGTCCCGTCTGTGCAATAAAGGCAAATTTTATGTCCAGAGGTGGATGGTAATGGTCAGTTTGGACTAAGCTATGAACTGAATACAGAACTTTAATATCTTTTATATTGGATAATACGAGATCAAGGACTTTATCATTTTTATTCTTTATATTATTATATTGTTTTAAGTCATTAAGGGATGAAAAATCTATTAACGTTTGGCCTAAGTTAGAGGCGCAACGAATTGGACTGCACGTTCTGTCAATATTGCTTAAATTAAAATCACCTAAGAGACACACATTTTCTAATCCTTCAGATACTCTATTAAAATTATCTGTAAAATGTTTGAAAATAGTATGATTCACGGGGTGAGGCAGGTATACCGCACAAATCGTCATTTTGAATGTCGAGGATTCTATTTTTATCCATAAATACTCACATTTACTCGCAAGCCCAACTAGCCCAGTAGATTTTAGCCTGTTAGAGACAGCAATTAATACACCGCCACCCTCCTTTGAACCATGAAATCCAGAGCTTTCGCGATCACGTCTATAAATACTATAGCGATTGTCGAGGACCTCAGCATTATTAATAAATTGGTTTAACCAAGTTTCAGTCAATATTATAATCTCATAATCAGCGCAGAGAGTATTACAAAAGAGATCATGTGTTTTGGTTCGGATTCCGCGGACGTTCTGGTAATATACAGATATAACATTAGAAGTCTGAGAACATGCATAATTAGCAAAGACAACCTACTCTAAATTCTCCAAACTACTCATATCTCTTATGTATATATATATGGCGAAGTATCTGTCTTCCGCATGAAGATCTTGCCCTGCTTGACCCACAAAAACTTGTAGCTTTTCTCTTTGGCTTTAAGGCGAGCAGCGGCGTGGATTTTCTTGTTTAATGGAGAAAGATGTTCCGTTACGAACACAGGCGTCTTGCCAGCTATACCGATATGGCTCGTATTGATTTTTCGTTAGAATTAGCCTTATTAAACTTTATTATCTTGGCTAAAAAGTTGTCCCTCAAACGAGGCGTAGCAAGTTTAACAATAATAGATCTTGGGCGGCCGCTCTTTAAATCCATCTTTGCTACACGTGTACATACATGTATGTCAGCTTCTTTGATATCACAAGAAACGGTTTTGGCGAGTTGTAAGACTATGGTGAAAAGGTTTTCATTTTTGTGCTCTGGTACACATTGTATTTCAATATTTTTGGACCGACTATGCTGTTCTATAGTTTGCAGTTTAGCTGTGATGTCTCTGGTAGTATCAACCATGGATTGGTATTCTTTACGAATTTCAGATAAATTTTGCAGGTGCATGTCTAAGTTCTTCTTAATGGTATCATATTCGTCGTTTAAAAATGCTATAGCCTTTTCAGTTGCGTCTATCGTGCTTTCGAAGGAATGTATTTCTTCCTTAACCATATCTCTAACAATGTGTTTGAATTTATCTACCAACGAATTTTGAACAAGGTCCAATTCCTCTCTTATTATATTTCTTATATCGGTGGAAGTGAGAGATGATTGTGGTGACATTTCTCTGCGTCGCATTGTGACATTGTGACATTTACCATTACAACCTATCAAAAGTACACTGCGGAACACTGCTGAAAGACCTCCATCATAGATTGCCTTATAGAGGACGATTTGCCATAGTAGCCACACTTGGAAAGCGGGTTGGCAAACACAATTTTATTTTCATACAGCTGTTGTCAGAAAAATGCTGCTGCCCATCTCCTGGTTCCATTTCCCTCTGTCGGCTCTCATGACACCCACATGATGATATAGGCTAGTGGATATTTTCTGACACTGCCATTACACAAATATAGGAGGATATTTAACACTAATGTTAAAAACAAGAAAAGTGCCAAAACGCATAATTTCTACCAGAACGAATGTCTATAATTTCTTACATTTAGCAAGAAATAAATGTACAACATTTTAATAATATCCGTGTGATAAGACTATTAAGAAATAATAGTAAAAGGTTTTATGTTACTCAACATCAACCTGAATAAAAACTATAAATTCTTATAATTAGAGAACATTTTTTTAATCTAAAAAACTTTCAACTTAAGGAGTAAATACAACTACTTAAAATGAGAACACCACCATTACCAAATACATATATCATTAATTAATATGTAATATTTTGTCATTTAAAAATTCATCTACAGAATAGTAACATTTTGTGATGTATTAATTAATGTGATGAAATACACAAATACTAAGATGAAAAATTTTCCTATACTTTCTTAAACAACTACCAACATGAATAAACAGACCATAATTTATAAAATATTTAGCATAGCGCCTGTAACTAGGTCTCCATCATACAAAACGTTGCAATAGTAATGTTGTGTTGATATTTTACACTGTAAAGAATCATATTCTTTCCCAATCAAACTGACATATATACACACATAACTAGCTTCAGAGTTTGGTTGTTTTTTGTTTTAAGTTAATAATTAATGAAGAAATTGTATAACATCTTGCTGCTGTAAACTTACCGTTCGTTTGGGGCGAAAGAACCTGAAGTAATGCTGGTGCAAGTCCCGAAGACTGTAGTTCATAGGCTGAAAGCAGTTCTTCCCCACACAATAGCTCCGTCAGTTGATCCAACGAGTCCCTCAGTTCTTGTTGCCAATCTCCTGAACACACATAAATACAACATTTGTATAAAGTGAACAGCTGGCATAGTTTTTGTAAAATGTATTAATAACCAATGCGGTAGTTGTACCGTTTACTATTGTGCTAAACTTTTCAAATAGTTTTAAATATCGCTCAGTACATATTAGCAAAACAAATTGTTACTTGTAAACACTTAAACTTCCCTATTAATTAATTTTAAAACATTGGCAGCTTAATAGTTTAAAATGTATAAAAAGAGCTGTGTGCACTGAATGCATAATATAATATTTATGTGAAATGATTGTTGTTGAATGATTTTGATGTTATTTATTTATCAGATAGTTGAAATCGTTAAGTTGGTCAAGTTAGTACAGAAATAACGTGCAAAGTATAAAAAAATCAGTTTAGGCCTAAACTGATTTTTTTATACTCAAAAGAAATATTATTATTTTATGATGGAATGCCTCGTTTTCGGTAAAAAGGTGGTGCTGTGGGCTTCTGAAGTCGCGGCTTTATTTATTATTATTTTTTTTTATCACTATGTTTATCTTACCTTTTATAAAGATGCAATTTTTAATTTCACAATTATTAATATTGAAGCAGAATAATCATAACAGTGATACAATAGTGAGCACTGGGTAGTGGACGCAGCGCGTTACGCATGTAGTTTGCTTCTGCTTGTGCGTGTATGCGAGTGTGTGCGTGTATGCGAGTATGTGCGTATATGTGAGTGTGTGTGTGTATGCGTGTGTACCTGCGGGGTGCGCGGGGTGCGCGGCGAGGCGCTGCAGACGCGCGAGCAGGGCACGCAGGCGGGCGACGGGCGGCCGCGGCTGCCGCGTGGCTGCGCTGGACAGGTGCCGCGCGTACAGCGCACGCGCTCGCTCGCTCACCTACACAATACGCAATTATAAGTATACAACGCCGCATCCTCCTCACTTAGTTACGATCTATATTTTACGTATGCACAAGGTCATACACGACGATGTAAACAGACTTAAGATTAAATAAATGCGTGCCATTTTGCACGTGCAGATGGACCATGAAATAGTAACGACGTTCGTCAGTCGTCGTACATTTTGCGTGCTAGATTGTGCGATGACTTGCTGTACAGCCGATTTAAAGAAGAGACATTAAAAATTGCGCAACGTGGTACTTCACTGTTAGCCCTAAGAGAATGCTTCAAGTTCGTTCAGCGAGCTATAGAGGGCTATGCTCGGAGTTTTTCTATATAATAGTTATAAATGAGGATATCCACAGCAGATCCAGAGCAACCGACATAGCCCAACGGAACAGTAAGCTAAAGTGGCAATGGCCCGGCCATATAGTTTGTAGAACCGACAATCGAATCGGAAGAAAGGTTCTCTAGTGGCAGGCCTCATCCCAATAAACGAAGTGTACTGGTACGAGATGAATATATAAGTGAACCTATGAGTTCACTTATATATTCACACACACACACACACTTTTATTTTATATTTATGGCATTCTGGGTTTTATGTCAGGAAATTATTATCAGTAACAGCTTGGAGTCAGCAATTTAACGATGTTTTATTCTCGTGCCTCTGAAAGCACATAAAGTCATTGGTTCTGTGGCTGACCCCTGTCCAGATGAGGAGGATTTCCGTTCCCTCGAACCATGAAGCAAATACAAAGAGGATACGGCATAAGCGACTGTGCACTGTGATTCTAAGTAGGTCCTGACGTCATCATAGTGGGCGTGGCTTTAGTTAGTATACTGTCAGCATTCGTCCTGTGCGCTTGTGTTGAAAATCGCAAATCGGTGTAGTTTCGTAGTTTTAAGAAGAAAAGGATGAAGTGTTGTGTTTCATCGTGTAAAAACTACTCAGATAGACGCTCTGATGCT
Organism: Parnassius glacialis; assembly: GCA_033319125.1. Taxonomy (NCBI): domain Eukaryota; kingdom Metazoa; phylum Arthropoda; class Insecta; order Lepidoptera; family Papilionidae; genus Parnassius; species Parnassius glacialis. Next base: position 22,236,206 of record JAVANC010000010.1, on the reverse strand, counting down.
ATGGATGGCATCACATTTAATTTTTAAGTAATTTTAAACCTAATTTATTAAAATAGTTCTATAAAAATTTATTTGCGTCAGTTTTCAAATATGATTAAATATAGGTATTCGACACTAGATGGCGACACTTTGTGTCATGTGAACTTTTTTTTTAATTCTCTTATTAAAACGTTACCCCCACACTAGAATTTTCTCCTGTATCGTGGAGGCAGTTTACAAACACAAATTGCACAAGGACAAACATCCAGACCCGGAACAATTATTTGTAGGCCATACAAATACTTGTTCCGTGCGGGATTCGAACCCGCGCCCTCCAGCGCAGCAACTCATTGCTAAGCCACTGCGCCACGGAGCCGTCTAAACTAGAAAATAATACTAAACTAAAAATATAAAGGTACGTAGAGCTCAGTATTGTTAAAATAATCATACAAAGGTGCTAAAATTTGTTATGCATTCAGAAAAATAAATTTTAATCGCCAAAATATTATTTTTATAGTTTATAATCATTTAGTGAACAGGCCGCCATCTATCGTCAAGGTAGCTAAACTACATTTCAACATTAATATGGAACGATTCGAATAGTTTTACTATTTATCGGTTGATGTAGATAGTGTTAAGTGGACGGGGTTTAACATCCCCTCACCCCGCAACTTGTCACGCGTTGTTACAGTGAAATCTAGTTACAACACCTCCTCTTTGTATTTGATTCATGCCTCGGACTATTAGAGTAAATAAGTAAATAGAGACTGTGTTTGCACACACACTCGAACACTATGATACTATCCTGCGCAAATGGCTATTTTCCGTTGAGACTGGCCGCCGTGACAGAAATTCAGTTTGGAAAACATTGCGAGGACAATAAACAAGTGGAGAACTTAGTTATTGACATAATTTTATAACAGCTTCAAGAAAGTCATTCTTTAATACCAGGTTTCAAGTTGAAATACAGACCTGTGTTTTCTGTGCTTCACTCTTTGCCGAGAACCTGGATCGATTCTGGCTTGTGTTTCCATTGTTTGTCGTTACTGGTCTTCTATCCACCCAGCCACTTGCTAATTCTGGACCTTAAAGTAATATAAATAACAATCAGAATACAAAATAGAAAACGCTAAAATAGAAGTAAGAAGTGATTTTAGCAATAATTTACCTAAAAATGTTTCTGCTGTGAAAGTATGTTTTGTTCCTCTATTAGATTCAAATATAAATCCGGGTAAATCTTCCCTTAATATTGTTGTTTGTTGCTGACCATCTGTATTATGGATAAGGAGTTCCTTTTCTCTGAAAATGAAAATTATTATTTTATCATATACTTGAATTTGCAAAGTGATGCAGTCTAAGTAATAATATCTTACTTTTTACAAGATAGTGTCCAGTTACCAAGGACAAGTTTGGCTGGTCCGGGCTTTGAGAGAATAGGTTGTGGTATTGAATTTTTGACAGATGCCCTAGCTCTCTGTAACTTGTCGATAAATTCACCGCGGTTCTCTGCAAATGATAACATAGTTCTAGATATTTTAATATTCAAAGTATGTATCTAGTACTTTTAAAAAAAATATTCATTCAACCTGTTAACCTATTTCATACAAAAATTAGTAATTAGTTAATGGAACTGCAGTTATCATTACTCTCACATTCTTCAAGCCAATGGTCTAAACATTTCTTTGGTAAAAATTAAGTTTACAAAATACTAAAACTAAAATGTCATTTATTAAGCTTTTTTATGAGCTTTTTTCTTCTGGCAGTAATTGGCTTATCAATAATATGCCTTATCTTTATCTTATCTTAAAAAATGCCAAAAATGAAAAATACATGGGTGGGTTAATAAATATATAGCGTATCCCACTGGTAATGCGGAAGTATGGAATTAAAGTTTGATGTATCCACCACATGAAATAAAGCTTTGTTGGGAAAATTTACAAGTCAGTGAAATAAAAATATGTCAAAGACATTGAAGACTGTCAACACAATCATTATCCCACTGCAATAATGTGTGCTGACATTATCATAGTGCGATTGGAGTCAATCTCACTACAATAATGAGTGCTGTTAAACCGTGTCAGAAGTGGGAGATGGCTTGTGGGCAGCAGTTACCGGTGTTGTCGGTCTGGTGCTCGGGGCTGCCGCTGGAGTACATGGTGGCGAGCTTGCCGTCGAGCAGGAAGCGGAACCAGCCGTTGCTGCCGGTGCTGAGCTCGAGCGCGGCCACGTCGCTCCACACGTAGAGCGCGTCGCGGCCGCGGCACAGCGACCACTCGCCCCAGCCGTACGCCGCGCCGCTCGCCAGCCACGACGCGTCCTCGCCCGTCCCTGCGCCCCCACCTCCTAACGCGCCAAAACGCAATGCTCACTTTTGAATCGATTACATCTTCACTTCAACTTGCCTCATGCCAAATTTTAGAATATAAGCTATTGGAAAGAGTGACTAGTTTTATAATTGCGAGTATTGATTAGTTTGCACGCGTCAAAAATCGAATAGAAAATTACCGTAATCTATTGCAATTGACTGAATGATAAAAAAATATCTGCAAAATTTTTGCTTCTTCCGTCCTTTATGCTAATGAAACTAAAATAGTACACAATAATAAAAAATCTTACCTGCGGCGATGACAGATTCGCCATCCGTAGTAAGTTGGTTCGCAGGAACAGCCGCTAACGCTTCTACTTTACTGAAGACACCAAGTCGCGCAAACTGCTCAAGGTAAATGTCTGCCGCTTTCACCATCAGTTCCTCTGCGATACCCAACACTATCAGATGGCCGTCGTCATCGTCCTGGATTAAAAGGCAATTTAATAAAATATAGTAAATTGTTCAAAACTGGGTTCTTCCCAGTATATTCTTATTATTTTAAATTTAAATTTTTATTGCAAACCTAAAATATTCAACTAAAGTCGAATATTAAGGAATCATTATAATCACGTCTCAATGTGAATTTATGTATGTACAATATAATTGATTAAAATTCAAAGTATCAATTATTACTTAGGACTAAAGAACAAGATAATAAATGTAACAAACAACTGTTTAGTAATGGAAAGGAAGCACAAAAAAGGACAAATCAATGCAGGTAAATTTCGATGGTGTGATGTTTTATTATACAAATATAATGCTTAAAAATTAGACTAGTGAGAGGAAATGCCTGCCTTTGTGTCATTTCAATACATAATAGAAGAATTATGGTGTCAGGAACAATGTTATTAGAATTACGATCTATGAAATTGCCGTTTTCTAGTATGAAATTTGATTTCCACGCACGCATATCATGTATTCTAATTATAATTATATTCCAAATAACTTTTATTACCTAATGCTAGATTTTGCTTTTTGTTATTTATTGATTAACATTGTATTGTCTTGTTTGATGAGCGGAGTACCCAATAATACAGGTCTACAACCTAGTACACAGGCCCTTGCAACTAACATAAAATGTATAATTGTAAATCAATAAATCATTTTTTCTCATTTTTACTTTACTTGAAATCCTAATCTTTAATTAATTTCATATTAAAGCTTTTAAAAATCACTTGTTGATATATTTCTCACTATTTATATTGGTATCGTCTGTAATATCCATTTGATATCATTGAAAAGTTGAAACTCGTTTAATTTATAATTTTTCTAACGTGGTAGAGCCACACTGCAGCTATATTAGGATAGCAGTTCGGCAAATGGATCGGCTCAACCGGCGAATAACCACGCTATCACAAAATACCTACGTAAAAAAAGCATAATGCTACTGTGTTTTGTATATGCTGATTGATTCTTAATTGAGCATAGATTTGAGTGTTTATTGATCACAGCACCCACTTACTACTATCAGGTGAACTGTGTGTTCCTTTGTCACCGATATTCTATTAAAAAAGGTGAAAGTGTTGAGCACCTTTTTATTGGTAACAAGACATTTAATTTCTGTCGTCAGGATGATAACACATTAACATTTTGATTTTTAATCGAGGATAGATGAAGGTGTGATGATAGATAAAGTCACATCACCTACTTCCACAGGTTGATTGCATGCTCGTTCTTCACTTTTTCTTTTTAAAACGAACAACGACGGCTACTACTGTTAACTAACTGTTTAACGTTTGGTTGCAAATAGAACGGAAATGCGCTTGTATACAATGAACATACCGACTCAATCTGAACTCAAAGATGTTGAAATATATATACTCATTAAAAGAAGCAAAAGAAAAAAATCAAATCAAGAAATTCGAAAATAAAGAAAAAATACATAAAATGTGTAGGCTTAAAAATAGATACCGCTCAGACTATTAATGCAATCAAAAAGCAACTTTATGTCTCGTGTATAAAGCCTTTTCTCCTTTGGATGTTATTTGTTATCGCGAGTGTTCTAGTACTTTTCTAGTCGAAAGAGTGGAACGACTTGGATTGACCTAGAAAGTTCTATATACATTTTATCGAGTATAAAGCATGTACCGGGGAACGGATAGATAGTTATTTCGGGAACGCGAAAGTGAACTCTACTTCGGAAAGCGACTACGAGAATTCGGCCTAAGACATCGGCGATTATTAACCGGAACTCATTGAAAAAGCTTAGCAATTTTGGACGACATAATTGTATACTTGCTGTTTGGAAAAATACATCCATTTTTCATCTTAATCAGCATTTTTTTAAAGAAAAATTAAAGTTAGAACCTAGGTCTGACGCTGAGCAATGACGCTCAAGATTTTTATAACTGAGCCATCAGTGAACTTCTAATAACTACCGTACTTGATTGATAATTCAATTAAAAAAGTCATAAGAAAATTATGTACTTATAATTGTCATATGAAACTTGTAAATATTTCTAAATGAAACGGCAATTTAATAGATGTGGAGGTAATATAATAAATATTAATAGTGTGCAACATGTCATTTACAATTACAAATAACAAACAAAACCGTAAGATACGCTATCGATAACAAAAAATGGACTGTTTATTACGTGCAATGTAGGTACTTAAAGGCGGCTCTAGAAGGGGTATATATATATTTATTACTTTCATAACATTTTTTGGGTCAAATTGGCAATCAATAATAACAAGTTAAATTGGTATTCTTCAATTCTGCCTAGTTTTGTTTACCTATTTTGCATAAACCTTTATAACTTTAAAACTTAATTAGCATAACTGTGACATTATATTGTTTATTCTATAAACAAAAATACGAGGGTGGATTGAAAAGTACTCGGCCTAACCAAGAAAATAAACACATACTAAATCAGTTATATTTTTATTTTTCTACATAATCACCATCAAGTTCAATACACTTTTGCCACCTCCCCTTCCAAGCATTTAGACCGTTGAAAAAAAATGATTCTTCCTTAGTCATAATATGCGTCTACAGCTGCTTTGACCTCGACGTTTGTCGAAAATCTTTGACCTCCCAAGTGCTTTTTTAGGTTAGGGAACAGAAAGAAGTCTGATGGTGCCAGATCAGGTGAATACGGCGGATGCGGTAACAGTTCAAAGCCACAGTTGTGAATGTCAGCCATTGACTGTACTGACGTTTTTCTTTTATTTCCTCTCGTAAATGACGTAGTAAGGTGCAGTAGTAATCAGAGTTTATAGTCTGACCCCTTTCAAGATAATCAATCATAATCACACCTTTCGAGTCCCAGAATACTGAAGCCATCACCTTATTTGCCGACAAAATCGACTTAGCCTTTTTAGGGGGTGGTGAACCAGGTCTTTTCCACTGTTTTGATTGTTGTTTTGTTTCCGTTGTACAGTAATGAACCCATGTTTCGTCTATAGTAACAAAACGATTCAAAAAATCATCTGCATCGGCTTCAAATAACTCCAAACAGTCGCGTGAAATAGTCAATCGCGTCCTTTTTTGTTCAACTGAAATCAGTCGCGGAACCCACCTCGCAGACACCTTGTGGAAACCCAACTCGTTGACAATGATGTTTTGAGTTCGTTCATAAGAGATGCCTATAATCTCGGCTATCTCTCTAATTTTTAATCTGCGGTCTCCCATTATTAAATCAAGTACTTTTTTAATATTTTCGTCAGTAGTTGACGTCGAAGGCCTTCCAGAGCGGGGTTCATCTTTCACACTCTCTCTACCACGCTTAAATTCTGCTATCCATTTTTTGACGGATGAATATAACAGAGCACAATCGCCTAATGTACTGACCATGTCATCATGGATGGCTTTTGATGATAGCCCCTTCTTATGGAGGTACTTAATGACGGCACGCTGCTCGATTTGCTCCATTTGCGGAAATTATGTCCGATTACTTTGTTAATAAATTTATAAAATCACAACTAATTATCGCACACGTTTCGAACTTCACACAATGAACTAGTCTGAACTGAACTAAATAATGTGGGTAGATTTGATTTTTAGAATTGAATGGATCTGTGTTAGGCCGAGTACTTTTCAATCCACCCTCGTACAATAAAATCAGTGAACTAGTCGCGAAGATATGGTGGTAAGTATAAAAAAAGCTATGGAAGGCTTTTCAACTTGTTTAAATGAAAGAAGGCATTTTTAAGCACAGTACAAAATATACAATGCCAATTTGTTTCTTAAAATACAAACAAAGTACGAGAACATAATAGTGTAAACCTTATCCTAAATATGCCCTGCTATCGCGTATAGGTATTTAAAATTCTGGAACTTATTGGTTTGTGTCAGAGGATTTTCATTGCTTTTATATTGTATAAAATGTAGCATACTTTCCTATAACTTATTTAAATTTATTTTAATAGTCAATCATATATGTGTATTAATTATATATAGGTATTGAGTATAATAGGCAACAAGCATTGATTGATTCATTTGATTTGATTTCAGAGCCGTCCTCAAGTGTTTGTGGTAAGTTAACATGTAGTGATAGCATTCATCACACCATCGGAACGTTACCCGTGGAGAGCGGATATAGCGGCTGCGCAGGTACCGCTGCTGCGGCCGCCGTGACGCGCCCAACTCGCCCTGATACCGGTAGCGTAACAATTCACAAGCCAAATACATAGTAATTACAACCACAACAAACAAAGATCCTTCATCAGAGTAACTCATTTAACCCAAAAACATTTTACAGTTAAATCATTTTTAATTGGAGTAAAAAAAACTACATACTTATAGGTTCAATTTAATCCTAATGTTGGGAAGTAAAACAAGTAAAACATTTTTCCAACGTATTTGAATTAATTAAAATTGAACACCATCTCTACTTATGCTTAAGACATATGTATAATATAATATAAAAACGTGTGCCACCAAAAACCTACAGCCACAATTTATAGTAAACATTGACTTAATTCTTTTTAATTAAGAAATTATACCTGGTAAAGTTAATGATTAGAATTGTAACTATAACAAATTTCGAAAATACTCAAATAATTATTTGTGATAAAAACTGTAGTGAACACTTATTGGTATACACAGGTAAGCAGTAGTAAGGTAGAAAAAAGTGCTAACATCTAGTGCGATGAAGTCGAGCAGATCGAATCGTACTAATCAGTATAATCACAATTCCCAGCGGCCATACAATGATCAAAATTCAGTAGTGGTCAGCTCTCAGAATAGATATGCATTATAGATAATATAGATGCTTTCAATCGCACATTAATAACAAAACTCACATAGGTAGTATACGTAATATAAAATAAACGTTTTTTGCCTTGGCATACGCATACACCCCACAGATCATTCAGTCAGTAATTATTATGTTAGCAACATGTTAAAATTATTTGGCGATAATCTCTAATTTGTGCGACTGTTTAACTATAGACTAGTGTTGCCCAAATGCAAGAACAAGACGAGACTTAGCCAGTCTTGGTCTTTGTCTTGCGCCTATAGACCTGGTCTTGGTCTTGGTATTGCGCTCCCAGTCTTGGTCTTGGTCTTGGTCTTGCAGCAAGAGTCTCGCAAGTCTTGCAATTGTCTATAAGCCTATTGATAATTATTAAACGTTACTTTAGATCTTAAACAACTTAAAAGAGTAGGTACATTTTGAGCTTGAATTAACATAGCCATAGTAAAGACCAACCAAATTATTAAATGTCTAAATATTTAATGAGAAATTCGAAAACTCAATTGATACCGGGTGGGGTTTGAACCCACGACCTAAGCGATCCGTGTCGATGTTCTAACCAACTGAGCTATCTACCGTGTCCCAAGGCGAAGGGTGTCAATCTGTTTCTTAATAAACGTTTACATTTAATAAGAGCTTACATGTGCTAAAACATGGTTAAAACAAATTTATGACATTAACTTAACTGTATTTTAAAGAACATTATCTGTCTAGAAATAGCTTGATAGGCCCTCATCTTATATGAAATGGAATAACAGAGTTATACAATTTACCATTTATTTAAATAAAACATAAAATACGAAAGTAGTTGCTCTTTTCAAAATATTTTTTAGAAGAGTACTATAATTATGTAAAGCGATAAATCAAACATAAAATGTCAAATGTATAATATGTACCTAGATACCAAATCGGTATACACATTTCTAGTTAGTCTTGTGTAGTACAAGAGGTCATTTCCAAACATTTTTATCATTAAGATAATCATTTACAGAATAATATGCTTTTTTGGCTAAACAAGCTTTAATGCGCGACTTAATTGAAAAGGTGAAAGATCTAACATTTCTTTTAGAATCTTGTTATAAAAAGCGTACACCGCTACCCAAGAATGAATTGTATACTTTGTGTAACCGGAAAGTAGGTAATGTGATTTTAATTTTATTTCTTCTATTAAAATTGTGCAAACAGGTATTCTTTTCTGCCGACTTCCAAAAAGGAGACGGTACTCAATTCGAGTGTATATTTTTTTTTTTTGTGTGTTACCTCATAACTTTGTACTGGGCGAACCGATTTGGATGATTCTTTTTTTATATGAAAGCTGATAGTTCTTCTCTCGTGTGGTCCCATATGAATTTGATCAAGGTCAGACCAATGGTTATTGAGTTATTCTTAAATAACATATATTGAAGTCGCTTATATTGAAGTCGGCTGTACAAAATTTTTAATTTTAAATTATACATGTAAGTGAATATTTTGTCATACATACATGATATTTGCAAAAATATATTGTGATGCAACAGTCAAGATACCAATTTCATTAAACAGTTCTCTTAGATATACTCGGCTCCTAAGCAGTACATAGACTTTATTCATCATCATCATTACGGCCCTTCACAAGTCTACTGCTGAACATAGGTCTCCCCCAAGGAATGCCACAAAGCACGGTCCTGGGCCACCTGCATCCATCGACTTCCTGCATATCTTTACCAGGTCATCACTCCAGTTAGTAGGGGGACACCCTACACTTCGCCTGCCGGTACGAGGCTGCCACTCGAGAACCTTTTTTCCCCATCGGTTGTCGGTTCTTCGAGCTATATGGCCGGCCTATTGCCACTTCAGCTTACTAATCCGTTGGGCTATGTCGGTCACTCTGATTCTACTGCGGATATCCTCATTTCTAAGTTTATCACGCAGAGAAACTCCGAGCATAGCCCTCTCCATAACTCGTTGAGCGACCTTGAGCTTCCTCATCCGGCCAGCAGTGAGGACCACGTCTCAGTTCCATATGTCATCACTGGCAACACGCACTGGTTGTACAGTCTCATTTTCAAGTTTTGAGGTATACCTGACGAGAAGATGTGCCGTAATTTCCCGAACGCTGCCCAACCGAGTTGAATCCGTCGATTGACCTCTCGGTCGAAGTTGGACTTACGTAGTCGGACTATTTGTCCCAGGTAAACAAACTCGTAAACAACTTCGAGCTTAGTGCTCCCAACACCTACCGGCATAGGTGTGACATGGACATTAAACATGATCTTTGTTTCGTCCATGTTCATCTTAAGACCTATTGAGGTAATTGAGCATAGTACTTAGGTCCTCCAGCGATTCTGCCATAAGCACTATATCGTCGGCAAATCGAAAGTGAGTGATGTACTCGTCATTGATGTTGATACCGTATCCTTTCCAGTCCAGAAGCTTGAAAACGTCTTCCAATGCAGCGGTGAAGTTTCGGGGATATGATGTCACCCTGTCTTACACTTCTCTGCAATTGGATAGGTTTCGTACTCTGGTTCTGTACTCGGATAGCCATCGTAGCCCTACTGTACAAGCACTTCAACACTTCGATATACCGACAGTCAACTTGGCACCGCTGAAGGGACTGCAGAACCGCCCAAATGTCGACGGAATCAAAGGCTTTCTCATAGTCCACATACGCCAGACATAGTGTGTATAGACATAGTGTATAGTGGCTCCTCGGACTTATGTACAATTTGCCGAAGGGTATGTATGTGGTCTATAGTGCTAAAGCCTTTTCAGAAACCGGCTTGTTCGGGAGGCTGGAAGTCGTCAAGTCTGCGCGCGAGACGATTCGTAATGACTCTCGAAAACAGCACGTAGACGCGGCTCAAAAGGGAAATCGGTCTGTAGTTCTTCAAGAGAGCGTTGTCGCCTTTTTTGAAGAACAAGACCACCGCACTTCTGCTCCACGCCTCTGGTGTAGGGGAGAGTGGGGGAATCACTGACGCTGGGTAATCGCGGATACTTGCGTTTGGCTATGTTAGAAAAGAATAGAAGATATTCCGAGTGATGCAATCGTGAGTCGATCCCGAACGTAGTGCCGAACAAAGAGTGGTGAAGTAACAACGCGCTCGGTGTTCAAGGTATGTTAACTTTTTATTTTTTCAACAATTTCATATAATTTTCGAGTAAAATTGAATAGATATATTATATTTTAGGTATAACTTAGAAATTCGGTATCTTTTTTATGAATTGACGTCTAATTCAAGAATGTTTTTAAGGACTTTGAAAGAGCCATTCGGGTTGTCAAGAACAAAAAACTTTGACTAAGAAAAGCTATTTGCTTAGTTTGTGATGAAAAATATGAAGATCCTCCACATGAAGATTGCATAAAATGCTACAAATGTAATTTATGGGCCCATGAAAAATGTACGAGTGGTGAAAGTACATCAAAAGGATTTATCTGTGATGATTAGATTATGTCCGTAATTACCCCACGTGCTGTGGGGTAATCCCGAACCCCATAGGTTTGTTTTCTTATTAATATTTGATTTTATATTGAAAATTTATCTATGTTGCTTATCAGAACTTAAGATTGATTAGTTAAAGTAAACTTTAAGTATTAAATGATATTCGTAACTTAATTTGGTTTTATTCATTTTCAGTTTCCCCTTAAGTGTTCGTAATTAACCCACTCTCCCCTAATGCCACCATGGAGGACGGAATTAAAGAGCTTCTGAAGGACTTCAAGTACCGGTTCTCCACCCGCTTTCAGAAGCTCCGCTGTAATTCCATCCTCGCCTGGGGCCTTGCCGTTTTTAAGGTGCTGGAGAGCCATTCTAATCTCGCTCAGACTGACGTCCGGGATATCTTCGGAATAGTGTCGGATAAGACTCGCTCTGGGATCGTTACTCACACTTGCGTGTGGCTCCAACGATGATGTGTACAGCTGCCCATAGAACCTCTCAATCTCACTCAAAATCTCAGGTGTCCCGGAAATGACGCTGCCACACTCGGTCTTCAGCTTCGACAGATGGCTCTTTCTGGCAGACAGATCTCTAGCAAAGGCTTTGGAGCCCTGGTTCCGCTCGATCGCTTCTTTAATACGAGCAGTATTAAAATTGCGTAAGTCCCGCTGCATGCATTTGGAGATCTGTCTGTTCAGTTGCCTGTATGCTGTCAAATCTACTGAAGACTGCAGCTTCATATCCCGTCTAACAGCCATGAGATTAAGAGTGTGATCGGAGAGTTTTTGTGTTCTTTTTTTTATAGGATAGGGTGACAAACGAGTACACAGTCCACCTGATGGTAAGTAGTTGCTGTGGCCCATAGACATCTACATCTATCCTCGTTTGCGAATCAAAATACAGATGCGTTGTCACCCGTGAGTACTAAGATGGAATGTCTCTTTTCCAGTAAAATGGGTCTCCGGTTCTCTACACTCACGATACGAAACACAGCAGTGTTAAGCTGCTATTTTACGCTGGTATTCTGTGAGAGCGTGGTCCTTCCCCGGTCGAGCCGACCCATTCGTGCTACAACTATACCAGTAATATAGCTGCAGCATGGCTCTACCTCGTGTAGCTCTTCTGCGGCGGCTCTCGCAAAACTCAGCTTCGACCGCATGGTCAGTTTCCACGAGCTTGTCATTCATGTCGTCCACTGCATTGCAATCTTCTAGGAACTGAAAACGGTTCCTAGCTCGAGCTGAAAGGTTTCGGGACTTTAGATTAGAGCACGAGGGGGACGGAGCGTTGACTTCATTAGACGTGACCTCTCCAACTTAACGTTTAGGTTCAGTGTGCCTCTCACCATTCGATGATCGCTGCCGGTTTTTACCCTCGCGATCACTGAGACATCACTGAACACTTGTCGTCTAGTCGTCATAAAGAAGTCAATCTCATTTTTTGTCGAACCGTCGGGGCTCGACTAGGTCCACTTCCTGTGGGCCGCTTCTGGAAGAAAGAGTTCATCATAAAGAGTCCCTCTTTCTCCATGAAGTCGGCCAGCTGCTGGCCCTTTGTGTTCCGTTGCCCTATTCCGAATTTCCCTACCTTCAACTCACCGTTCTCTCTTGTGCCTAGTTTTGCGTTGAAGTCTCCCATTAACACTGTACAGTGGGTTTTAGAGGAATGCATGGCTCTAGAGATATCCTCAAACATTTCCTCCACCTCCTCATCGGGGTGTGCCGAGGTTGGTGCGTAAACCTGTATGACCTTCAGCGAATACCGTTTGGTGATTCTCAGTATAAGGTACGCAACCCTCGTCGACACACTCCCAATCTTTACAACGTTGTTAACGAGAGACTTGTGGACGATAAATCCGACACCTCCTTGGTACAGATGGTCGCCCTCCCGGTGGTAGAACAAGTTGCCGGATTCGAGGATTACCGAGGATTACCTCTCTTCGGACCTCGGATAATCCTATGATATTCCATCGCGTATTCTCGTCAGTCCTCAGGGTGCGTGCGTTATAAGTTCCCAGGTCGAGTCGTCGTAGGTAGCAACCGAACTTCCACCGGAGATTCTTAGCACCCCCTGCCCCGCCGTTACCATGGTCGCCACCGTAGGCAGGAATAGTGGGGCCGCCGGGGACTGCGGGCCGTCTATTCGTTACTCTCATGGAGGGTATATTGCCAGAGTTGCCACGCTTGGCGAACGGGTTGGCAACCGCAGTTTCTTTATTGCTGTTTTGCTATTATCAGAAAGATGCTGCTGCCCATCCTCTGCCTCAGTTTCCCTCTATCGCCTCTTACGACACCCACGGGAAAACATGGGGTAGTGTGTTTTCTTTCCCGCTACTACACGGGCATAGATCTTATTGCACGCTTTTTATTTTATATGCACACTTTTTATATTATTCGATTAGCATTGTAGAAAATTTTTACAAGTTTCAAGTGTGTTAAAAGTGTCTACAAAATTTATCAAATGGGTGACGACATATTCGAGCACTTTGTGTTTAAAAAACACACATTTCCGAAAATTGAGATTTGTAGTGAACTTATTGAACATGTTTATCTATTAGGTAATAATAACAATAATAGTAAGTAATCATTATAAGCACATATAGTTAATATTAAAATAATTACTTACTAGAATAAATTATTATGATATCTACCTATCCTTACCACTATCTAATTATAATTTTCCTTGCGAGATCAGCATAATGTATTCGTGTACATTCTGAGCACCCGGAAGCTTATTTTATTCTTTTAAACATGTACACTGTGGCGGCAATCAAACAGTGTCAAATGTTGTACGTGCGGCAGGGCGGCGACGATTGTATGCGATATCAATAGAAGCCGCCGGCGCGTGTATCTTGACCTTGTACTTCCGAATAGCTGTATAATTTGTTTGACAGGTCAGTATCCGACCTTTGATGATGCCGACAACAAGACGCCGCGCGTTTTCAACAGTGGTAGAGCCACGCGGTAGCGTTTGCTGTCGCACGGATGGGCCGGCTCGAACCGGGGTGGTACCACGACCTCACAGAAAACCAGCGTGAAGTAGAGGTTTACCTCTGCGTTTCGCTTGGTGAGTGCAGGTGGCCGGAGGCCCTTTTTACTGGAAATGAGGCATTCCATCTTGGTCCTCACGGGTGACAACGCATCTACATTTTGATTTGTAATAAAGGATAGATGTAGATGTCTATGGGCCGCAGCAACCACTTACCATCAGGTGGACTGTGTGCTCGTTTGTCACCCTTATTCTATAAAAAAAAAAAAAAAAAAAAACTATCAAAGTGCTGATGGTCAAAACTAGGGATGTTCTTTTTTTCTTTTAATGGATATTTTCATTCGCTATGTATGTTTATGGTATTGTTCGTAATGCGTATAAGTTCAATTTTCCAAAAAAAATTAATATGTTTTTTTGCGTCTCATCCTATCCCTAAGAGTATAACCCTAACTCCTATAATCCCTGAAACGACACTCAGTTCTAACATCAAGACGCAAGAGTCTCGCAGGCTTAGTCTTGTTCTTGCTCAAATCTTGCAGGGTCAGTCTTGGTCTTGGTCTTGCTAAAATTAGGCGGTCTTGTTCTTGGTCATGTTCTTGCATTTTTGCAAAAATGCAAGAACAAGACCAAGACTGCAAGACTAACACTCATTTTGGGCAACACTACTATAGAATGTTTGACAATTGTGAAATTGGCGTTCATACTAAACGTAAACAATGTTTAATTTTATTTAACCACTCAGGTCGGGACCTTACCTTGTTGTAACATTGAATTGGGGCAACTTATTCAGATATATTATTAGTCAGACGGCCTGACAGGTCGAGTCAATTTTTTTTTGTTTTCTAAACCATAAACCAGACCTATGCGTCACTAATAACAGCCCCATTGAATAAACTACTTCGGCTTTGCAGGTCGATGTAGTACTTGAGCTAATATAAAAGTAGCATAACGGCGGAAGGTAGTCACTTGAAGTATTTTATCTTATTTTATTTCTCGTATAATTTTAATTTCCGTAATTTTCTACAAATCTGACACGTGCAAATCCGATGTGTTGGACTGAGACTCCACAGATTAATTTCATGTATTTTTAAACAGATATTATTTATATTGACATAGATTTTAACTATGCCAAATCTTATACTCCTTCGTTGCGCGCACTATATGCTTAAAACGGGATACAAAGATTTCCCTTAACGTCCTAATATATAGATGTGTGCAGTTTGTGCGGAGTGTGGGAGAGCAGCGGCTCGGCACATGGTTGTCGAAGACGTTGGCGACGAAGTGCGTGAGCAGCGCGGCGCGAGCGCGCAGTACACCACCTTGCGCACCAGTGTGTGTGCAATGTGTGAGTAGTGCAGGAGTGTGGCGGTGAGGCACCTGGTTGTAGAGGACGTTGGCGACGAGGTGCGTGAGCAGCGCGGCGCGAGCGCGCAGTACACCACCTTGCGCACCAGTGTGTGTGCAATGTGTGAGTAGTGCAGGAGTGTGGCGGTGAGGCACCTGGTTGTCGAGGACGTTGGCGACGAGGTGCGTGAGCAGCGCGGCGCGAGCGCGCAGTACACCACCTTGCGCACCAGTGTGTGTGCAATGTGTGAGTAGTGTAGGAGTGTGGCGGTGAGGCACCTGGTTGTCGAGGACGTTAGCGACGAGGTGCGTGAGCAGCGCGGCGCGAGCGCGCAGTACACCACCTTGCGCACCAGTGTGTGTGCAATGTGTGAGTAGTGTAGGAGTGTGGCGGTGAGGCACCTGGTTGTCGAGGACGTTGGCGACGAGGTGCGTGAGCAGCGCGGCGCGAGCGCGCAGTACACCACCTTGCGCACCAGTGTGTGTGCAATGTGTGAGTAGTGTAGGTGTGTGGCGGTGAGGCACCTGGTTGTCGAGGACGTTGGCGACGAGGTGCGTGAGCAGCGCGGCGCGAGCGCGCTGTACACCACCTTGCGCACCAGTGTGTGTGCAATGTGTGAGTAGTGTAGGAGTGTGGCGGTGAGGCACTTGGTTGTCGAGGACGTTGGCGACGAGGTGCGTGAGCAGCGCGGCGCGAGCGCGCAGTACACCACCTTGCGCACCAGTGTGTGTGCAATGTGTGAGTAGTGTAGGAGTGTGGCGGTGAGGCACCTGGTTGTCGAGGACGTTGGCGACGAGGTGCGTGAGCAGCGCGGCGCGAGCGCGCAGTACACCACCTTGCGCACCAGTGTGTGTGCAATGTGTGAGTAGTGTAGGAGTGTGGCGGTGAGGCACCTGGTTGTCGAGGACGTTGGCGACGAGGTGCGTGAGCAGCGCGGCGCGAGCGCGCAGTACACCACCTTGCGCACCAGTGTGTGTGCAATGTGTGAGTAGTGTAGGAGTGTGGCGGTGAGGCACCTGGTTGTCGAGGACGTTGGCGACGAGGTGCGTGAGCAGCGCGGCGCGAGCGCGCAGTACACCACCTTGCGCACCAGTGTGTGTGCAATGTGTGAGTAGTGTAGGAGTGTGGCGGTGAGGCACCTGGTTGTCGAGGACGTTGGCGACGAGGTGCGTGAGCAGCGCGGCGCGAGCGCGCAGTACACCACCTTGCGCACCAGTGTGTGTGCAATGTGTGAGTAGTGTAGGAGTGTGGCGGTGAGGCACCTGGTTGTCGAGGACGTTGGCGACGAGGTGCGTGAGCAGCGCGGCGCGGGCGCGCAGTACACCACCTTGCGCACCAGTGTGTGTGCAATGTGTGAGTAGTGTAGGAGTGTGGCGGTGAGGCACCTGGTTGTCGAGGACGTTGGCGACGAGGTGCGTGAGCAGCGCGGCGCGAGCGCGCAGTACACCACCTTGCGCACCAGTGTGTGTGCAATGTGTGAGTAGTGTAGGAGTGTGGCGGTGAGGCACCTGGTTGTCGAGGACGTTGGCGACGAGGTGCGTGAGCAGCGCGGCGCGAGCGCGCCGTACACCACCTTGCGCACCAGTGTGTGTGCAATGTGTGAGTAGTGTAGGAGTGTGGCGGTGAGGCACCTGGTTGTCGAGGACGTTGGCGACGAGGTGCGTGAGCAGCGCGGCGCGAGCGCGCAGTACACCACCTTGCGCACCAGTGTGTGTGCAATGTGTGAGTAGTGTAGGAGTGTGGCGGTGAGGCACCTGGTTGTCGAGGACGTTGGCGACGAGGTGCGTGAGCAGCGCGGCGCGAGCGCGCAGTACACCACCTTGCGCACCAGTGTGTGTGCAATGTGTGAGTAGTGTAGGAGTGTGGCGGTGAGGCACCTGGTTGTCGAGGACGTTGGCGACGAGGTGCGTGAGCAGCGCGGCGCGAGCGCGCAGTACACCACCTTGCGCACCAGTGTGTGTGCAATGTGTGAGTAGTGTAGGAGTGTGGCGGTGAGGCACCTGGTTGTCGAGGACGTTGGCGACGAGGTGCGTGAGCAGCGCGGCGCGAGCGCGCAGTACACCACCTTGCGTACCAGTGTGTGTGCAATGTGTGAGTAGTGTAGGAGTGTGGCGGTGAGGCACCTGGTTGTCGAGGACGTTGGCGACGAGGTGCGTGAGCAGCGCGGCGCGAGCGCGCAGTACACCACCTTGCGCACCAGTGTGTGTGCAATGTGTGAGTAGTGTAGGAGTGTGACGGTGAGGCACCTGGTTGTCGAGGACGTTAGCGACGAGGTGCGAGAGCAGCGCGGCGCGAGCGCGCAGTACACCACCTTGCGCACCAGTGTGTGTGCAATGTGTGAGTAGTGTAGGAGTGTGGCGGTGAGGCTACTGGTTGTCGAGGACGTTGGCGACGAGGTGCGTGAGCAGCGCGGCGCGAGCGCGCAGTACACCACCTTGCGCACCAGTGTGTGTGCAATGTGTGAGTAGTGTAGGAGTGTGGCGGTGAGGCACCTGGTTGTCGAGGACGTTAGCGACGAGGTGCGTGAGCAGCGCGGCGCGAGCGCGCAGTACACCACCTTGCGCACCAGTGTGTGTGCAATGTGTGAGTAGTGTAGGAGTGTGGCGGTGAGGCTACTGGTTGTCGAGGACGTTGGCGACGAGGTGCGTGAGCAGCGCGGCGCGAGCGCGCAGTACACCACCTTGCGCACCAGTGTGTGTGCAATGTGTGAGTAGTGTAGGAGTGTGGCGGTGAGGCACCTGGTTGTCGAGGACGTTAGCGACGAGGTGCGTGAGCAGCGCGGCGCGAGCGCGCAGTACACCACCTTGCGCACCAGTGTGTGTGCAATGTGTGAGTAGTGTAGGAGTGTGGCGGTGAGGCTACTGGTTGTCGAGGACGTTGGCGACGAGGTGCGTGAGCAGCGCGGCGCGAGCGCGCAGTACACCACCTTGCGCACCAGTGTGTGTGCAATGTGTGAGTAGTGTAGGAGTGTGGCGGTGAGGCACCTGGTTGTCGAGGACGTTGGCGACGAGGTGCGTGAGCAGCGCGGCGCGAGCGCGCAGTACACCACCTTGCGCACCAGTGTGTGTGCAATGTGTGAGTATTGTAGGAGTGTGGCGGTGAGGCACCTGGTTGTCGAGGACGTTGGCGACGAGGTGCGTGAGCAGCGCGGCGCGAGCGCGCAGTACACCACCTTGCGCACCAGTGTGTGTGCAATGTGTGAGTAGTGTAGGTGTGTGGCGGTGAGGCACCTGGTTGTCGAGGACGTTGGCGACGAGGTGCGTGAGCAGCGCGGCGGCGCGCGGCGTGGACAGCGCGCGCAGGCGTGGCGCGGGCGCGCAGTGCACCATCTTGCGCACCAGTGTGTGTGCAATGTGTGAGTAGTGTAGGAGTGTGGCGGTGAGGCACCTGGTTGTCGAGGACGTTGGCGACGAGGTGCGTGAGCAGCGCGGCGCGAGCGCGCAGTACACCACCTTGCGCACCAGTGTGTGTGCAATGTGTGAGTAGTGTAGGAGTGTGGCGGTGAGGCACCTGGTTGTCGAGGACGTTGGCGACGAGGTGCGTGAGCAGCGCGGCGCGAGCGCGCAGTACACCACCTTGCGTACCAGTATGTGTGCAATGTGTGAGTAGTGTAGGAGTGTGGCGGTGAGGCACCTGGTTGTCGAGGACGTTGGCGACGAGGTGCGTGAGCAGCGCGGCGCGAGCGCGCAGTACACCACCTTGCGCACCAGTGTGTGTGCAATGTGTGAGTAGTGTAGGAGTGTGACGGTGAGGCACCTGGTTGTCGCGGACGTTGGCGACGAGGTGCGAGAGCAGCGCGGCGCGAGCGCGCAGTACACCACCTTGCGCACCAGTGTGTGTGCAATGTGTGAGTAGTGTAGGAGTGTGGCGGTGAGGCTACTGGTTGTCGAGGACGTTGGCGACGAGGTGCGTGAGCAGCGCTGCGCGAGCGCGCAGTACACCACCTTGCGCACCAGTGTGTGTGCAATGTGTGAGTAGTGTAGGAGTGTGGCGGTGAGGCTCCTGGTTGTCGAGGACGTTAGCGACGAGGTGCGTGAGCAGCGCGGCGCGAGCGCGCAGTACACCACCTTGCGCACCAGTGTGTGTGCAATGTGTGAGTAGTGTAGGAGTGTGGCGGTGAGGCTACTGGTTGTCGAGGACGTTGGCGACGAGGTGCGTGAGCAGCGCGGCGCGAGCGCGCAGTACACCACCTTGCGCACCAGTGTGTGTGCAATGTGTGAGTAGTGTAGGAGTGTGGCGGTGAGGTACCTGGTTGTCGAGGACGTTAGCGACGAGGTGCGTGAGCAGCGCGGCGCGAGCGCGCAGTACACCACCTTGCGCACCAGTGTGTGTGCAATGTGTGAGTAGTGTAGGAGTGTGGCGGTGAGGCTACTGGTTGTCGAGGACGTTGGCGACGAGGTGCGTGAGCAGCGCGGCGCGAGCGCGCAGTACACCACCTTGCGTACCAGTGTGTGTGCAATGTGTGAGTAGTGTAGGAGTGTGGCGGTGAGGCACCTGGTTGTCGAGGACGTTGGCGACGAGGTGCGTGAGCAGCGCGGCGCGAGCGCGCAGTACACCACCTTGCGCACCAGTGTGTGTGCAATGTGTGAGTAGTGTAGGAGTGTGGCGGTGAGGCACCTGGTTGTCGAGGACGTTGGCGACGAGGTGCGTGAGCAGCGCGGCGGCGCGCGGCGTGGACAGCGCGCGCAGGCGTGGCGCGGGCGCGCAGTGCACCATCTTGCGCACCAGCGACAGGCACGCGCGCCGCACGCCAGCGCCGCCAGCTCCCAGGTACCGCGCGCAGAACACCGGCACCAGCCGCCTGCAAACCCGTACACGTTCTTATCTCTTATTTACTAACACATAACACTCCCTGTCTCGAGTTATGGCAGCTCTTTACGTTGGCCAACATTATGGCGAATGTTGTGGCAAAGATATTGAAGAGAGAACGGTATAATAATATAGCATTTTTGATTGCGCATTTAGACTTGAGAATTTTAATTACTCGTGTCCTTGGTATTTCAACACGTGCATCATGCCACTGAAACGTAGATGTATCAAGTACGCGTCTCAAGAAGTAAGAGAATAATTAAGCCGTGGATTACATCTGAGGTATATGAATACGGATATGTATACGATTTAGAGATAAATTATATACTAAAGCTAATCGACAACCTACAAATGACATACTTATTAGTCTTAGACTATCATATATTCGTTACAGAAAAAAAGATGCCCATTTTTCACCTGACTATGTATAGAAATGAAAGAAATCTTAAAATTCAGCTAATTGAATTATAAATTAATTACGCTTATCACAATGTTAAAAGAAACGCAGGAAAAAAATATTTTTTAATATTTCTTTAAACTTATTCTGCGTCAAGGGTAAACGTATTACCATATTTTGAACGCATCTCGACTACCCTTTTTCTAGGACGTTCCATTTTACACACTGCTACTCGACTTTATTGAACTCTGTTTCTGAGTTTTATATATTATTTTATGTTTTATTTTATCAGTAAGTATTTCTTTATTGGTTTTTGTATAGTACAGATTAGTTAAAAATAACATAAAAATGAAATAAATGAATCATGCAGTATGTCGTTGAGTGCATTTGAGTGAAATGGATTTTTTTGATATTTGACAGCTCTGCGATTGGCATCGGCGCAGTCCTTCATTGTTGCGTTTGAGTATCGTTGTGTACTGTGCCATTTTGTGCGTTTTTCATGGATCTTATAGAATAGAAATATGTAGGGATACACAAGATTTTTTTCAGTATAATCTCAGAGTAAGTGGTGATAGAATATTAATAAGAGATAGAAAAGTAAAGTCCATGCACGTTTCAAGAAAACAATATTATGTATTTACAATATTATACATTTTAATAGAAAATAATGTGGCAGAGCTGGTATAGTCGAATATTGTTGTAATTGTTTGGTCGATACAAACCATTGGACGTTGCGCTCACGTTATGACGTTAGGTGTGGTAGCTTTGACGGGCTAGGTATTAAGAAAATATCCCTGCTCCAGCAGAATTTCTGGATGACGTAGTTGTAAGAGATTTAGATGAAAACGATGTTAATTAATAAACCATTCTACTTTAACATAGTGAATTAATTGTTTTCCCACTTTGTTCATCAGATAATATGTATGTAAGTATGTACCGTAGGCCAATGAAATGTGTTTAGTAGATAAATAATCACTTTTGATACAAAAACCAAGTTAGACTTTTTAGAGATAATGAAACTATATATCGTTTTTGTTCAGTTTACACCGAACACTTTATGTACGCGTAGGCATTTTAGTTTCAAGTTGTTATTTAAGTCAGTACATATACGGACGCCAACATTGACTCGTGTGTGCTCACATACCTAACATTTGTAAACATTATAACAATAATATTATAACAATATAATAAGCATTTTGTGCATAAACAGTATTTTAAGTAACATTTACATCAAAAGGTGTTGAATACCACAACATCTTTTTGGTCCATCGAGAGTGAAACATCTTTTTGGTCCTTCGAGAGTACACATCTTTTTGGTCCTTCGAGAGTACACATCTTTTTGGTCCTTTGAGAGTGAAGTGTGATTATGATTTTTTCGGTGATAGCGAATCGGTTTGTCTGGCCTCCCAGAAGCGGGTCTCACCAGGCAGATTGAGAAGGCGCATATATCGCTGTAAGTTCATCGTTACACGAACCGCAAATAGGAAGGATCAGTTCACTTAACACCTATCGAATACCTATCAACAACAACACCCTGGAAGACTTACAAGCAAATCAACAACAGATCAGCAACTTCAAAGAGGACGGCGCCGACCATAGGACTGCTGCTCATGTCAAAAAACGACTGGAGACTTTGAATACTTACTAGCAGGAATTTCACAATCTTCACCTCCAGGTACGTGAGTTGTGTGATGAAAACCATTCCTACATTGTACAGAATCAATACAAACAAGTTCTTGATTTTTATACAATTAACAAAACAATTAAGAAAACAATTAACATAACAATTAACAAAACAAATAACAGTAACAAAATTAAATGTTTGCCAAAACTGTCTTTTTAGTCACCAAGGTAAAGCATGCATTTCTGAGAAGCGGTGTCGTGAATGCAACGAAAATCATAACACCGTGTTACATGACGCCTTCCGGTCATATTCAAATAAGCCGCAAAACAATGCGAATGTAAAAAAACAAGTCGTCGATGTCGTCAGAAGCTGAAAATAATCGCGTCAGCATAAGCAACTCCAACGTTACTCAACAAAATAACAATATGGCGGAAATTTATCAAACAATTACCAAATTCAACATTTGCTAAATCAAATGTTTCGCCAAATATGGATATTACGGCGTGCAGCTGCCTATCCAAGAGTAGGATCTTCCCGGCCCATGAAGGAAGAACCTACAAGCAGATGCAGGTCGGGCCTCCTAAGGCCAAAGTGGAAAATCTCTAATAACAATAAACAATAAGGGGGAGCGTTCTATCCTACTGCAATTCAACAGGAAGAATATTAAAACAGAGCTTACTTACCTATATCCAAGGCGACTGGTCCCTCAGGGTTCGGTCAGGTCGCATGTGGTTGTATGGTGCAAGGGAAGTAAGGGGCAGTGATGTGTATCTGTGTGTGACTGATTGTGATAGACCTTATTAGACCGTTGCCGTCGGCAGCAGCTCGGACTTCAGCACCGCTCCAAATTGTGGTAATCTTCCGCGGAGTCGTCCACAGTCACTTTCTTCGTTTGTCACGAGGACAGTCCATTAACTTTATCGTACAATTAACTAACTTCCAGAAGCCACTAACTCTAATTTGTTATAAAGCGTAACACCCAATACGAATACAGAATGTCGGTCTATACGAAATCCCGTTACTATAAGCAAAAACGTAACACACCGCACGTACACGAATGTCCGGATCAAAGTTCACTACCGTTTCGCGTGGCAACAATTATTTCTAGAATATCAAATGCCGCACTAGTAGCTAATATTGTCGAATACACTTATATACGGATTCAGAGTTAAACACAAATAAGTCCCGGAAGAAGCTCTCTGGCAAGGAATGCGCGTTACGAATCCTAGACAGTATATTTACTAGACGCGCTTACACTATTCCGCGTTCCCGCACAAAAAATGACAGCGTGCTGTCGATAGCACCGCCTGCAAAAGACTCCCATTTACCCTCGCGCGTTCTCGCCACCCACTCCGCTCGACCGAACGTCAAACCAGTATCGCGCCGAGCCAAGCGCCCTCTCGCGTCGATTCTTGACATTAGCGCTTGACGCGAACAATGGATTCATCAAGATGATCAGCTTCTCCAAAAAACAATATGGAGAAATTGTCCAAGTTCTGCGTTACAAGACTTACAACTATGCACAGTCACCTATGGCACAAAGTGTTTGTTATATTGTTTGTTATAATGTTTACAAATGTTAGGTATGTGAGCACACACGAGACAATGTTGGCGTCCGTACATTTACTGACTTAAAAATAACTTTAAACTAATATGCCTACGCGTACATAAAGTGTTCGGTGTAAACTGAAAAGTTTTTTTTTTTATAAAAATGTAGTTAGTAAGTACTCATGTGTGCTGGAGAAACAACAGATAGTGCTCGATACTCAATTTATAGTGACAATCATCGAGAGAAAGCAGTGACTTAGGGGCAGTTGGTTTCAAGGAATTCACAAAGTTAAAAGGACGTTTTTGACGATACATAGGCTGCACTAAAAGTATCGGGAATGGAATATTTCCACTGTTCCTGTCATATTAAAATCTTTTTAATTGAAAAGACCTTGGTTTTAAAAATCGAATACCATTTATTTATTTAAAAAAAGATTCTCGGTCTTTTCACAAGGTTTTGTCAAACTTGTTTAGTCGTTGAGAAAATGGAATTGACTCGAGAAAATTCAAGAGCGATGATTTATTATGACTTTCGAAGTGGTTTAACACAAAAACAGTGTGTTGACCGGATGATTTCTGGATTTGGTGATGAAGCCCCACCCAAAACCACAATTTATCGCTGGTTTGCTGAATTTCAACGTGGACGTGTCAAGCTCAGTGATGATCCCCGTCAAGGTCGTCCAAAAACTGCAGTCACCCAAGAAAACGTTGATGCTGTGCGTAAGCTGATTGAGGAAGATCGACATGTGACATACCGCGAAATTCAGGCAACTTTAGACATTGGCATGAGTCAAATACAAATAATCTTGCATGAACAATTAGGTGTAAAAAGTTGTTTTCCCGATGGATACCGCATTCGCTCTGTGAAGAGCAAAAAGCGGCTCGCGTCACTTGGTACGTCAGAACTCTCGAAAGATTCCACGCAGAATCCTCAAATGCTGTATACAACATCGTATCAGGTGACGAATCCTGGATATACGCGTACGAACGCGAAACAAAAAACCAGTCACGAGTTTGGGTGTTCGAAAATGAGTTAAAGCCAACAAAAATTGTTCGTTCACGGAGTGTTGCAAAAAAATGGTGGCCACGTTTGTCTCCAAAACCGGCCATGTTACGAATATTTCTCTTGAGGGACAAAGAACGGTTAATGCAGAATGGCATGCTAGCATTTGTTTGCCACAGGTCGTTTCTGAACTCCGTAAAGAGAACTGCAACCGCCGCATCATCCTCCATCACGACAATGCGAGTTCTCACACCGCACACAGAACAAAAGAGTTTTTAGAGCAAGAAAACATAGAATTATTAGACCATCTGCCGTACAGTCCCGACTTAAGCCCTAATGATTTCTATACTTTCCCTAAAATAAAGAATAAATTGCGTGGACAGAGATTTTCATCACCTGAAGAAGCTGTGGACGCCTACAAAACGGCCATTTTGGAGACCCCAACTTCCGAATGGAAGTTCCATACGATGGAACCAATCATTGAAGCAACTTCAATGATTGGTTCCATCGTATGGAAAAATGTGTCAAATTTCGCGGCGAATACTTCGAAAAGCAATAAATACATTTTTAAATAGTAATGTTGTGTCACTTCCTTGATTCCCGAAATTTTCAGTGCCGCCCTCGTAGCTAGGTAAGTAATCCTATCTAAACTTCGAACGTTAATAATAAGTTCTAGCGCAATTATTTCTTTATTACCTATTTGGTAACGGCAAATCCTAACCTTAAAATTAACATTAATATTTTTTAGGCTCCGTAGCGTTTAAATCGTAAAAAATTACTATATGACATAATTTTCTAAACTTACAGGATGTTTTTCTACTACACCTCATAACTATACATAAACTTTCACTATCAGGTTTTTAAATGTATGAAAAGTGGGCGTGTGTGTGTGGGCGTGTGTGTGTGTGTGTGTGTGTGTGTGTGTGTGTGTGTGTGTGTGTGCGTGCGTGTGTGTGCGTGTGTGCGTGTGTGTGCGTGTGTGTGTGCGTGTGTGTGTGCGTGTGTGTGTGCGTGTGTGTGTGTGTGCGTGTGCGCGTGTGTGTGCGTGTGCGTGTGTGTGCGTGTGCGTGTGTGCGTGTGTGTGTGCGTGTGCGTGTGCGCGTGTGTGTGCGAGTGTGCGCGTGTGTGTGCGTGTGTGTGCGTGTGTGTGTGCGTGCGTGCGTGCGTGCGTGCGTGCGTGCGTGCGCGTGCGTGTATGTGTGTGTGTGTGTGTGTGTGTGTGTGAGTGTGTGTGTGTGTGTGTGTGTGTGTGTGTGTGTGTGTGTGTGTGTGTGTGTGTGTGTGTGTGTGTGTGTGTGTGTGTGTGTGTGTGTGTGTGTGTGTACGTACACACGTAGGAAGTTATGCTTCTTTAGCGTAACAAATCAAAAATAACTAAAAATAACTACCTTAAATATAGTTATCAGTTCCCACGAAAACTTGAGAGACAGTTACCCAATGAAGTTGTCGCTTTGAGGTGACAGTGTGCGCGCGCATCGTAACAACTTCATGGTGTCGTTTTTAGCTGTCGGTGTGCGCGCGCATCGTATAAAATTCACTCACGTAATTTTTCCCAAACGCCCCAAATAAAGTATAACTTTAATATGAAAAACTATTCGGGACATAAGTTATACCTTAAATGAAACAAATTTTTACGGATTTTATCGCCTTTAATTCAACTTTTTAATTCCCGATGTTTCGGGACTGAGGTGTTTGACGTCCCGATGTCAGTTAGCCCGGCTACCTTCAATTTTTGAATATTAAGTTTTGGTCCGATCTACGCAGAATGAGCTTACAGTATCTTGAAGTCTTGCAGTGGTATGTTTGGGTTTGGATTTAATTTTATTAATTATAGGATCCCAAGCAGATGGCAGCACCCATCCATCTTCTCTATTGAAATTAGGATGTTTTTTTTTATTTCAATAGGCATCACAAAAATCAACACACAAACAAAAAAACAAAAGAAATAAAATAACCCTAAAATTAAATAATAGAATCAGGCGTTACTTTGCGGAAATCCATTATATTAAAGTTGGTAAAAAATTACCTCGCGTACATACGTACGCTCGATAACTAAAATTTCTATAAATATCAATATTATACACAAATATACAATCAGTAACAACTAAACTGAATTTACTTAGAATCAATATACGATAAAACCTACGCTGGTAACAATTTTTTAAACATGGCTCATGCCAAATATACTGGACTCAATGATAAAAATACCTGGATATGATTTATACCGAGATGACAAGACAGGCAAACGTAGTGGAGGGGTCGGAAATACAATAAAACGCAATACCACTTACAACAAAAAATATAAAACTTCCGCATGTTTATGCGTCGCCTTTAAAATCGGAATTAAGAAGTTAATACTATTTGGACTATATAGAGGACATGACTCTTCAATAGACCAAGATAACAGTTAACTCGATCAACTTCACCATGTATCTAAGTCTTTCACTGTGGTAATAATGGGTGACTTAAACTATGGCAGAGTGAAGTGGCCACTAGAAGACTGTGGATATCTTACACCAATAGAAAGTAACTTCATACAATGGTACAGAAACAGTAACCTCCAACAGATAGTAGATAGACACACCAGGTACCGTCGTCAAGGAAACCAACCCAAATAATTGGATTTTGTATTAACAAATGAGGACTCACTATAAATAGTATTGTTCACCAGGTTCCTATTGGTAAAACCGATCAATATGTGCTTATTGGCTACTATAGAGAAAACAAACGCAACATAAAACCAGACGAAATAATAACCGATTACGAAAAAATAAACATTAAATGTTACCTGAAAATATGGCAGACAAAAGTTGTGTGAAATCACAATTTGAAACCATTCGAGGAACACTGATGGAAGCTATAAACTTGTACGTATCACGGTTGGATATCAGTTTGAATAACACAAACAATCCCTGGGTTAGAAACTAAACTAAAAACCGCACCAATAAGAAAATAGCCTTGTGGTACAGATATGTGCTGGCTGGAATAGAACAGCGTTATAGACTATAGAAACATAAACAACCAATGATTAAATGAAAATAGAAAAGCCCGAACAACCTACGAACAAGAACTAATGCAAATAAATGTTTTACTATAAGACAACATAAAAGTTACATCAAAAGTTTCTTCAAAAAATTCCTACTACATATTTTGTTAAACAAGCAAATACAAACTGTGACCCAACCTCACGAAATTGCCAGGGTATTTGCGGAGCAATTTGTGAGTGTCTTGCAAACAGAACCACATAACACACTGCCTACGTTAGTCTCGACACTTCGAATAGAGGATTCCATTAAAGAAATACTATTCACGCCATACCAAGTTAACCGAGACATTTCAGAAATGAAAACAGATATATCTCCAGGACCAAACAATATTTCAGTAGCCTTTTTTTATTTTATAGGAGAGGGAGCAAACGAGCATGCGGCTCACCTGATGGTAAGTGACTACCGCCGCCTATGAACAACTGCAACACCAAGGGAATTACAGATGCGTTGCCGGCCTTTTAAAAAGGAGTAGGCTCTTTTCTTGAAGGTCCCTAAGTCGTATCGGTCCGGAAAAATCGCTGGTGGTAATTGATTCCACAAAGAAGTTGTGGGGGAAGAAAACTTCTTTTAATCACTTTCGTCTTACTTGCGTTCACTTTCATACCCCTTTCTTTTAATGACCAGTTCATTAAAGTAACCATAATTTGCAACTCGGCCGCCGACGATGCAAATATGACTTGATCATCGGCGAACAAAAGGCATTTGACGGTTAACTCACCCATTCTCAACCCACATTCTTCAACTTTCAAAGTTTGCAAACAACTGTCCATAAATAGGTTAAACAGCCACGGAGAAGCCACACATCGCTGTCTGACACCTTTATTAATGCCAAATCAGTCCGAGTAGACCCCGTTGATCCTGACACAAGCACTAGAGTCCCTATAAAGAAACCTTAATGCCTGTATCAAGCCAGCGCTCAACCCAAATGAGTTCAGTATTTGCCATAACACATTCCTGTCCACTCTGTCATAAGCCTTTTCCAAATCCATGAACGCACAAAAAACTTTCTGTTTTTTGGCCAAAAACTTCTCAGCAATCATGCGCATGGAAAAGACTTGATGCGTACACCCCATTCCCTTTCTAAATCCAGCTTGCACATCCCAGATTTTTTCAACAGTTTCTTCCATAACTCTTTCAATTAACACCTTAGCATACAGTTTACCCACAATGCTAAGTAAGCTGATACCACGGTAGTTTCAACAGTCCTGCTGCGACCCCTTTCCCTTATATATTGGGACTATAACGGCTTTGCACCAGTATTCCGGTACCCGCTTCAGTTCACAACATAAATTAAACAAGGTGCACAGCAGGCCTGCAACCACACCCTATCCAGCCCTTAGCATTTCGAGTGATATTCTATCATATCAAGCTGCCTTACGTGCTTTCATGCTTTTCATTGCTTTCATTATTTCATCTACACTTATCTCCCTACCTCTCTCCACTTCTTGCGGAATTTCTATTTCACTTACTTCAGTACTCTTTACTCACACGCTTTCAAAGTATTCCTTCCATCTCTTTAAATTCGAAACTTCATCATTCAGCATGCAGCCATTCTCTTCTCGTATAGCATTCATTCTAGGCTGTTTTGAATTTCCCCTGGCAGTTCTTACGAGTTTCCAGAACATTTTAATATTTGCCTGGAAGTTATCAGATATTCTTCTATCATTCTTATCCATCCTTTCTTGCTTTTTCCTTTCAACAACTTCTTTTACTCTCTTATTTATACGTCTAAAGTCTGCCTTTTTTCTTTCAATCTCATCATTCATACCGCTAGAATTACCAGCTTTTGTTGCTAGTAAATCTAGCCCTGCTTTCTTCTTTGCTTCAACTTCCATCCTTACCTCATCATCCCACCACAACGTATTACTTTTCCTTTCATTCGTTCTCTTACTTACACCACATACTTCGGTGGCTGCATCCACCAAAACTTTCTTAACATTATTCCATACAGTCTTCAAGTCTAAATCACTCATACATAATTCATTCAAACTACTTATATTTACCCTCTGTCTACATTTATACTTCTCTTTTAGACCTTCATCTTGTAGCCTCTCTATTCTTATACGCTCTAATGCAGTGGTAGACACAGATGTCCGATGCCGCCAACGCCTGAATAGACCATTAATTCGGCATACGACCAAGTAATGATCCGTCCCTACGTTAGACCCCCGGTAAACCCTTGTATCTATCACTGCGCTCCTCATCCTTTCATCCACAATCACGAAATCTATCATGCTTCTATCATCCCCTATTTCCCATGTATACATGTGAATTCTCTTATGGCGAAAGAAAGTGTTCGTCAAAAAGATTATTTTCCACACATACGGTGAGAAGGTCTTCAATCTGGGGCGTACACCCCTATCACAAACAACTTCTTTAAGCCCACTTTCATTCGTATCCACAGCAGCCTTGGGCTTACACATTCATACTCTTTCACACATTGACCCATTCTTTCTGAAAGGATGACACCGACTCCCTGGCATGCCCGCTCGGTCTCGTCTACACCAGACCAGTAAGCGGTATACATGCCATGTGCAGTGACATCTCTTCCCTTTCGTTTCGTCTCGTTTACACATAACACATCTATTCCTCTATCATTCATCATTTCGCATACTTCATCCATCTTATCATTCATTGCTCCACATACATTCAGCGTAGCCAGACGGGCGTCCGCAATCTACTTTTCGCCCCTCCGGGAGACAGGACGTGACGGGTGGAGAACCTCGTCGCCAGTTTTTCTCCCGGAGATTCTTCGCACCCCTGCCCCATTAAAGGGGCGCCGGGAACTCGGGGCCAATTCTTTTACTTCTTGGATCATGGTGCGAACTAAGGGGATGGTAGATTTTACGCCGCTACCATACGGCAAGGAGCCGAGTCTATCCTATCGGCTTTGTCGGCTTTGTCGCTCATTTAGCACCACCCGGGGTACACGTGTAGGGTGGGCCTAGGATTAGGTGGTCGAAGCCTACGGACGCGAGCGACTCTTCTCGCTATTTAACAATAATAATGTATCATACGGGAAAAGCATCATACCAGACTTATGGAAAACAGCATCGGTGACAACCATATTTAAAAAAAGTAGCAACCTGGAACTATCCAATTACAGACCCATCAGCTTGACCAGTATGGTCTGCAAGGTTATGGAGACAATTATAGTCAAGTATATTGGATACTTCCTCTCCAAACACAAAGTTATCCCTAAACAGCAACAGTTTTTGCCCACATCGCTCCACGATTTCTAATTTATTATTATGCCTATCGTCATGGACCGAACACTTCGACGAGAGAGCCTATTGACGTAATTTATCTTGACTACGAAAAGGCCTTCAATAAAGTTCCTACGAGACCACTCCTCCAGTAATTGGAGTTGCCGAACTACTGGCTTGGATCGAGTCTTTTTTGCGTGGATGAACCCTTTTGTAACCATTTTATTCCTAAAAACTATCTTTGCGCAGCCACTCGCGACTAATTTCATTTTACCGCTCGGCCATGACAGAACGCGCGGGCTTTAGCGTTATTTGTTTGATATTGGGTGCAGGTGTCGATGAAATGAAGTAACTACTTACGATTAAATGGACAATGGACAAAAGAACAATGGCAAACTTTCATACATAAAATTAGTTGAGAAGTAATGGTAGCGTCTATATATCAAAAATTACTTAAAATGTTAAGCGTCAGTCCCTTAATAACTCTGTCAAAGAATTTTATCCTGAGAAGGCGTCAAAAAAAAAAGATATATAAATTAAAACCTTTTGCGTTTATGTCTTATGTCACTTGGAAAAAGTCATGCATCCTGTGGTTGTTTGGATGTTAGCTTAATACATTTCAACATACCTACCTACATAATTGAGAGTTTTTAAATTATTGTATCTCTATTATATATTTGCATACTATAAATGTATATTTCTGGCGTGGCTCCAGGGCCTTTGTGTCATACAGTGATATTCTCAGAAGGGCTAGATCACAGAGCCGTAAAGCCAGTAAAAAAAAACCAGTGACATTTTGTTTTAGCTAGTGTTGCTATAATATTAAATGGAATTGTTACATATTACTACGATTGAGATAATGTATTATTGTAGGAAGTTCTTTGTAAGAGACTTATTTGCAACCATATCACTTTTATTTTTATTATTACTGATAGTATAGTTATTACTAATAATAACTTAATATAAAAATATTTTGTGTTTGTGTGTTGTGTTGGTAATCTTACAAAGTGTATACGAGAATAGTATGAATATAGCAAATGGCAACACTTGAATAGAGTAAAATTATTTAAGTCATTTGATATTCCCAAAAATGTTTGTTTTTTTTCTGTGGCTTTAATTAAAACACATTTTTATTTAAAAAATCATAGGAAAATAAAACTAATTTTATAAATAACTTATTTCTAGACGCAATAATTTTTGTCAACTATTTTATCTGCCATTGTTCTTTGGTTGTCACTTCAGTTATATAAAAAAATACATTAATATTAAAAAATTACTCAATCATTATTCCGAATGAAAATATATTTTTTTACTTTTACTACTAGTGCGAAAAAAGCCTCTACTTTCTGGAAGAAGACAAAACTGTCAAAAACTTACTCAAGATAAATTGCTGCCATCTCTTTATCCCCAGTCTCTGGAAAGTCGTCTTCATTAGAAGAGGCCGGCGAGTTATGATTACTAACGACAAGCCACTCGCCAGGACACTGCAGAATAGCTGCTACTTCTCTGTGGCCTGCAGTTGACCATAAAAAAATACATTAAAATAGTTGTTCACTGTAAATTTTTAAGTGTAGTTTTAATCAATAACAGGGACAAACCATTGCAACCAACATAATAGTTTCGAGAGAGGGTTATACCTTGATCATGCCTTTCCCTCGCTTTATCAAGGGGCGTTTTCCCGTCTTCATCACGAAGATCAGCGTTGGCGCCGTAGCGAAGCAACACCTTTGCAATGGCAGGGCGACCAAAGCACGCAGCGTAGTGCAACGAAGAACTGCGCTGGCCGCGGTTTACGTCCGCACCTTAAAAAAAAACAAAGCAGCGACGATTGATTGAGGTAAAATGAATTAAAGTTGGTTAAAATTACTTTGTAACACACATCATTTTATTTTATTGAGCAGATATGGGCAAGGTAATTTTTATCAACTTTAATATAATGGATTTCCGCAAAAACACCTGATTCAATTTATTATCGTATTTTTGGTCCACACATGGTGGATGCCATTAGTATTAATTAATTAATTAATAATTAATGCCATAGGGCATTCTCTCCCAGTCAACCATTAAGGTAAACAGAGATAGACATAGAAGAGGCAGTGTAGCAGTAATCACAGTAGAAAAGGCTAATATATATATATATATATATATATATAGATAATATAGATATATATTATAGATCGGCTAATATATATATATATATATATATATATATATAAGTCGATGGATGCAGGTGGCTCAGGACCGTGCTTTGTGGCATTCTTTGGGGGAGGCCTATGTTCAGCAGTGGACTTGTGAAGGGCTGTAATGATGATGATGATGATGATATATATATATATATTGCTCCCAACTATTTTTAAAAATTAAATATTGTAAATTAATAATATCCACCTCAATTTTGTGTTACAGTTGTTAAATACGACTTATTTGTGTTTGTTAAATAAGTAAAAGTCAGAAGTACCTACTTTAATTACATACATTGTGTTTAGTGTTCCAACCAAAAGTAACAGCAGTAACGAACATCGTTTAAACGTATTGTAAATGTAATTCTTGTTATCCCTTTAACATTTTAAGATTTACCTATTAAGTAAGTGTTGGTGTGGATTTCATTTTGAATTATTTACATGATAATTTAATTTGAGATCTGTAAATAAGCCCATACATCTAGACATTTGCTTACACTGCTTCTTTGGTTTTCTTTCTTTGTTTTCTTTTGCTATTTACATTTAATAATAAATGAGTACACGCAACGCCAAAATGCGCCAATTGGATAACCAACTTGAAATGGCGCTTCCAGAACTTAAGGCGTCAAAGGAGCAGTGTGAGCTGTTAATTAAAGAAAGGGATGACAATGAAAAGGAAATAATAAATATAATTGCTAAAAGTACTGAGCTAAAAAGTGACATGGTTAAGTTGCATAAAGAATATACATTTGTTACAAAAGAAAGGGATCAACTTCAGAAAACAGTCGATAAGTTTGACCAATGCAGCAAGGAATATGAGGAATCCCTCAAATTAATTGCTGCATTACAGTTACAGTTAAGTGAGGCTAATGAGCAGATTGTGCAATTAAAACATTACATAGATAACATGAAAGCGTCCCAAACTCAGTCTGTTAAATGAGCTCATAGAATGTGAATCTTCTAAATCTAAAGCATTGCAACCCTCCACAACAATCGATTTGACTGGTGATGATTATGTCATATCAAGAACAGCAGCAAGGACTACCTGCAGTAGAAGAAAATTAAAGAAATATGTAAAAATTAATAAATATATTAGAATACTACAAAAAATAATTAAAACTAAAATTAATGTTAAAAATTATATAAATGTATGCAAAGAAAAGCAAGAACTAATTAATAAACTTAAAATATATTCAATTGAGGTGGAAAATATGAATCACTGCTATGAGACTGATATAGTGTCTAAATTCAACAATTTTATCACTTAAAAGTTCTCTACAAATTGTATCAAATAAATATGCATCGGCTCAAGATGAGATAAAAGAACACATATTGGCCATGAATGATCTGGTAAAATCATGTAAATATAATGAGGAGCGCTTTGACTCCTTAATAGAAAATCAGAGTGAGTATCAGCGCTCCATACCAGGTGCATCGGGGACAATATGTGTAAATAACAAAGTAAACAGTAAGGCCTCATTATTTTCACCTACACTCTATGACAGTGCCATGACAACGGATATAAACTTAAAAAGCAATGTAAATATTAAAAAAAATAAAGTTATTATGTATTGTGATGACATAGGCAAAAATTTGGGCATGATGTTAAATAACTGTTTAAAAGGACATCTGATCAGTAATTATTGCATGCCTGGAGCATCCTTTAGTCATATAATGAATAGTTTTAGCTAGTAAATGATGTCCTAATAGCACATTAATAATTATTGTTGGGAGAAGAGGCAATGTAAACAAAAATCAATTATTAAAATATATTGATAATCTAAATACTTTAAATGTACATACAATTATCTTGTTTACATTGCCTTACATACAGGGTTGGCTGCAGGAAAATAAAATAAGATATGATTTAAATTTATTAATGAATAAATTTTCATGTAATAATAATTTAAACTTGACATTTAATTGTTACAATTATAATGATAGAATTAATTTAATGAAGAAATTTTTGACTAGAAATAGGTATTACCTATCAAAATATAATTTAAGACAGATAGCAAATGTGCTATCTTATTATTTATATATTCATATTTTATGTATTAATGAACATTGGTTTAAAGCTTATAACTTAATGTTTAACTTCAGTAATCACCAGGTGGTCAGTTCTTTCAATAGAGATACGGTTTTAAGAGGTGGCTCCTTAATATTAGCTAGTAAATTATTATCATGTAAAGAACGTAAAGATATTGTGAGCCTCTCTGTTGAGCGAACTGTAGAAATGGCATGTGTTGAGTTTGAGCACCTCATTGTTGTGAGCGTCTACAGACCCCCATGTTCTACATATGATACTTTTGAAAACATTATGGAGGAACTTTTTGCTAAGCTTAATAAACAGAATAAATCTGTTGGAATATGTGGAGACTTTAATATCAATCTCCTTGAAGCTTCCTCCATCAATATTAAATTTAGATCATTGTTTAAATCATATGGTTTTTTTTTAATTTATTTATAGAGCCAACGCGTATTTCTCAATCTAGTGCAACATGTATAGATAACTTTTTACAAATGTGAAGCCGTTGCATAAATGTATAATTCAAAAATTAAGTTTTGATCACTGTGGACAAGTAGTTTCGTTACCTTATGTTCACAAAAAGCAAGTAGATGAGAAAGTTGTGTTTGTTCCAGTAAATGCACGTCGCTTGGAGAAATTTAGAAGTAACATAGTGAAAAAACTTCCATCACTTTCATACCAAAATGATCCTAATCTTTTGTATGTATGGCGTAGTGATGTGGCGGCGCTGACGTCGCGCCACAAGCGAAACACATCGAAGCCTAAATCGCGCTTAAAACAGTATATATATAGAATAGCTCCGAACTACCCTTCGGAGCGTTGGCCGCTCCCCGGGCACAACACCTTGCCCGGCGGGAGATCTCCCCTTTTTCTTCCACCGGCTACAGTATGGAACATTATATAAGCTTATTTGCAATGAATTTAATAATACTTTTACTTCTAAAAAATTCTTGAACAGTCGGAAGTCATTCAATGAATGGGCGACAGTAGGAGTCCATAAGAGCAGGCATAGGTTATATGATCTTTACCATGAAAGTTTATATAATCATAGTGTCGAATTTTGGGAATATGTAAAAAAATATTCAAAAATATTTAAAAGAGTGTGCTCCACAGCCAAGTCTTTGCATTTGAGCAACAAAATTAAGACGGCTTCCAATAAAGTTAAAATGACATGGAGTATAATTAATAGCGAAACTGACCAGTACCAGTTAAGTGTTAACAACAAATTAACTGTATCAGATCAGGACGTAGCAATGGTTTTTGAGAAATATTTTACTGATATTCCGATATTAACCACTACGTCACTGAATTCTTCACCTGCCGTCGCCGAATCATTACTTAAACAAAATGTAAATGCGTGTACAAAGAATTTTACATTTCATATAGTGTCATCAAAAGATATTGTAAAATATTTTAAAACTATTGATGTTAAGAAAACTGCGGAACTGTGGGGGATTTCCGTTAAAGTTATTGCGTCTATAATAGATACAATCGCGCCTCATTTAGCTATTAGTTTTAATACTAGTATTAACAGTGGTAGAGCCACGCGGCAGCTTTTGGCTGTCGCACGGATGGGTCGGCTCGAACCGGGGTGGTACCACGACCTCACAGAAAACCAGCGTGAAGTAGATGTTTACCTCTGCGTTTCGCTTGGTGAGTGCAGGTGGCCGGAGGCCCTTTTTACGGGAAATGAGGCATTCCATCTTAGTCCTCACGGGTGACAACGCATCTGCATTTTGATTCGCAAACGAGGATAATTGTAGATGTCTATGGGCCGCAGCAACCACTTATCATCAGGTGGACTGTGTGCTCGTTTGTCACCCCTATCCTATAAAAAAAAATCGTATCTGGTGTGTTTCCTGATTTAATGAAGCATAGTAAAGTAATACCTTTATTTAAATCTGGTAGTACATTAGACCCCGCTAATTTTAGACCTATTTCTGTACTACCAACACTTAGTAAGATTTTTGAAAAAATTGTTCTTGATCAAATGTTAATTTTTTTTAATATAAATAATTTACTTCATAAAAATCAATTTGGTTTCACAAGGGGTCGCTCGACAACTGATGCCGGTGTTGAGCTGATTAAATATATTTTTAATGCATGGTAGAATTCACAGGATGCTTTGGGTATATTTTGTGACCCATCCAAGGCCTTCGATTGTGTTCACCATGAAACATTAATCAGGAAACTTCAACACTACGGTGTAACAAGTGATGCTCTTAAATTAATTATTTCATATTTAAGTAAGAGAACGCAAAAAGTTGTCATTAACAATATGACCTCTTCCGGATCGATGGTACAAATGGGCGTGCTTCAAGGCTCAATTCTCGGCCCCTTTCTGTTTCTTGTATACATTAATGACTTACCTTACATAGTAGGAGATAACCATGATATAGTATTTGCAGATGACACTTCTTTAATTTTCAAATTAAGTCGACAATTAGTATAATATGACGAAGTAAATAATACTATATCTAAATTAGTAAATTGGTTCAATGTTAATAATTTCATTTAAATGGCACTAAAACGAAATGTATGAAATTCATGACTCCAAATGTCAAACAATCAAATACTAATGTAATTTTAAATGGGGAGAAACTGAGTCTTGTAGATACCACCATTTTTCTTGGAATCACACTAGAAGCGAAGCTTCAATGGAGCCCCCATATATCAAAACTAGCAAGCAGAATTAGTTCTGCAGCATATGCTGTAAAAAAGATTAGAAGTCTAACTAGTGTTGAAACAGCTAGACTAGTTTACTTTAGCTATTTCCATAGCATAATGTCGTATGGTATTTTGCTATGGGGACACGCAGCTGACACTGAAATTATATTTGTTTTACAGAAGAGGGCCATAAGAGCAATTTATGATTTAAAGCCTAGAGTCGCTGCGACAAAAATTTAAGGAAATTAATATATTAACTTTGGCCTCTCAATACACTTATGAAAATGTAATGTACGTACACAAAAATAAAAGTAGTTTTACAAAAATAAGTGATATTCATTCTGTAAATACTAGGAACAGACACGAGCTAGTAGTACCAGTTACTCGACTCCATCGTGTCAGTAATTCATTCTTGGGGCGATGTATACGCTTTTACAACAAAATTCCAGAAAATATACAAAAATTGACCTGCTCAAAGTTCAAAAAATTTATTAAACTAAGTTTGTATAAAAAGGGTTAAGGAATTTATGGATGATAATAACCCCTGGAAATGAGGTGATCGCTACCAAGCTTTTTCTACTTTGTTGTGTTGTTAATTTGTGTAACATCATGATTGTAAGCTGTTATTTAAAAAAAAGTCCCGCTGGGTTTCTTGCTGGTTCTTCCCAGGTGGTAATCAAACAAAAGAGTGACTTTCAATAAGTATTATTTATAATCTATATTGAATAAAAAAGTTTCTGTTTCTGTTTGTTTATATATATATATTAACCCAAAATATATCTTTATATATAAAAATTACGTGTCACATTGTCCGCGATGAACTCCTAAACTACTGAACTGATTTCAATGAAAGAACAATGGCAGACTTTCATACATAAAATTAGTTGAGAAGGAATGGTAGCTTCTATATATCAAAAATTACTTAAAATGTTAAGCGTCAGTCCCTTAATAACTCTGTCAAAGAATTTTGTCCTGAGAAGGCGTCAAAAAAAGATATTTAGATTTGACCTTTTTAGGTTATATCTTTGTCACTTGAAAAAGTGATGCGTCCTGTGGTTGTTTGATGTTAGCTTAATACATTCTCAACATAATGTACCTACCTACATAATTGAGAGTTTTTAGATTATTGTACCTCTTTTATATATTTGAATACTACAAATGTATTTTTCTGACATGGCTCCAGAAGGGCTAGAACCCAGAGCCGTAAAGCCAGTAAAAAAAGGAACATTTTGTTTTAGTTAGTGTTGCTTTAACATTAAATGGAATTGTTACATAGTACTATGATTGAGATAATGTATTATTGTAGGAAGTTGTAAGAGACTTATTTTCAACCATTATATATATCACTTTTATTTTTATTATTAATGATAGTGTAGTTACTACTAATAATAACTTAATACAAAAATATTTTTTGTTTGTGTGTTGTGTTGGTAGTCTTACAAAGATATACGAAAATAGTATGAAATAAATAAATGGCAACACTTGAATAGAGTAAAATGATTTAAGACATTTGATATTCCCAAAAATGTTTGCTTTTTTTCTGTGGCTTTAATTAAAATACATTTTTATTTGAAACATCATAGACAAATAATAAAACGAATTATACATATAACTTATCTCTAGATGCAATAATTTTTGTCAACTATTTTTCTGCCATTGTTCTTTGCACTCCTTGCAGTTTGATCCAACTAGAGAGATAGGATAGTTTTTATCCCGATAAGTGACCCGCAATATTTTTTATTGCGAAGTTAATTTTTTTTTAATAGGACAAAGGGTCGGAGAGGGCAGAAAAACGTCTGCCTGGCCAGCTATTTTGTTAGCTTACCTTTCTCACATAGAAATTCGACCATTTCGCGTGTGCCGAAAGCAGCCGCCCAGTTAAGCAACGTCTGTCCAACGTCATCGGTGAAGTTGACGTCAACGGCCCCGCTGGACACCGCCGCCAGCAAGGCGTCCGTGTCTTTTCCGCGAATGCAGTCAATAAGCTGTCGGTGCGATTTGTCTCCTCGAGTTCCACTTCCGCCGCTCGAGCCCTCGCCGCTTGCCCCGCTACTTGAACCCGTAACAGAGTTGCCGGTGCGACTTGATCTTGAGAAATAATAAGAAATATTTTACGTAAGTTCATTCATTCATTACCTTTCAATAGTCTACTGCAGAACATAGGGTTCTCCCGTAGATTGGCTTATAGGGATATTTGCCACTGTCGTCACGTTTGGCAGGCAGGTTGGCAAACAAAGTTATTTATCAATTTGTGATATTTATTTATTTATTCATAGGATACCAGAAATGATTTTTTATCAGAAAGAAGCTGCTGTCTACCTTTTGTTTCATTTACCAGGACAAAGGTATTTTCCGAACCAGTGGTTAATAAAAAAAATACTTTCAATAAGTATTATGTAA
This sequence comes from Parnassius glacialis, assembly GCA_033319125.1. Taxonomy (NCBI): domain Eukaryota; kingdom Metazoa; phylum Arthropoda; class Insecta; order Lepidoptera; family Papilionidae; genus Parnassius; species Parnassius glacialis. Next base: position 22,195,996 of record JAVANC010000010.1, on the reverse strand, counting down.
TAATTAATATTGACTAAAAAATCGTTTTGCCGTGTAGTGGCGGTCAAGAATATCCACTACCCCATATCCTCCCGTGGGTGTTATAAAAGGCGACAAAGGGAAACAGGCGGGAGATGGGCTGCAGCATCTTCCTGATAATAGCCAAAATTACAATAAAAAAACTGCGGTTGCCAACCCGCTCGCCAAGCGTGGCAACTATGGCAAATACCCCCCAATGATCAAAACAACACACAGACGGCCCCCAGTCCCCGGCGGCCCCGCTATTCCTGGCTACGGTGGCGACCATGGTAACGGCGGGGCAGGGGGTGCTAAGAATCTCCGGTGGAGGTTCGGTAGCCACCTTAGACGACTCGACCTGGCAACGTACAACGCACGCACCCTGAGGACTGACGAGAAGATCGTGGAGCTGGAAGAAGAGATAGACAAGTTGCGCTGGCATATTATGGGATTATCCGAAGTCCGAAGAGAGGGGGAGGACACGGTAATCCTCGAATCCGGCAACTTGCTCTATCACCGGGAGGGCGACCATCTGTCCCAAGGAGGTGTCGGATTTATCGTCCACAAGTCTCTCGTTAACAACGTTGTAAAGATCGGGAGTGTGTCGACGAGGGTTGCGTACCTGATACTCAGAATCACCAAACGGTATTCGCTGAAGGTCATACAGGTTTACGCACCAACCGCGGCACACCCCGATGAGGAGGTGGAGGAAATGTATGAGGATATCTCTAGAGCCATGCATTCCTCCAAAACTCAATATACGGTGTTAATGGGAGACTTCAATGGAAAACTAGGCACAAGAGAGAACGGTGAGCTGAAAGTAGGGAAATTTGGAATAGGGCAACGGAACCCAAGGGGCCAGCAGCTGGCCGACTTCATGGAGAAAGAGGGACTCTTTATGATGAACTCTTTCTTCAAGAAGCGGCCCCATAGGAAGTGGACCTGGTCGAGCCCCGACGGTTCGACAAAAAATGACATTGACTTCATTATGACGACCAAACGACAACTGTTCAGTGATGTCTCAGTGATCGCGAGGGTGAAAACCGGCAGCGATCACCGAATGGTTAGAGGCACACTGAACCTAAATGTTAAGTTGGAGAGGTCTCGTCTGATGAAGTCAACGCTCCGTCCCCCTCGTGCTCTGATCCAAAGTCCCGAAACCTTTCAGCTCGAGTTACAAAACCGTTTTCAGTGCCTAGAAGACTGCAATGAAGTGGACGATATGAATGACAAGCTCGTGGAAACTGTCCATGCGGTAGGAGCTAAGTTCTGCAAGACCCACCGCAGAAGAACATAAAAACTCTCCGATCACACTCTTAATCTCATGGCTGTTAGACGGGAGATGAGGCTACATTCTTCAACAGATTTGACAGCATACAGGCAACTGAACAGACAGATCTCCAAATGCATGCGGCGAGACTTACGCAACTTCAATACAGCTCGTATTGAAGAAGCGATCGAGCGGAACCAAGGCTCCAAAGTCTTTGCCAGAGATCTGTCTGCCAGAAAGAGCCAAATGTCAAAGCTGAAGACCGAATGTGGCAGCATCGTTTCCGGGGCACCTGAGATTTTGAGTGAGATTGAGAGGTTCTATGGGCAGCTGTACACGTCATCGTTGGAGCCACACGCAAGTGTGAGTAACGATCCAAGAGCGAGTCTTATTCGACACTATTCCGAAGATATCCCGGACGTCAGTCTGAGCGAGATTAGAATGGCTCTCCAGCACCTTAAAAACGGCAAGGCCCCAGGCAAGGATGGAATTACAGCGGAGCTAAGTGCGGTGGTCTTGTTCTTCAAGAAAAGTGACAACGCTCTCTTGAAGAACTACAGACCGATTTCCCTTCTGAGCCGCGTCTACGTGCTGTTTTCGAGAGTCATTACGAATTGTCTCGCGCGCAGACTTGACGACTTCCAGCCTCCCGAACAAGCCGGTTTCCGAAAGGGCTTTAGCACCATAGACCACATACATACCCTACGGCAAATTGTACAGAAGTCCGAAGAGTACAATTTGCCACTATGTCTGGCGTATGTGGACTATGAGAAAGCCTTTGATTCCGTCGAAATTTGGGCGGTGCTGCAGTCCCTTCAGCGGTGCCAAGTTGACTGTCGGTATATCGAAGTGCTGAAGTGTTTGTACAGTAGAGCTAGGATGGCTATCTGAGTACAGAACCAGAGTACGAAACCTATTCAATTGCAGAGAGGTGTAAGACAGGGTGACGTTATATCCCCGAAACTCTTCACCGCTGCATTGGAAGACGTTTTCAAGCTTCTGGACTGGAAAGGATACGGAATTAACATCAATGGCGAGTACATCACTCACCTTCGATTTGCCGACGATGTAGTCCTCATGGCAGAATCGCTGGAGGAACTAAGCACTATGTTCAATGACCTCAATAGTGTCTCCCAACGGATAGGTCTTAAGATGAACATGGACAAAACAAAGATTATGTTTAATGTCCATGTCACACCTATGCCGGTAGTTGTTGGGAGCACTAAGCTCGAAGTTGTTGACGAGTATGTTTACCTGGGACAACTAGTCCGACTAGGTAAGTCCAACTTCGACCGAGAGGTCAATCGACGGATTCAACTCGGCTGGGCAGCGTTCGGGAAGCTACGACACATCTTCTCGTCAGAAATACCTCAAAACCTTAAAACAAAATTGTACAACCAGTGCGTGTTGCCAGTGATGACTTACGGAACTGAGACGTGGTCCTTCACTGCTGGTCGTATGAGGAAGCTCAAGGTCGCTCAGCGAGCTATGGAGAGGGCTATGCTCGGAGTTTCTCTGCGTGATAAACTCAGAAATGAGGATATCCACAGTAGAACCAGAGTGACCGACATAGCCCAACGGATTAGTAAGCTGAAGTGGCAATGGGCCGGCCATATAGCTCGAAGAACCGACAACCCATGGGGAAGAAAGGTTCTCGAGGGGCAGCCTCGTACCGGCAGGCGAAGTGTAGGGCGTCCCCCCACAAGATGGAGTGACTACCTGGTAAGACATGCAGGAAGTCGATGGATGCAGGTGGCTCGGGACCGTGTTTTGTGGCATTCCTTGGGGGAGGCCTATGTTCAGCAGTGGACTTGTGAAGGGCTGTAATGATGATAATGATGATGATGAAAAAATCATTCTATTCTTTTCTGTTCCTTCTGTCGATCTTAGGACACCCACGGGGCGACATAGTGTTGTGGACTTTTACGTCACACTTTTTACTGCAGCAGTTAAAAATATTAAATTTTATTGAAGACAAAGAGTTAACCTAATTCACAAAACAATAAGAAGTTAGCTCCAAAGAGTTAAAATATATGCATGAATTGTTAAGCGAGTACGCGAAATAAAAAATTAAATACATACGTTTGTATTGCGTGCCTCCCTTCACACAGAAGGACAAGCAGCAAATCCACGAGACGCATGCACTCTAGGCACCAACGCTCGTCAGCTTGCACAGCTTTTTCAATCGCAGTACAAAGATCTAAACGAACTAAGTCCTAAAACAAAAAACAAAATCCACTTACAATGAAAAGAAAACTGTATGGCAATAAAAGCTTTCAAGAAGTATTCTACCAGATACTACTTTACACAGGTAGAACAGGCTATGAAACATTTTCCTTCAAATAATTTATTTACGTATTGATAATATTTCAAATATTTATATATTTTAGACGACGTGCTACGAACACTTACAGTCCACTTGATGGTAAGTGCTACTCCAGTCCAGATGGTAAGTCTAGTGTGCACATGCAGCCCACTTCAAACAAGGAAGGTCACAGATACATTGTCACTTCTAAGAACTAATACAATATGCTTACATCATGTAATTATACTGGTTCTCTACACCCCTCAGACTGGAATACGGCAGTGCAAACACTGCTATTTGTCAACAGAAATAAGTAACAGGGATAAGTGGTAACACCGATCCAGATGGACTCCTAGACAGAAAAGGATCCCTACCACCTAGAGGCTTTTTTTAGAGACTTAAGATCGATTTACACTTTGACAAGCCGTTCAAATGAGATTTTTTACTTAACTTGCCAGGTTCCCAAGTTTTAATTGTGAATAAGTTGTCACCTCTGAGCATTAAGATGGAGTGGATTGTTTTTTTTTATAGGATAGGGTGACAAACAAGCAGACAGCCCACCTGATGGTAAGTGGTTGTTGTGACCCATAGACATATACAACTATCCTCAATAAAGAATCAAACTGCAGATGCGTTGTCACCCGTGAGGACTAAGATGGAATGCCTCTTTTTCAGTAAAAAAGGTCTCCGGTTCTCTACACTCACCGTACGAAACACAGCAGTGTTAAGCTGCTATTTTACGCTGGTATTCAGTGAGAACATGGTCTTTCCCCGGCCGAACCGACCCATTCGTGCTACAACTATACTTCTAATATAGCTGCAACATGGCTCTACCAGGTATAAAAACCAGTTAAAAGGGTCTTCGGTTCTCTACACTCGAACATTCGAAACCCTGCAGAACTAAGCTGCTATTTTACGCTGGTTCTTCCTCGGTCGACTCATTCATGCTGTGTATCGATAACTATATTACATAAGTTACTAGCTGGTACCCGACGCTTTACTGCCGCAGAAGTAATAATTGTGGGAATATTGTTTTAAACTTGGAAGAGTTATATTATTAAGTGGCGAAGCTTGCGAAGACACTTATTGATTTCACGATGTCTGTCTGTCTGTCTGTCCAACGATTAACTCGAGAACGGTTTCGAATTTTCAAATTCTGTTTTCAGCAATCGATTACTGATCACCCAGGCATCTGAACCTCCTATTTTGAAACTGATTGCTCAACAGCAAAAAAAAAAGAAGCTGATTGCTTCGCCACTTTGCTATGCTGTTAGCTTGCTAAGTTTATATTTAAATAGGAATAACAATACATTCATTGAAATTCAATGATATACATATATCTTTCAAATAAATTTGTCGGTAAGATACGCGCGCCACCTACTGTAAGTCAATTGTACTATACCTATAACCTCCGCGTGATTGCAAGCATTAAGTTGACAAAGTTTTAGCGCAATCTGATGAACGGTATGGCGAATCGTCTTATGTGGCAACCGAACGTCCACCGGAGATTCTTAGCACCCCCTGCCCCGCCGTTATCATGGTCGCCACCGTAACCAGGAATAGCTGGGCCACCGGGGACCGGGAGCCGTCTCTTCGTAACTTTCATCATGGATATATTGCCATAGTTGCCACGCTTGGCGAGAGGGTTGGCAACCGCAGTTTTTTTATTGTTATTTTGCTGTTATCAGAAAGATGCTGCTGCCCATCCTCTGCCCCAGTTTCCCTCTGTCGCCTCTTACGACTCCCACGGGAAGATATGGGGTAATGGGTATTCTTACCCGCCACTACACGGAGGACAGTCTAAACCTTTCAATGTAATTTCCAAGATGGTCTAGAACTACACAAATAGCTAATATTCAGTCTAGATAATTTAATTAGATACCTTAGTAATGACTACAATCTGAGATAAGGCAATTGTTTCACTTACTAAAACTCAATAGTTAAAATCTTACATGAGTTATCTGTGCGGAACCACGACAGAGAGTAGATAGAAGGCTGACTGTTGTAGAAACAGAAGGCACCAGGCACTTGTCGTCACTATTCTCAGTGCTGCCAAGTCTTCTTACCAACTCCTCAATAAGACCTGAGTAATTTAAAAAAAAAGATTATAATTATTACAACTATATTATACATTTGGAAGAAATAACTGTAAATAAAAGGATGAAAATATATCTATTTGAACAAATCATCATCATTATTACAGCACATCCCTCAAGGAATGCCACAAAGCATGGTCTTGAGCCATTTGCAACCATCAAATTCCTGCATTCCTGACCAGGTCGACACTACAGTGGACCCTGCAGCATGCTTACTGGTATAAGGTTGCTCTTGATACCCTTTTTCTTCCCAATTGTTGTCAGTTCTTGGAGTTATACGGGCTGTTCAATACAACTTCAGTTTCTATTACAAACACCGTCATTTAAATTATTAATGAACACTAAATATAGTTACTTCTATCAACTAAAACAGAACTTATATATTTACTAGCTCGCCAGGCAGACGTTGTTCTGCCCTTTCCGACAACCGTTCCTATAAAAATCCTTAAATTCGCAATAAAAATTTTGAGGGTCATTTAGCGGGATAAAAACTATCCCATCTCTCAAGTTAGACCAAAATGCACACAGTGTGCAAAATTTCATTGAAATCAGTTCAGTAGTTTAGAAGTCCATCGCGGACAAACAATGTGACACGTAATTTTTATATATAAATGTCCTCATCATCATACACCATGTATTGGTAGTGTCAGAATATCCTCTACCACATATCATGGTGTCATCTATAGGTGTCGTAAGAGGCGACAGAGGGAAATGAAACTGGAGATGGTCGGTCAGCAGCTTTCCATAGCAAAAAAAAACACGATTACCTACAAGCCTGTCAAGCACGGCAACATGGCAAATATTCACCTTATGAGACAATCTATGGGGATGCCTATGTTCAGCAGTGAACTTTGATTAGTTGTAATGATGATGATGATCATTTACATCATACAAAAAAGAAAGAGTATTAAGGAATCAATTAATCAATTTTCCAGATATTTTACAAATTTGTAAAAGTGAAAAATATTTATAATAAAATAAGCTGTTTCTATCTATTTTCGAAATATTGACGCTGTTAGCCTAGGCAGCTTCCTGACACAGCTTTATCTGACACAGGGCTGGCGGCCTTCCAGGCTATTTAGAAAAGTGGAAAGGCGGCAATTAGGATGGGGATGAGGATGATGATGGTTTAAGAATTGGTATTGTTACGAATCATCATGTCCCCTCCTGTTGGGGTTTATTGAGCTATCTAACTGCTGTCCGAGTGGAGGTGTACGTGCTCCGCCTCTGACTGCTTAGCTCGTGTCAGTCGATGTTCTGGACGGTGAACACCGCCCAGGTACGCGGGTGTACGGTGTGTATGCGTATACGGTGTGTACGTGAAGCTGAACAAGCTGTTTATAAACTTGTCAATATACATTACCGTGTTCTGCAAGTGGTGCGGGATCAGCATGTGCACGCGCAAATCTATCAGCAAGAGATGCAAAGCACCGTAGGGCAGCATCTGCAACTCGTGCGTCGCTGTGCCGGAGTAAAGTCGAGAGTGATGATACCGCGTCACCCACACGTTCATCGCCTGGTTCCATTTTTCCGCAAACCCTATAATAATAAAGTTATCATTTATGCTATCAATGCATTTAAACTTCACTTTCATATTATTTTTATAGTTAGGTAGCTTTTACTGCACATTAACAAATGGGGCAATGGACACTATCGTTAATAAATTACTACATATTATATTATTTAAATTCGTTATGTTTGAGTTTATTTGACTTCTAGAAATTAAAACATACTTTACTCATATTCTCATTTAATTTCTATAGAAAATTTTCGTTTTAATAAGCTACAACTATATATTTACAGACTACAAGGTATTTCATATTAACATTCAATGGTGACGCTACATCTGTGTCCTTTTATATTATAAGCTTATTTTTATAAAAGGTGTCAAACATAACACAAGATGTCCATAGGCTCATTTGCCACACCTATGCTCTTAAATTATTAAAAAAGAAAAACCGAACATTTATAAATACCCTGCCCTAGATATATTATTTAAAGTTTAGGTGCAGATCACATTAAAAATTCATATCTCGATTATAAGACGGGAGGTAAATGAGTTAACGGAATGACCAAGAAATTTATTAATACCTAAAATTTTGCTTGATATTTTGTTTTGCAAAACTGCACTTGCTATGGTAAGTTTCTATGGAGGAGACTTATGTTGAGTAGTGGACTTATAGGTTGTAATGGATGCGACAGCTTGAACTTTTGGGGTTATGTGTCTTTTTTCGCAATTGCAGCGAGTTTTGCTCAGACTCGGGCTCCAAAGAAGAGCCCAAGTTCTATAAAAACGATTCATAAAAAAATATAATATCCAAAAAAACTAACCAATACTTTTTCCTTATTTTCCCTACAAAGGTCCAAAATCAACAATATGCTACGTGTCATTGCTTTATAGCGACATTGTAGTAACTTTAAATTTTTCGAACCTCTGTAAATTTACTCAAATGTGATTATTGTACAAAAATAAAATAATTTTATAAAAATTGAACATTCAGGCAAGGGTTGTGTGAAGACAGACACAATTATCATAATAATTAACTTGATGTAAGAATCCATTAAAATTACTCTAGTCAAATTTCTATTTAAACATGTAACTTGCTAACAGAGATTACTTAATGAAACTGTGTAAAACTTATATTAAATGTAAAGGCTTACTATTTTTAATTCATGTTGATAACACGTTTATTAGTTTTTTATCATTGCCCAGTGCCTATCAAGACAGGATGTTGTTTATACATTTTCAGGAGTGAGGTAACATTTTCATACTTACACCATCCATAGATTGCCACATAGGGGGATTTTGCTATAGTTGCTACGCTTGGCAGGCTGGTTGGCAATCCCAAATTTTTATTAATATTTAAGTAGTGAATACACCTCTAACCTTTCATTTATATATTATAATTTTAATATATTATTATACATAGTTTCAAACCTCTACACAATGAAAAAAAAATTATCTTCATATAGCGGAAGCCGAGAAGATACTTAACTTGCACACACCTTTAATACCACGATGATTATGGAGAATATTCAAATAGTTGTGTCTTGGTTGTATATGGTGCTAGCTGTATATGTATAGCGAAAGCCGTGATCCTGCGCGCGTTTAATTAAAAGCCGACATTTTTTTATAACTAATTACTAGAATTATATAAACATTTTTTTAACTTATTATAAGTGACAGTGTGATTGAAGTCAAGCACTGGGCTTGAATACACCTGGTGTTAGGTGGTGATAAAAATGTAGATGGCATATCGCTAAATAAAATCCATTCACTCTCGGCTTGAAGACTTTCATATTGTAATTGGATGGAAAGACAGATGCCAGCAAATTATTCCAAACCACTGCTGTGTGCATTACAAAAGACAAAGTAAACTGTTTGGTTCACATGCGTGGAACATTGAAAACAAAGGAAATGATATTAAAAGTTGCAAAATTCTCAACTGCAATACACTTCTTATTTCTTACAAGATCATTAGCATTTAAAAATAATTGAATCAAACTTTTTTACAAAACATAGAACATACATATTTTGTTCAAAGCTCCAAATTATGTCAAAATACATTCAGTAGGTTTTGCATAATTGAGTAATATACAAATGAAAATCTAAACGTCCATACGTACTTTCATTCTTATAATAGTAGGAAATGCTACTTTTTTGGATATTGTTTCTTTTATGAACAGCCTTTATGATTACCATGCTTTATGAGTACCTACATAGCCAACCAATATCACATAAAAAGTAATCAAAACTAACCTTGAGACAACAGCCATAGCTGAATGTAGAGTATCTTTGTGCACAGACATCCCATAGTGTGTAATAAAGTGGAGCACAGCTGGCAGACCACCACCTTCCCAAACTGCACCCGCTTCTCGAGTGCATACTAATTCTAGTACCTACAAAAATACATTATTCCATTGTCATTAAGGAAGCTTCTAATATCCTTAGCATTTTCTTTTAAGATCTAGTTGCTTTTTTATAAATTTATATGTAAGGGTGAGAAATTTATAAACAGTGAAAAACTATAAGGGCATATTGTACTGTATAAAGATACTTACCTTAATACACTGCTCAGCAAGATCTTTGCTTGTTCGGTTATTAGGATCTACAGTCAGTAATCTGCTGCAAATAGCTTTAATAGCACCTTCTATTGCTACAATTCGTCTAGTACATTCAGCTGCAATTATGAATGTTTTCATTATTGAAAAATAAGGCATTAACAAAAAAATGTTAAATATATTATAAAATAGGACTAACCTGAAACATCTAGATAATATGTAATAGCCCTGGCTGTCACTTCCAAAACATTATCAGGTGCACATTCATCGAGAAATATTTTACAAAGTGCTGGTAAGAATGTACGGGGAGGACAACTGGAACATATTTGAAAAAAAAATAGTAATGAAACTGTCAATCATTATCTAATTGCATACTAAATTTAGAAAATCCATCACCATCAACAACAAATTATCACATACCCACCAGTACTTTTAATTTCACTGATGGTTAAAATTATTTTTTAAATATAACATGACAAACTCTCACGCCTATAGTAGGCAGAAACCATTATAAACTTGCATTTGCCACAATCCTGAGATACCACTCTCATATCAATATATCTACACATACATGCTTGTCAGTTATAAGGGTACTTTAAATTACCCTATCTTCAATATATCACCAATTTGGTTGATAAACTTCCACACGCATGCACTTTCGTAAAATATTCAAACCATAGAAATGTCACTGTGGTTAGTAGATGTTTTAGACATACAAAATATAATAATAATAATAATAATAATAATAGCCTTTTATTCCTAAACATAGGGTTACAAGAGGTCCCTAAGTTCGGTGTGCCTTTTGGCATAGGCCTCCTCCAATTCCTTCCAATGGTTCCTGTCCCTTGCTACTCTCAACCAGAATGGTCCCGCTGTCTGTTTCAAGTCGTCTTCCCATCTCCTGACTTGACGACCCCTGCCTCTTTTGCCGTCTCTTGGTTGCCAGAGAGTGACTTGCTTGCTCCATTTGTTAATGGGGTGGCGTAGCAAATGTCCAGCCCATCTCCATTTTTGGACGTCTATCCGGGTAAGAATGTCTGTGAGTTTTGTTCTTGTTCTAATGTCTACGTTCCTGACTCTGTCTTTGATTTTTAACCCTAGCATGCTTCTTTCCATGGCACGTTGGCATTTTGTTAGCCTTTCCCTATGGTGAAGTGTTGTTGACCAAGTTTCACAGCCATAAGTAAGAACTGGTAGAATACAGGTCTCGAATGCTTTCTTTTTTATGTGATTGCCTAGATCCTTACTTTTCATTATTTCCTTCAGTGACCAATATTTTCTCCATCCTTGGGCTATTCGCCTGTTTATTTCCTTTGTCATTTCATCTGAAGGGGATATTATCTGTCCTAAGTAAATATATTCTTTGACATATTCAATCTTGTTGCCATCTACCATAACGTCTATTTCCCTTGAGTTTGACATTAATTTTGTTTTTCTGGCATTGATTTCCAGACCAACTTCTCTACTTATATTTGCTAGGCTCTGCATCATTTGTTCTATTGCTGCTGGATTCTCTTCAAGAAGCACCAGATCATCGGCAAATCTTAGATGGTTTAAGCGAGCTCCATTAATGTTCAGACCTAAGTGGTCCCAGTTTAGCTGTCTAAAGATGTGCTCGAGTACGGCGTTAAATAGTGCAGGGGAGAGAGGATCGCCTTGGCGTACGCCCTTTTTGATAGGAAATGGTTCTCCTTACATCTACTTACATACAAAATATAACCAACTTCAAATTTAAATCAATACATCCAGTATAATCGGAACTTAAGTAGTTAAACCACTTACCTTTCGAAGCATCTGTCCACATTGTCGGACATAAGCAGGAGCATACAAAGTTGTTCTAATGCAATAAGTTGCATATCCCGCTCATCACCCTGCCCCGTAAGCAACCATTCCAACAATGTTTCAGGATCTACTTCTGCCATCTAAAATATATTATAAATAAAAAAATTAATATTTAAAAACGATTTTCCAAATTTTTAATAGATATGACAACACATAATAGTTTGTTTACCTTTATTCCAGTTCAAGCATAAAATCCCCCTGAAACATACAAATCTGTAATACATTTTTATATTATAAGTAAATTTTGGTACATTAGATTAATGTAAAGGAGGTCTGTGCAATTAATGCTGAAAAACTTTTCGCCTGCATGATAGATAAGATAAAAATTGTAAGAGAACATATTATAATACGAGTTTTTTTAAAAATACTGAATTAATGTAGCAATAAAGGTGAAAAACAGTCAATTTAAGATTTCTCAAACATAATAAATTAAAATAATATACTTAGGTGTTTCATTTTAGCTCTTATAACACATTGTATATTTAACTGTAATTAATAGAACCAGGTGTTACTTTGCAGATATCCATTGTATTAAGTTTGGTAAAAATTACCTCAGGTACATCTGCTCGATAAAATAAAATGTAGTGTCTTATCTAGTTTGAAATGCACATCCCGCCTTCCCTCAATTGCGTGCACTATCCCCGTCACCACTAATCCCAGCACCACTACTCCCAACACCACTACACCAGGAAAGACACACCACTGACGACAAAACAACACCTGCTTAGCGGTCAGTTACCAGAGTCTACATCACCTAAAAGAGGCCTCATGTAGAGGCGAAACACATGTCGTATTGTCGTCAGTGGTGTGTCTTTCCTAGTGTAGTGGTATTGGGAGTAGTGGTGCTGGAATTAGTGGTGACGTGGATAGTGCACGCAATTGAGGGAGGGCGGGAGGTGCTCTTCAAACTAGGTAAGACACATCATTTTATTTTATCAAGCAGATGTACACAAGTAATTTTTACTAACTTTAGTATTTGACTGTTTTAAGATAATTATAATTTCTGGCTCTTGGTCAGACATAATTGTGGCACACTAAAACCACCAAAAATATATTTACATTGATTCTATACACTACAGTAGTTATAATGCTCCACAAACTGTATCTCATCTTCGTGAGGTTTTTACTTTTGTTTAAATAATATTTATAATAAAAATTAGCTCTCCACATTAGAGATGGGCTATGAAAAAACATTAAAAATTGTATCATTTTCACCAGTTTGATATTTTATACAATGTATTAAAATGTATTTTAAATATTGTTTTTGTATCTAACAAAAATAAACAAGAAACAAAATTATTTAGACTGAAATTATGCCTGATCTTTTTTAAATTATACCAAACACTGATTCCATTACCTTTATTTAGTACAATATGTAGTGGAAAAAAATTAAAATATCTATTCTTTCACCAATAGTATTAATTCAGTTTTTCATACGATTAGGTAAATGGAAAATGTAATGTGAACACTAAAGATACAGTAAACACTAAAGATGTAAGTAGAACACTATTATATGTGGGGTTTTGGTACTGTCTCCATAATCAATTTATTTCATATTAGTCAAACCATAATCAAGTCAAAAACCAAAGTCAAATGTGTGTTTATTGCAGCTTGCAACTCCAATTTAAGCACATGCAGCAACATACATTACTATGTGATGCTACTCTCTGCCTAATGAGAGGTTTCGCTTGACATTTCTAAGCTTATTTTTTTAGGATAAGTGCGACAAACAAGCACACAATCCCCCTGATGGTAAGTGGTTGCTGTGGCCCATAGACATCTACATCTATCTTCAATTACGAATCAAAATGCAGATGAGTTGTCACCCGTGAGGAGTAAGATGGAATGCCTCGTTTCCAGCAATAAGGGTCTTTGGTTGTCTACACTCACCATAGGAAACACAGCAGCTTTAAGCTGCTATTTTACACTGGTATACTGTGAGAGTGTGGTCCTTCCTTGATCAAGCCGACCCATTCACGCTACAACCATAATATAGCTGCAGCATGGCTCTACCACATATATATTAATATATTTAAGTACGAAGGAAAACTGAATCACAATTGCATCAGTGTTTTAAATTTTTAATGGACCATGCGATTATTAATTATTAAATACCTCACACATAACATTTTAAGTCTTTATTTGATAGATTATGGAATATAGATGGATCGATGTGATGAATATAAATATCGAATTGCTTCACTATTATTTAACTATTATAAAATATAATATCTTCGGTTAAAATTTCCAATATGGACCATCGATTTAAATGCCCATATTTTTTTTTTTGGAGATAGTACTCACTAAAAGAAAGCGTTTTGCAAAGTTTCAATTTGCAGAAATGCATACTTTTTGAGAAAAAAATTATTGAAAATCAGTTATTTTTGCAAATTTATGTCAATTCCTATGGTAAAACTGACACTATTTTATATTGTTATTGTCATCGTCAGTAGGGATGTATATTCTTTCCGAAAAAGATCGGTTTTATAAATCGATTCAAATCGTAAGCTGATTCACAAAAAATCGATTTCTAAAATTTCGACATTTTTTCATGTTTGCATTTATAATGGAAATATAAATCCATTTTATGAGAACAAAATTCCCTTCATCAGACATAAAATAGGGGGACTGATTAAAAGGGGTTTCTGTATCTATTTTGAGACTGCAACGTCTCCGGCGCTGCGAGAAGAGCAGCCTCTACGCCTTTGCGTAACAAATCGCAGGCATCGGACGAGCCGGAGCGGCTGAGGCTGGTCGCCGAAGGCGACCAACAAGCCAAAGCTGCGGAGGGGAGGAGGTTGTTACAGCAGGCGGAGGCTGCTCCCCCTACGCGCCTCCGGCTCTTTATAACCACTCTAGGGGTAGGACACACTCGTACCAGGTGGAGTCGGGGTCAATCAATTCGATTCTTTGACATAAGTTGAACCTAACCTATTTTATTTTTTATCTGCCCTAATAAAAATAAATAAATTAAAATAAAACAAATTTCAATAAGAGATTATTTACTATGGTATCTTTCTGGTTTTTCATAAAATGGCTTTATATTTACATTATAAATGCAAACATGAATAAATATCGATTTTTAGAAATAGATTTTTTTGTGAATCGATACATCAGCTTACGATTCGAATTGATTCAAAAATCGATCTTTTTCGGAAAGTATCAACATCCCTACCGATGATAACAATGACAATACAAAATAGTGTCAATTTTACCGTAGGAATTGACATAAATATTGCAAAAATAATTGATCTTCAATAATTTTTTTCTCAATAAGTATGCATTTCCGCATATTGAAACTTTGCAAAACGCTTTCTTTTAGTGAGTACTATCTACAAAAAAAATTTGGGCATTTAAATCGATGGTCCATATTGGAAATTTTATCCATAACTTCAAAGCAATAAAATTTCCTTCTTCAATTCAATAATATGATAACTTAAAAATTACCCTAATACGCCTACTCCAAATAAAACAATAAAAATGAGTCATATATAACAAAGATACTAAATGGCACAGTCAGGGAAGTCCACAAACTTACAACAGACTTGTAGTAACAATTTTTTTAATAAATTAAGAACCAAACAGGTAAAAGTAATATTTCTATATAGCCAATAAATCTTATTTCCTAAAACAATAGTAATAAATGAGAGGCCTGTGTCCTGCAGTGGGACATATAAAGGCTATAACTTCTAACTTTTATACAAATAATAATAAAATAAAATGTTAAATTTTCACAAACCGAGGTAGTCAACAAATAACAGGTGCAATTTTATAACAAAGTAATATAAAAATGTAGGTTACATCTGTAATGTACCTTTCTCTTTTATGACATTAACTTAAAAATTAAATAATGTTAAAATCCTGCGCTGAAATACACTCGAGCTTGAACATTAATGCATTAGTACAATTGTAATTTACGGATGAATAATGTTTTGAAAACACAAATAAAATATAAGATATAAATGAAGGTGACAATGTCTTCGCCAACTTACAATCAATTAACCATAACGCTAATGTCATTAAAACCACTTTTGATGGGATCACTGTATTACAAGAACTAAGAAATACAACACCCAAAGAAAAAACAGATCATTTGTGCATACAGATTTATCGTAGGTGCACAATTTCTCCCGATCATATCAATACAAGCAAGCAATCAAAATCAAATCAAATCAAAGTCAAAGCCATAGATAAATAAATATGTAGCAAGGCAAGCTAAAATAGTCAAAGCAACAAGCATTTCTTTACTTTTAAAGAGTTTTGGCTTGGATGCTTGTTCTTTAAGCCATATCTTCATTTTATTCTTGATCTACGTTTTTATCATGCGTAAGCATCATATTAGTCTAGTCCGCTGCACATCTTATTAGTTTGTGGTCTTAGTCTGTGTTATCATAGAATCAGAATATACCTATTGGCGTAAAGACAACCTGACAGCCCAAAAACGCGAGACTAATTTTGATTGTGTGCGGTAGCTAGTGATGTACATTTTACTCACAAGGAAAATCGAAAAATGATTGTTAAGGAAGCTGAACGTACCTACTTTAGTTGGATTTTAATTCAAATGTATAAAATCCTAGGTGTCTTTACCGATAAGCTCGAGAAAATTATCCAAGGATCAGATCGAAAAGTTGTATTTTCGAGCTATATATATATATATATATATATATATATATATATATATATATATATATATATATGGAGAAAAATATTTACTGCCCTGCCATGGACAGTTTCCCCGGAATTTCTTTTTTAACATATTGTTAATATAAACAGGTAGACAGATACTTAACTAAGTATATATCCATTTATATTTTATATATTTTATAAAATGTTATAAAATATAAAAACGGGGACACGGAGTACATAATGATGGAGAGCAAATCGAACATCCGCTCTCTTACTTTTACTATTTTTAACAATTCACCTCTCCTGATGCATTTTCCGAAATCAGAAGTAGGATCTCCTATGTTTATTTCCACCATCAGAAGTGGGACCTTGTGATTAAGTTCCAACAGTAGAAATGGGATCTTCTCTTGTATCTCCGACAAGTATTTTAAACTTTTAAACGAGAAAAAGTGTTTGGGTTGTGTAGGTCGGTTATTTCTCATGTTAGTAATATAATAAAAAGTATTTTTAGTAACAATGGTAATGTGGAATTCGTTACTAGAGCTGCAAGTGTGTTAACATTCCACAAGTAAGAGGATTTACAGTTTATATTAAAAAAAATTAAACTGTTTGATAATATAAGCTCTTAAAAATCTGTCACGTAACTTATTAAATGTGATGATATTTGGCTTTAAATTACCTATTTTTGATAAACAATAAAATTATATAGGGTTGACGAGTTCATTGTTGATAATATTTATCGATTTTCTTTTCTACCTATAATTGTTCACGGCAATAAAAAGGGCTGACAACAGATAATTATCAATTATTTATTAATTTACAGGTTTCCTACTATCTTTATACTAAAACTGTGCTAAAAAGTATAAAACTTGTGTACTGAGATATAATCTGTGTGTTGCTAAGCAACCTGTATCCATACAAACATTGCTAATTGGTTTATTACAGTTTAAACATTGCAAACACAAATTTATAAATATCATATTTCATTTATGTGTTTAAAGGCACAAGAAAAAATGGTTACTTTACCAGAAATAGCAGAAGATATTGTAAATAAAACATTAGCACATGCAAATGACGAATATTCGCGGACTATTTTTCTGGTTGGAAGTAAATCAGTGGTAAGTAATCTATCAAAGATAAGTATAGTATTTCCGTATTATACATTATTTTTTTTGACATTAACATTTATTTAGATAATTAGTATTTAAACTAGAGGTAGTAGTATAGAAACTATAACTCTTACTACCTAACTATAGCACATTATACAAATTACCGGACGACTGAGCCTTACTCGAAATTAAAAAACAAAATATTAATATTAACATAAGCTATTAGATACTGATGTTAGATGAATTGACAATGCAAAAAAGAAAGAGCATAGTGTACGCGTATATTAGAGCGAGAAAGATAGGCTTGACCATTCAAGTACACGCTATCGGCCTGTATCTGCCTGGCGTCATTCGTTAGCAAAACAAATCCCGCTAATATTTGCAAACTCTCCGTTTTTAAAGTGGAAAATATTGTTTAATATACGTAATTAATTATGACCAGGTGCGTAAAAACTCACTACTAAAAGAAATCTCACATTATTATACATTTAACTCGTAGGTACGAATGAAATGATTAGGTGTACAAATGCTGTATTTTAAAGCAGGTACAAACAATTTGTACCATAGCCAAATAGAATAATAGTATTGTATTGATTTGTACTTATAATGCAAGAGAATATAATCACTACGTTTATGTTATGCTTATAGTCCACAAACTAATAAGAAGTGCTAGCTTATAGTCTTTGCATTATAGCATGCTACATCCCAGCTGAACCAAAATAATGGGGTAGTGGCCTTCATTAAAATCTCTACAACATATAGTTAAAGAAGTCAGATTTCCTCATGCTTCTTGTCTACTGCTGGATATACGTAACAATACTACACTATGTATTTACAGCTCTCCTTCACATGCGTTTTCTGATGTGGTAGAGCCATGCTGCAGCTATATTAGTAGTATAGTTGTAGTACGAATAGGTCGGCTCGACCGGGGAAGGACCACGCTCCCCCAGAATACCAGCGTAAAATAGCAGCTTAACACTGCTGTGTTTCGAATGTTGAGTGTAGAGAACCGCAGACCCTTTTTACTGGAAAAGCGGCATTCCATCGTAGTCGACACGGGTGACAGCGCATCTGCATTTTGATTCGTATTCGAAGATAGATGTAGATGTCTATGGGCCACAGCAACCACTTACCATCAGGTGGAATGTGTGCTCGTTCGTCACCCTATCCTAAAAAAAAATGCAAATTCTGATGTATTTTTACACTCACTTTGCATTCAGTTGGCAACCCTAACCACCCATAATAATATAATATTCACGGGTGAGATCAATATAAAAATTGCCTCCAAATCTGACGAAACTTTTTCTGGATATACGTAAGAACGAACTATTTGAATACCCTTTCTGGCTATGGTATACTTGCTGATCATAATCTACCCAGCAGAGCAAAAAGTTGTCTTGATCGTATTATGCTTAGGTATAAAATAAATATTCCGCATTTATTGCAGTTTTGCATACTACGATCACCGACCAATTTAACCATTCTACTTTCTCTTTTTAAGACTACATCTAAATGTACAATAACTAGAACGAAAACTAATATAGATTATTCGCAAGCTATTAGAGACCTTCAAAAATCAAAAGTTACTGACTTACTAATTTGTACCGACCCTTACAGTAACAGATCGTCTAATAGCTACACACACAAATATTACAAAAATTAGACGTGTAATAAAGCCTTGGATCACTATAAACGGTGGTAGAGCCACGCAGCAGTTTTTGCTGTTGCACGTATGGGCCGGCTCAAGCCGGGTTGGTACCACAACCTCACAGAAAACCGGCGTGAAGTAGAAGCTCTGCTTCTGCGTTTCGTCTGGTGAGTGCAGGTGGCCGGAGGCCCAATTTCCCCCCTCCCCATCAACATGGTAGCGGAATTACACAACAGACTACTCCAAGAGGGTACCAGTACCTCTGGAGAATCCCTCGCTGAGCATCCACGACCATGTTATTCCATCCTGAGCGTGGGTGCTCAGGCTGCCCCGCGTATTCTGGGGGGGGGGGGGGGCAAAATTCCGCTCAAAAACATAACTGCTCGGGGCAAACTGAGCAACAATACCAAGGCGACCCCTGCCACGCCATCCGTGAATTTCTGCAACATCAGGGGACTTCACTCTAACCTAAACGTCGTCCACTACCATCTCGAGACAGCGAAGCCGGCCTTGCTCTTCCTGATCGAGCCGCAGGTTTCCTCTCCGGCTAATATTTCGTATCTCTCCTAACCGGGGTACAAATTGGAGCACTCCTTTGTGCCTCGGGCTGGAGTTTGCGTGTATGTCAGAGAGGACATCTGTTCTCGACGCCTCGGCAGTCTTGAAGGTTCGGACCTGTCCATCCTTTGGCTACGCGTAGACAGCGACGACCATCCGCGCGTCTACGGGTGCCTCTATAGGTCCCATAGCGGTAATGCCGAAACAGACCGACTCATCGACCACGTCCAAATGGCTACAGATTCCTTGCTACAACAGGTCCCATCCGCAGAGATCGTGATCCTTGGCGATTTTAACGGCCACCAGGCCGAATGGCTCGGTTCACGTTTAACCGATCATGCGGGGAGATCTGTTTATGACAACTGGTTACTTCGCCTACGCGGATTCCAGATGTGGAGGATCATACACCTTCCCTGTTGGACCTTCTGCTGACCTCTCATCCGGACGGATATCAGGTTTCCGTCGATGCCCCTCTCGGCTCTTCGGACCACTGTCTGATCCGGAGTATGGTGCCACTCACGCTCCCTTCGCGGTTGCGTTCACCAGGTTGCCGCCGTGTTTGGCATTACAGGTCGGCGGATTGGGACGGAATGCGGTCTTTCTTTGCATCCT
Organism: Parnassius glacialis; assembly: GCA_033319125.1. Classification (NCBI taxonomy): domain Eukaryota; kingdom Metazoa; phylum Arthropoda; class Insecta; order Lepidoptera; family Papilionidae; genus Parnassius; species Parnassius glacialis. Next base: position 22,175,871 of record JAVANC010000010.1, on the reverse strand, counting down.
ACCCATGGGGGCGAGTTTGCTTCTCGCCGGATGATCCCAGCGCTGTTGCTGACTCTGTCACTGGTGTGGTGCTACAGGGAATGGAACTATTTATTCCATCATCTGTGGTACCCATCGGAGGCAGATCTCAGCCTTCGTTTGGTCGCTCCTGTAAGACTGCATTACGCAGTAAGCAGGAGTGTTATCAAGTCTGGCCTGCGGCTTCGGCGACTTGGGATGTAAACACCAGCATACTTAAAAAGAAGTATAACTTCGCCTCCAGGACCTTCAAAAGAGTTATTGCCAAGGCAAAGTCGGAGCACATAGGCAGAATTGGCGAGAAACTAGTTCGCCTTCCTTCGGGAACCCGTGCATTCTGGTCTCTCACCAAGGCTGTCCAAGGGAATTTCTGTAAGCCATCACTACCATCTCTGCACAGGGAGGACGACTCACTGGCCCATGACGCAAAAAACAAAGCCGACCTTTTAGGCTCCCTTTTTGCGTCCAACTCGACTCTTGATGACGGGGGGAAAACACCGCCGACCATCCCGCGGTGTGAGTGCTCTATGCCGGATGTATTGTTCTCACAGCGCTCGGTTCGCAAAGCACTTCTCTCCCTGGACATCCAGAAGTCGAGTGGGCCTGACGGAATCCCCCCAATTGTGCTGAGGACGTGTGCTCCGGAGTTGGCACCGGTCCTAACGCGTCTTTTTCGGTACTCCTACTCCCAAGGCGTAATCCCGAATTCATGGAAGACAGCTTTGGTGCACCCGATCACTAAAAAAGGCGACCGCTCAGACCCGTCCAACTATAGGCCTATCGCGATCACCTCCTTGTTCTCCAAAATAACGGAATCCATTATTAACTGCCAGCTCATCCGGTACCTTGAGGATCACCAGCTGATTAGTGACCGCCAATACGGTTTTCGTCGGGGTCGATCAGCTGGTGATCTTCTGGTCTACCTGACCCATAGATGGGCGGAGGCAGTAGAGTCCAAGGGGGAGGCGTTGGCCGTTAGTCTGGACATTGCGAAGGCCTTCGATCGGGTTTGGCACAAAACGCTTCTTTCGAAGCTCCCTTCCTATGGGCTTCCCGAGAAATTGTGCAATTGGATCACCAGCTTCCTTGCAGATCGGAGCATCAAGGTCGTTGTAGACGGTGCATGTTCTGAATACAAGCCTATTAACGCTGGTGTTCCACAAGGCTGTGTGCTATCACCAACGCTGTTTCTTCTGCATATCAATGATATGTGGCTAACTGGTAACATTCATTGCTATGCGGATGACAGCACTGGTGATGCTCTATACACCGGCCGTGCTAATATTTCTCGGGAAAACGTCTTCGAGTACCGGAACAAACTTGTGTCTGAAGTCGAGTCTTTGCTGGACAAAGTCTCGGACTGGGGGCGACTAAATCTAGTCCAGTTTAATCCTCAGAAGACACAAGTTTGCGCGTTTACCGCTAAAAAGAACCCCGTTGTCGTATCTCCTCAGTTTCAAGGCACTCCCCTAGTTGCCTCAGCCAGTATCGGAATCCTCGGCGTCGACATATCGAGTGACGTGCAGTTTCGTGGTCACTTGGAAGAGAAGGCCAAATTGGCCTCTAAAAAGCTTGGCGTGATCAGCAGAGCGGGACAGTATTTCATGCCGGCACACCGCCTGCAACTTTACAAGACGCAGGTTCGGCCTCACATGGAATACTGTTCCCATCTCTGGGCAGGGGCTCCCCAGTGCCAGCTCCTTCCACTTGACCGCATCCAGCGCAGAGCGGCTCGAATCGTCTACGACCGAGTCCTTTCCGATCGGCTCGATTCATTGGCACTGCGAAGAGATGTTGCATCCCTTTGCATTTTCTTTCGCATCTACATGGGGAGTGTTCTGAGGAATTGTTCGGATTAATCCCAGCCGCCAAATTTCACGAACGCACATCGCGGTAGAACTCGCGTTACCATCCACACCATCTGGATGATTGGCGGTTCACCACTTTGCGATTTAGAAGATGTTATCTTCCTCGCACGACTTCCTTGTGGAACCGATTACCATCAGCGATTTTTCCGGACCGATACGACTTAGGGACCTTCAAAAGAGCGTACTCCTTTTTAAAAGGCCAGCAACGCATCTGCAATTCCCTCCCTGGTGTTGCAGTTGTTCATGGGCGGCGGTAGTCACTTACCATCAGGTGAGCCGCATGCTCGTTTGCCCCCACTCCTATAAAAAAAACTCCAGGGATTTTACGTTGTATAAGAAATTGTAATAATTTACAACAAAAATGACGAAAAGAAAGCCATAACGATATAATTTAAAAATAACGTACATTCGGTACAGGAACTACTGTAATAATCTCATCAAAAAACTTAAAGGTAAATATCAATAGGAACTCCTTTCTAAATCTGTTAATAATAATAAGTTTTTGTGATAAAATATAAAATACATTACATACAGTAGCAAAACGAATGACGAGAACAAAGAGCTAATAAACCTAAAACCTAATCCTAAAGATTCAGCAAATTTCATTAACGCTTACTTCACAAATGTAGGAAAAATACTTGCATCTAGTATACAACCTAGTGCCTCTCCAAGACAATCATTTTACTAAAAATTGTTCAATCCAAGTTAACTCATTTATTCTCTTAGATACTGACGAATAAAAGTGGAAAAAACCCTCATGAATCTAAGATCTAGTAATGCTGCGAGTTGGGACTATATTCCTATTATCTTACTGAAATAAATCTTTAATTGCTCCTGTGTACAAGAGTGGTGATCGAGGTGTAGTTGGTAACTATAGACCTATTTCGATTCTCCCAGCAATTTCAAAAATAATAGAGAAACTAATAAATACTGGACTCTTAAATTACCTTAACAAATATAAACTTCTATCTCCTATACAATTTGGCTTAAGACAAGGTAAATTCACAGAGGACGCAGTAACTGCCCTGTCAAATTGTAACTGAACATGTGGACAAGGGAAATAATTGTTTGTCAGTATTCTTGGACCTCAAAAAAGCCTTCGACGCAGTCTCTATACCTATTCATGTACATAAACTGGAAAGACTTGGTACAAGAGCCACTGCACTGTCTATTTTTAAGAGTTATCTCTCGGATCGAACTCAAAGAGTGAAGCTCAATATATTCATGAGTGATTATGTAACGGTATCGTACGGCATGCCGCAGGGTAGTGTATTGGGCCCCACACTTTTTCTAGTCTACACTAACGATCTTTTTTGTGTGCAAATCGATAAAGCCCGTATTCTCTCGTACGCCAACGATACTGCTGTTATTTTCACTGGAAGAAATTGGAACGATGTCAAGAAAAAAGCAGAGTAGGTAAGACCTTAGTTGCTAACTGGTTAAAGGATAATCTTCTTACCTTAAATACAGACAAGACGAATTTTATTTGTTACAGCATCCTTAACCAATCATAACCTAATCTTGATTTTGAAATCAAAATACACTCCTGCAATTTCTAACTGGGATTGGCTGACTGTGTTTGTACTGCTATTAAAAAACTGACAAAACTAAGTACTTGGGAGTGATGATTGACCAACTGTTATACTGGCATCCACATCTTGAACAAGTAACAGCCAGGGTCAGGAAACAGATCTGGATATTTAAGACTCTAAGATATGTCGTGCCGGGAGAACAATTGGGTGACGAGTAAACCTAAAGGAATATAGTTATAGAAATCTATATGGTGTTAGCACAGTCTTTGCTAACATATTGCATCCCAATCTGGGGAGGGACGGGTAAAAGTTAAATGTTGGAGGTGGAAGGTGCACAACGTGCTCTTTTAAAAGTAATGCACTTCAAAAAAAGAAGGTTTTCAACTGATGAACTTTACTCCATCAGTAAAGTCCTATCAGTGCGAAAGATCATATTATAATGTAATTTTAATGTTTGACGAAATAAATAATTTATTATTATGTGGGGTATCTATATAGTTTTCTCATCTGGTTGGGTTGTATAAATATATAATTGTAAATGAAAATGATAAATATACATAAATATCAATAAAATAAAATAAATACATAAAAATACATACAAAAATAAAAACCCAACCAGATGAAAGCCCTCGGCAGGGGAGACCAAACGGCCGAGGGTTAGGGGGAAAGGGAAAGAAACCGGCGGTCGATGCGGGCGGTATCGAGGAGCACCGCCTTCTGCATTTGAGCTTGGAACAGTCCGTCACGGAGTCCCAGTCGCCTCAGATTACCCGAGAGGCTGACTGGAATTAACCCGTTCGCCTAAACGACTACAGGTATAATTTCGGCCGGCAGTCTACCCCACATGTCGGTCACCTCGTGAGCCAGGTCCAGATATTTTGTTCGCTTATATGTTTCGGCTTTCACGAGGTTCTCGTCATACAGAATGGTAATGTCGACCAAAAATATCCTTGACTGTGCCCGGTCCATCAGCACAATATCAGTCTTATTCGCAAGAATGCTCCTGTCTTATGGCCTGGTCCCAGTAGAGCCTGGCGCGTTCATTTTTGAGCACGGCTTCCGGCATTACTTATAATAAGGCAGTTTCCGATCCACGAGACCGTATTTCAGAGCGAGTTCCTGGTGTAGAATCCTGGCTATTAGGTTGTGCCTATGCAAGTGGACGGAGGCGATTGTGTCTATGAAATGCTATTATTATTTCCGAATTTTCATTTTAAAGTTATTCTGAAAATAATAATAAATATGAACTCTGAACTCATGCACTTCATAAAACTCTTAAAAACGGCATCATATAATAAAAAGCACACATTCATTCATAATCAAATTATAACCTCAAACACACTAATAAAATACTTCCATCACACGCATAATGTCACTTTATTTATTGAAAACAACAATATCTACAACCGCTTGAAGAAAGTGTCTAGCGGAAGAACTAACCCACAAGACCTTTGCATTTTACTAAATGTATTTATCTAAACCGCAGCATGTAAGTGAGAATTAAATAATATATAATGGTGGAATTAACGACGTCGATGCATAGCGGCGTGGCTGGGCGGGCGGCATCACTCGGTGAGAGAATAAAACGAAACAGCATGAATGATATCTGTATCTCGTTAGCACATTACACGTAAAATTTAAAACTTGGATGTTAACTATTTAGTCCAAGTTTGGTGAGAAAATGTGAAATGTCAATGCTAAAATATTTAAAAGTAGTAACAGCCACAGCAACAGCTTAAATATGTATTCATTTTGCTGTCATAAATATCGATCGAAGTACAAAAAACTAAGGAGGTTAGTAAACAATCGGGACATTTGACGTCCCGATCCTGAGTAAATCGGGGCGTGTAACCAAACTCTTGAAAATCAGGACGACTCGCGCAAATCGGGTCACCTGATTACATTAATATGTATAATCCATAGATAATACACTATATACCAGGAAGTATAATCTATGCTAGCGCCTAGCACTTTGTATGAAGTGCCTACCAGCCGTTTTGTATTTTGAATTTCCAGTTAAATTTATATTTATTTTACTTTCGATTATTCAGTTTATTGTTGTTTTGTAAAGTTAATTTTTGCTATTTGTTGAGTTTGTTTATAAACAAAAAACAATTTTTGTTCGTAGCCAAAACGAAAAAAATTGTTAAAGCGATTGTAGTGATTTGCTTTCGAGATTACTTTAAGCGAAATCCACAAAATGGTGGAATAATTTTAAAATGATTTATTGCCTTAGATTTTATATTAGATATTTTATATATTTTATATTTATATTATTTATATTAATCTATGTTTATTTCTTTTTTCTTAATTTTACCACTTTCTCTATTTATTTGTTTAATGTATTACATGAATCGTAAGTTAAGTACTTAAATTTAGTTTACATAAACATGACGGTATTGCATCACACATATAAAATAGAATTATCTTACTTATTTTTAGCGATTATATTCGCTTGACAGTTTTTACGTCCGATTATGAGGCATATCTCTAGTAATAAAATAAAATTACCACCTGTATGCATAATATGTAACTGCGCAGCGCAGTTACATACTATGCATACTAGCACTTCTTATGAGTTTGTGTATATAACTGCGCTCGCAAGTGAAATAAATTAAACTTTTATAATTTTATTAGTAATAAAATAAAAACTATATTAGGCGAGATTTTTGAAGTTAATGTTAATTTAATAACCATAACAGAACAGATAAAATTATAAAAAAACAGTATTATTTTCTCTTAAAAATGTTATTGTAATCTTGCAAACGCACGCATGTTACGTTCTAGTGACCTGTCAACCTATCACCTGCACCATGCTATAACGCAAAGACTATAAGTGTATAGGAAAAACACATTTTATAATAATAATTATCTGAATGAAAGGCAATCGAATTTAAAATATTTACAAATACATGAAATTCTGCTAATTTTGACCTAACTTAAGTAGAGATTGACGTTACCGACAATATCTTAAGGAAATATCCCTAATAAGCGAAGGTGCGCCTTGCATTCAGTCCTATTCAACTTAGTAATAGTTCATTTTTTATTTTTAGGGTTCCGTACGTAGCTAAATATTCTTTTAATCGTATGAAAAAAAAATATCTTAATAGAATTAGGGTGACAAACGAGCACACAGTCCACCTGATGGCAAGTGAATGCTGTGGCAGATTTTCAGAAAATATTGAAAAATAAAAGAAGAAAGAGTTTTTCTCATAGAGATGCCCACCGTGCAGTGGCGGTGTAAAAATATCCACTACCCTATATCATCCCGAGGGTGTCGTAAGAGGCGACAGAGGCAAACATCTGATGGGCAGCAGTCTCTTCCTAATAACGACTAAAAATAAAAAACTGTGGTTGCCAACTCGCTTGCCAAGCGTGGCAACTATAGCGAATGTCCCCCTATGAGGCAATCTATGGGAGAGGCCTATGTTCAGCAGTGGGCTTTAATAGGCTGTAACAGTAATATAGAGATGCATTAAAGGAAAAACTACAACATATCCAACCATAAACACCTATTATTGAAATTGCACATTTAAAACTTATTTTATTATTAGAGTAAAGTATGTAGCAAAATATCTTTAAGAGCCCTCTTACATTTCGGCGTTTCGCAAATTTAGATATTTTACTCACCGAGCGGGCGGCAAGCTACGCGACCGATACTTTCTTTCATATCTATTCACTCGCTCGCACTATAATACTGTGAGTATGGCGATTAAACGATCTTGATCTTCCATAATACAAACTTTTCTTAGGATGGACTTCAGTGGATGGAATATTTTTTGGTGTGTCATTTTAATGTTATGTTATTGATTTATTATTATATAATTTATTATTTATTATTATATACCATTTTGATATATTATTCATTATTTATGGAATTTAGTGTCAAAATAAGTACACATAAATATTTTAATTGTTACGCTGTAATCTAATGGTAATAATCGATTATGTCTACTACCGGTAGAATAGTGGTATAAATAAATAAACGGTTGCAATCTGTTTTAATAAATATAACAACCAAATGTAACTAATATTTTTTTAATCGGTACTTACAGTCAATCACTATATTTTTTATAAGAAAAATATTTGCTGCGACGGCATTGACCGAACTTTTCTCGATTCGATAATTTCAGGCAGTACACACTTTTCATAAAAAGCTTGTAACTTGGGTAACATATTGAAAATCTAAAATTGGTCGTATTTGAAAATTTTTAGTACTTTTACTGCATTAATCTGGGCCAATACATATTATGGCAAGTATTCAGACATTTTTATTTGCTAAATGAAGCTGGCCTTGGATTAGGTAAAACCAGTCATTATTTTGATTTAATGTTACACTTGAATCACTGAATTTATAACCTTTAACTTTTTTTTGTTGAAAGGCCGTGTCAAAATCTATTCCGAAAGCTGAAATAGGACATTTAACTTCAATAAGACCGTTGCTGTATAAACCATTAGGTGAAGCCCTCAAATAACAATGATCTAGGTCAATGAATAGACCACATTTTTCTATAATAATATTTTTTGTTTGCTCAATTGTGCCAATGCTGCAGACTCGTTGTCCCTACCATATTTAATGGAAGAGACGTGATCTAAATTATAACTATATAAAATAGTTTTAAACCGATCGATCAAAAATTGCGGTTGTAGTTGACGATGCTCTAGTATACAAGCAATCCACGCACACTACGATAGCAATCGACGCACACTACGGTAGTATCGAAACGATGCAGCGCCCGAAATCAACTGACGCAGGTCCACGATCGGCAAGCGCTCGCGCGTTAATGATCGCAGATGGCCGCAGGGTTGCCAACAGTAAAAAATATTTCCTCGTACTTAGGCAGCTAAAAATCTCGTATTTTGACTTTCAAACCTCGTACATTTACTATGCATCGAAAACGTGCTAAACCAAAATGAATGTATATTGAACTACTGGATTTAGGACTTTTTCTCAATGAAATAAACTATTGTAAGTTTATAAGTATTTAAAAAAAACCTTTATTATTACTCAAGTAAAATCACAAAAAAAAAACTAAATGTGGCTATATTATTACGACAATTTAAATGTAACAAAAAGGTAAAGGTAACTTAGTTTACATCTCCTCTCCAAATATTATGTCAGGAACATCCTCACTGTCATCGTTTTTTCTGCCGTATATTTTATCTTTTGTCATGCGACTATACATTTCTTTTGTGGGCTCAAAATTGACGCAGTTTCCAGTCCGAGTTGAACCCTTTGCGCTCTCTGCAGCAAGAAGTGTGCCGTTCACTGTTTCCACAGTTAGCCGGTTTCGTATTTCTGTCTTTATTAAATTGATTTTACTAAAAACCCGCTCGCAGTCAGCATTCGCATAGGGTAGGGACAGTGTAGATAGGGCAAAATGAGCTAGCTCGGAAAAGTCTTCAGTTTTCAGTAATTGAGCCCAAAACTTATCTGGCTCACTAATTTCATTCAACCCTTTAGGATGACGAGCTTGTGCATTTGGCAAACTCCTCCATTGATTGTCGATTATTTGTTTCTTTGCATGATCAGCTGTTGCGATTATTCGGGGGACCACTTCCATAAGAGGCATAAGTGTAGGGAAATTGCTCCTAAAATTGTAGGAGAGTGCAGATGCAGGCTTAAAAACTTGTAGCTTTGACAAGACAGGATCTTCCATGTTATATCGTTTTTTAATTTCGATGGCTGCAACTTTGTAGAAATTTTTGCAGCATGAGAAGAACTGTGCGATATCTGTGGGCTGTCTGATCACATCTGGATGTTTCAAGAGCTCATACACTTTGACACCAAGATACAGTACATCGTCATGGAGCTGATGTCGCTGACTTTCAGGGTTTATTTCACCAAGAATTGGCCTCATGACATATTCGCGTTGTAAATAACGCAATAGGATTTCCTGGTAGAGTGTACGAATTTTCTCATGTAGATTGTGAACAACTACTTTCTCGCTTTGAAATTCCAGACTGAACTTATTGAATAAAGGGAGCGACCATTCAAGGAAACAGAAATAAAGTTTGTAGAATGGGTTGCTGAGTTTTTCGAAAATAAATACTGCTCGATTTCTTACATCGGCTCTTGCTCTATGTGCACGATTTGTCGTAAAATCGATAAAAAAAGACGTAGGGCTTCCCATTGCTCTAATATCCTTTCAAACACTGATAATAAGGAAAGCCATCTTGTCTGTGATGGTTTCAGTATTTTGTGAGGCTCCACTGCAGCAAACGACTGGAAGTTACGAAAATCAAATAGCCGTTTATCACTATGTTTAAAAAAGTTGTAGATATCTCTAGCCAGTTGTTCTACACCTTCAGGCAGCTGTTTACAGGCTTCACTGGCACACAAATTGGCCGAGTGACAAACGCACTTCGTGATTATGATTCCTGGAAAATCGCGTAATAACCTTGTTTTCACTGAGTCGTTATCACCCATCATGACATTACACCCATCTGAGCCAAAGCCGATCACATTTGTTAATGGAACATTACGGTTAGTAAATGAATCAATAAGAGCTCTGTATAAATTCTCGGCATTGGTAGTAGGAATATCAACAGCATCAGGTGTTTCCTTAAAAACTTTGTACAGCTCCCAAAATGCGCTACATATCTTTTGAGCTTCTTGATCAAAATAGCGTACCACAACGCAAGCAGTTTTGACCGTAGAAACATCGGTCGTCTCGTCCGTCATCACCGAAAACTGATTTTTTTGTATTTTTTGGGCTAAATCTGCCTTATGACCTTCTCCAAGAACGTTCTTTATCACACCTGTAATTTTGGTTCGTTTAAGTTCAATTTCCTTGATTAATTTAGAATCCGTCACAACTTCTTTTAATAAATCTGTCAAATGGTTAGCAACCGAGAATGCAATATTGTGCTCCGCAAAAAAAGCAGAAAGTTTAATTTCTGCACGAGCTTTTTCTCTATTTTGTGGAGTTATACCTCTTTGGAATCCAAGCGATGTTAATGTTTGTGTTTTTCCACTGGATCCGGGTTTGTTGCCTAGGTGTTTCTTGGTAGAGGCATGAGTTTTTAAATTGGATAGTTCAGCTACCATTGATGTTCCCGGGCAATATGCACATTTAGCTTTTGTTAAATCATTGGTGTCTGACAAAAGCCAGTCTTTAAAAGTCGGGTCGTTTAACCATTGCTGTCTAAAATTTTGTAGACGATGTTGCGATAATGTGTTACCTTCCTTTTTTCTTGTCCAACCACCTTTTTTGGGTAATTTTCTAGGCGGAGTCAAAGTAGGCGAACGGTCACTGTTTACGTCGTTATCACTCATTACGATACTTCTATTATACCACTAAACAATGGTCCAAACAACGTAAAGACTAGGTATTTAACAATAAAATCTTATTTTTTACAAAAACTTCAATTAGCTCCACGTAATATTGTAGCACAACTAAACACGGCCGGCATGCAACGAATGGAACACGTAAAGAACAGAGAAAGTTGCGCAATGTGTGACATAGACGACTAATGCGAAGAACGAAATGTTTTGGTCGGGGATTTCCGTTACCCGGTTGACGGGTACCTACATACAAAGTCTATGAGCTACATAATTTTTTTTATTCCTTTCGTCCCTATTTGGGACAGGCAAAGGGAGCTGAGCCGATACAGCCAAGTCTGATTTAGGCTACCATAGACAATCATCGCGTAAATACGGCAATTAAATTTTTGGTGTAAGAAGTTCCTTCAAGTTCTGATAGATGGTACTAGTTTTTACTATTTTATAATAGTGGTGCAAAATGTTAGAGCCATATTATCAAGATCTCGTACATAATTGTACGAGGTTGATAGTGTCCTCGTACCTCGTACGGAAGACCACAAATCTCGTATTTGTACGAGGAACCTCGTACGGTTGGCAACCCTGGATGGCCGGCACAGTGAAATATATAGTACTTTTATTTAATTAATTAAAATATAATAGTAACGATTTAAAAAGTAAAAATAATAGTATAGTTTAAGCAAATGTTGATGATTATTTTGGTATAAATTTTACTTCTAAATGATGTAGAACTTCGGAAATATAGAGTTTTGTATCGAAGCTTTTTGGTCGTTTTTTGAATTATGTCGATTGTTTTTCCTAGCGTGAAAAGCATATAACTAAAATAAATTCAACTATTATTAAAGTGTAGGATATTTGGGAGATAAAAATATTTTTTTTTTTGATGGTCGATATTCAATAGAATCTACAAATTAGAGCTCCCAAATCATGTCTTCGAGAGTTTTTGCCTAAACATGCATCGGGAGAACGATTATTACTGATTAAATAAATAAGTTACCTAAAATCCGTTCAAAAAAGAGAAAACGAACTATTTTTACCAAGTAATTGTTATTTCAAGCAATGAACGATAAACATAAAATTTCAACGAGGAAACCTGGTAATTTCGCGTTTTTTTGTAATACGCCTCTTAAGGAGAGCTCAAAACATTTTTACAATATATTAGTTATCTTTGAAGGATTCCAAAAAAATTGACACCGTAGTCATATTTAATATCTTTTTAGTACACCTTTCCTATTGCAGTTTTGTTTTAGTTATTAACATTTAATTTATATACACATCATAACGCGTATGTAATTTCTTTAAGAACAACATTTTTTTTCAGCGACTGTATATTAACAATTTTTGAAGTTTATCCGTTAATTAAGTGGTAGGACCCTATTTCTATCTGGGAGGTCGTATGTGTAGATATCACCCTTTTACCTAGCACCGGTATAAATAAAGGCTGTAAGGCATTCCACCAAGTCCGTAGAGCTGATAAAGACCTTTTTTGTTTGAAGTTAGCTGCAAGTTTCCATGAACTGCAGTAGCCACTTACCATCGTCAAGTGAACTGTAAGTTCGTTGGATACTTTACATTTATAAAATACTTTTTTTAGTTAACATTTTTTATAACATGTGTACACCTTTTATTGGATACGTAGACACGATATTTCTATATTTATTTAATTAGTATAGCGATTCTGCGAAGAAACGCAGCCAGCGTTCTTGGCATGATACCACGGGGAGTAGGACTGTATGATTATTTAAGTGGTTAGTTTTAGTTTTTCTTTATTATAGTTTTTTAATATTGCATTTATGTCATTGTTTCATTATATGTCCGCAATAAGCCGCTTTGTCAATTTTTATGTAACTTCATGCAGCTTAAAAACCGCGAAAGGGCATAATGCTTTTTAGGATATCTAATTTGTCAAAATACGATGAATAGTTTAGAAGATCTGGGGGAACATATGAACATACATAAATACTTTCTAAAATTGTAACCGCCTTTATGGCTACGCCGTAGTTGGGTAATAATATTCAATTACATCATCTGCGTTAAATCAGAAGACACGAATATACTGCAATCAGTATTGATAATTAAAGTTGAGGCAGGAAATGCATGGTACAGCACTATTTGTCACCCACACATAATTATGTACGAGGGCGGCACTGAAAATTTCGAGAATCAAAGAAGTGACACAACATTATTATTTAAAAATGTATTTATTGCTTTTCGAAGTATTCTCCGCGAAATTTGACACATTTTGCCATACGATGGAACCAATCATTGAAGCAACCATTCCATTCGGAAGTTGGGGGTCTCCAAAATGGCCGTTTTGTAGGCGTTCACAGCTTTTTCAGGTGATGAAAATCTACTGTCTACGCAATTTATTCTTTATTTTAGGGAAAGTATAGAAATCATTAGGGCTTAGGTCGGGGCTGTACGGCGGATGGTCTAATAATTCTATGTTTTCTTGCTCTAAAAACTCTTTTGTTCGGTGTGCGGTGTGAGAACTCGCATTGTCGTGATGGAGGATGATGCGGCGGTTGCAGTTCTCTTTACGGAGTTCAGAAACGACCTGTGGCAAACAAATGCTAGCATACCATTCTGCATTAACCGTTCTTTGTCCCTCAAGAGGAATAGTAGTAACATGGCCGGTTTTGGAGACAAACGTGGCCACCATTTTTTTTGCTACACTCCGTGAACGAAAAATTTTTGTTGGCTTCAACTCATTTTCGAACACCCAAACTCGTGACTGGTTTTTTGTTTCGGGTTCGTACGCGTAAATCCAGGATTCGTCACCTGATACGATGTTGTATACAGCATTTGAGGATCCTGCGTGGAATCTTTCGAGACTTCTGACGCACCAAGTAACGCGAGCCGCTTTTTGCTCTTCACAGAGCGAATGCGTTATCCATCGGGAAAACAACTTTTTTTACACCTAATTGTTCATGCAAGATTATTTATAATGTCTAAAGTTGCGTGAATTTCGCGGTATGTCACATGTCGATCTTCCTCAATCAGCTTACGCATAGCATCAACGTTTTCTTGGGTGACTGCAGTTTTTGGACGACCTTGACGGGGATCATCACTGAGCTTGACACGTCCACGTTGAAATTCAGCAAACCAGCTATAAATTGTGATTTTGGTTGGGGCTTCATCACCAAATGCAGAAATCATCCGGTCAACACACTGTTTATGTGTTAAACCACTTCGAAAGTCATAATAAATCATCGCTCTTGAATTTTCTCGAGTCAATTCCATTTTCTCAATGACTAAACAAGTTTGACAGAACCTTGTGACAAGGCCGAGAATCTTTTTTTAAATAAATAAATGGTATTCGATTTTTAAAACCAAGGAGTTTTCAATTAAAAAGATTTTAATATGACAGGAACAGTGGAAATATTCCATTCCCGATACTTTTAGTGCAGCCTATGTATTTCCTCGAACATTACACGCACACCGATGTATTTTGATTTTGGTCTCGCCCTAATTACTCTATCGCCAATCTATACTATACTATATCTATAAATATAAGTAAAACATCTAAATACAATATTTCATCAAAAATCAAAATCGTTAGAGCCACTTCCGAAAAATCAATAGATTACAAAAACGAGTAGAGTATATTATTATGTAGAAGAATAGCTCACTTAAAGTACCTATGTTTGAAACAATAACATATCTTCCACATCATGAGCACCTTTGTATGCCGTAACGTCTGTTCTTAAGAGAAATCTTCTCCGATTGTGATAACTTGATTGGCGATCACGAAAACATCGCACGTACCTCAAATTATTTTTTATTTGTATTAAATATATTTAATTAAGATTCAAAATCCTGAACCACTGATCAAAAGTTGAGCCTTACGTAAATATATAATATAGTATATATAATATAGTTTGAACTAAATGTAAAATTAATTTCCATGATAGCAGACAAGTGTAAATTAAATCATGCAGTATTATAAAATATAGTACATATCATGTTTTATTTTTTAGGGAAAGTCGACACTTCTTAATAGTTTCCTTGAGAAAACCGAAGCTCCAAGAGAAACTTTAGTATTGGAATATTCATACGGAAGAAAATCTAGTCAAAGGCAAGGAATAGAAAAGATAATATGCCACGTATGGGAGTATGGTGGTAAATTAGAAATGATGAAAAATGTTTTAACGTCTATTCCAGTATACAAAAAAAGTTTTTTTGTTATTATGGTTGACTTGAGCAAGATAAAGACGATTTGGAATACCTTGCAGATATGCACAGAGACTGTTTCTGACTATTCCGATCGTACACATTTCGAGGAAATAATAATTATAGGTGGAAAGTATGATCTTTTTAAAAATTATGGTAAGTTTTTTTTTAAACTATCCATATGATGATCATCATCATGTATTATTTTCATATAATTATGTGTCGTGAATGCCCTTTAGAAGTCCAATCAAGAATATCTCAAAGCACGGTGCTGAGGTACCTGCATCCATCGACTTCCTGCATCTCTTATCAGGTGCAAGACGATTCATAATGAATCGAGAAAACAATACGCAGACCTGACTCAAAAGGCAAATCGGATTGTATTCTTCAATAGACTGTTGCGCCTTTTCTGAAGTACAAGTTCACCGTAATTCTGATCCACGACTCTGGAATAGTGCCACCATAGAAGGAGGAATTGGAGAGCTTCTGAAGTACTGGGCTTCTTCTACCCACTTTCAGAGACTCCACTGTAATTCCATCTTCACTTGGGGCCTTGCCGTTTGAAAGAAGAGGAGGGTCATTCTAATGTTAATTATACTGATGTCAGGGATATCATCGCGATATTGTCGAATGAGATATGCTCTTGGATCATTACTCATACTTACGTCTGGTCAAATAATTATGTGAACCACTTTCTGAACCTCTCAATCTCACTCAAAGTTTGAGGTATACCGGAAATGACTCTGCTATTATAGTCGATCTTGGTTGGCTCTTTTCTGTAAAAGAAAAGTTCTGGCAAGGACTTTGGAGCCTCGGTTCCGCTTAATCGCTTCTTCAATACGAAGTGTATTGAGATGGAGTAAGTCACGCCTCTTGGATCTGGTGATCTGTAATAATCTAAGTTCATTGTCTGTTGGTATATGCTCTCATATCTGCTGAAGATATCAGCTTCATTTGCCGTCTATCAGTCATTAGATTAAGAGTGTGATCGGAGAGTTTTTGGGTACTTCTGAGATAGATCTTGCAGAACTTAGCTCTAACCGCATGTACGTTTTCTACCAGCTTGTCTTTCACATCCAGATAAATCACATAAACATACAGTTCGGAAAATTGTACAGAGAACCGAGGAGTACATTCTGCCACTTCTTTGTATGTGGACTAGGAGAAAGCCTTTGATTCCGTTGAAATTTGGGCGGTGCTAAAGTCTCTTCAGCGTTGTCATGTTGATTGTTATACCAAAATAGACTGTTGGTATCGAAGTAATGAAGGGTTTGTAAGCAAGTCTACGATGCCTGTCCGAGTACATAACCAGAGTACGTACTATGTGTAAGATGTGTGTAAGATAGCTGACGCTATATCCCGAAACTCTTAACCGCTACATTGAAAAATGTTTTAAGCTACTGGAGTTGAAATGGTGCGGTGTTAACAACAATGGCGAGGATATCCCTCGCCTTCAATTTGCTGATACCTCAAAACATGAAAACAGAAATACCTGCATAACCAATGTGTGTTGCTGATAATGACAAATTGATCTGTGACACGGTTCTTCAATGGTAGCCGTATGAGAAAGCTCAAGGTCGTTCAGCGAAGTATGGGGAGGGCTCGTAGCTCAGTTTATCTGCGTGATAGACTTCGAAATAAGGATATTAGCAGTAGAACTATATGAACCCTTCTTCAAAATGTGGTATAAAGAATATTTTAATGCCAAAGTAAAAATGCCCTTTTTACTGGAAATGAGGCATTCTATCTTAGTCCTCACGGGTGACAACGCATCTACATTTTGATTTGGAATAGATGTAGATGTCTATGGGCCGCAGCAACCACTTACCATCAGGTGGACTGTGTGCTCGTTTGTCACCCTTATCCTATAAAAAAAAATATTTAAAAATTATAATAGAAGTGTTAATTCGATGATTAGCAATTTTGCTTCATTTTCCTTAAAGAATAAAATTATTTTTATGCTTAAAACATTTGCATAAGCCTAGATAGTTATATAGTTTCATTTTATAATTATTATAATGATTACATTGTAAGAATTAATTTAATTTATTATAAGGAAAAACCAAAGCGGCTCCGTGGCGCAGTGGCTTAGCAATGAGTTCCAGCGCTTGGGGCTGCGGGTTCGAATCCCGCACGGAACAAGTATTTGTATGGCCTACAAATAATTGTTCCGGGTCTGGATGTTTGTCCTTGTGCAATTTATGTTTGTAAACTGCCTCCACGATACAGGAGAAACTCCTAGTGTGGGGGTAACGTTTTTTAAATAAGAAAAAAAAAGCCCTAAAATTTTTGGAAAGTATTTCATTATACTTTAGGCTATATTTATCTAACTAGCTGTTCTCCGCGACGTCGCCCGCGTGTCATTTAGGGTTTTAATTATGTTGCGCGGAACCCTAACTCTTTTTCTAAAATATAAGTAGCTTAAGTTACTCCTTATAATATCAGCTACCTGCCAGTGAAAATCCCGTCGAAATTGGTCCAGCCATTTCGGAGATTAGCCGGAACAAACAGACAGACAGACCGACAGACAGACAAAAATTTTAAAAATTGTGTTTTTGTTATAAGTACCGTATATACTTTCATATGCATTTAGTAAAAACTTGGTATTTTAACATTACAAACAGACACTTCAATTTTATTTATTTGTATAGATGAAATAAAAAAATCATGTACCTGTATTATGCATATTATGTACCTATATTTTTTTAGACAGTGAAATAAAGAAATTAGTTTGTGACACAATTAGAAGCGTGGCGTTGATTAATAATGCCCATATATTGTTTTATTCATCGAAGGAGCCACAGCTAGTACGAAAAGCCAAAGAAATTTTGCATAATGCAGGATTCGGAAATGGCGTAGTTATCAAAGAAAAAAATACAAACAATACTAAGCCACTGTCTATTCCTAAAGGATCCGATTCTTGGGAAAGTATTGGAGTACCCAGATCTACAATGGAACAGGTTAGTGTACAAATCCTGAGATTTATCAATCTTTGTTCTTACAGCTTGATATTTCATGTGATGTTTCACCGGTTAAATATATATATATATATATATATATATATATATATATATATATATATATATATATATATATATATATATATATATATATATATATATATTTCCTACAATTTTTTTTATAAATTTGGGTGACAAATGAGCACACAGTCCACCTGATGGCAATCTATCGTCGTTCACGAATTAAAATGCAGATGCGTTGTCAGCCGTGAGGCCTAAGATAGAATGCCTCTTTTCGAGTCAAATAGGTCTCCGGTTCTCTACATTAAGCTGCAATTTTACGCTGGTATTCTGTGAGAGCGTGGCCCTTCACCGGTCAAGCCGACCCATTCGTGCTACAATGCAGAATGGCTCTACTACGTATAATTATACGGAATTAACCCATTCGCTGCGGTGCACGCACAACGGCGTAATTTAAATTGTCTTTCTTAGGCGGATGACACCGATCGGCGTAAATTATATATTAGCTATAACTTGGCCAATTTCTATTCTAAAGGGATATACTTTTTTATGTGCATGTTTTACATATATACAACATCATTATAGTTTCCGTTTCTGTAAATAATGATTTTAGAAAAATGACCAAACTATCCTCAGGCGCGGTAATCGCCGAACGGCGTCTTCCAGAGGTTATCAACATTGAAAACATTTGGATTAAATATTTATATATTACTTATTTTTGCTAGGTATTTTATTTTATAGAATTAAAAAACAGTAATAGGTTCATACTATTAGCAATCTTCATTTCATAGTTGATAGTTAAACATTTTGCTGCGTTAATATGATTATTATTTGTAATGAGTATTCAGTAGTCCATCAGTGATTGTCGCAGAATGGTGTACGACGTGTAAGTAGGTGTATATGAAATAAAAAAGCAACACTTAAAAATAAGGACATATATTTAAACAAGAAAGAAAGTAATCAGTGTTAATCTGCACGTTACAATTAAGTACAATAATATATACATAAATCAATATCTGTGATATCTACGAAAACATGTAAGGCATAGACCCAGTTTCTTTGGGCAATCAGGACAGCAATAAATTGTATCCACCCTTTTTTTTAATCATCTTACAAATTTGACACTGCTTCCTTTTGGTACGCCCAGATGCCCCAGATGGCAAAATTTGAGGCAAATGAATGTCATGTATTATTGAGGGTTGAGCAACGATTGTAGGTTTGGCTGGGAGTAATGATTCTAACACTTTCATTCTGTACACATAATACGACATTGATGATTGATTATCAATTTTAAATAATTGATAGGCATTTATGAGACATATTTGAATTATATGGATGATAACTTTTTTGTACCATCTTAAGGTTTTATGTTCACTGTTATAGTATGACATTAATTGGTCGTGTCAACTACGTTGCGCATATATTTAGTATAATTTATTATAGCGTTCGGCTTTAGCGTGACTATATCTGGTCGCCGTGGGTTTTGTACAGGAACCATGTCGCAATCGTGTTCACTAGATGCTAACAGCACCTCCCTATTACTGTGCCATTTGCAAACAGTTATTTTATTTTGGTTGTGCAGAATTATTATTTCACCTTTTTGTAGTTTCGCTGATAATTGATTAGGATTTCCAGCCCTGTTAGTACGTAGCGTTCCCGTACAAAAAGTTTTTTTTCTAATAGTTGTGTTATTAGGGATATACTTGCATAATAATTATTTATATATAGAGAATGGCCGACGTTAAGATATTCCTGCAATAATAATTTTATAACTTTTTCGGAATGACCGCGCCCCCCTACTGTTTGATCTTTTGACCCGGCATATAAATGAAGTTTTTGACATACACCAAATTTGTCGCCCAAACTGTAAAATTTGATGCCATATTGACTAGCTTTTGATTTCATGTACTGCCGGAATGAAAGTCTGCCCCTCCAAAGCATCAATGATTCATCAATTGCCAGTTCTCTAGATGGATAGTAAATTAATTTCATTTTATTGTTAAATGCATCAAATAATGTTTTAATTTTTCTTATACTTTCGTTGCCCTCCTCATACTGTACATTTAATACTCTTAGTATATTTAAAAATCTATCCCTAGCCATGTGTTGACTGAATACGTCTGATTTGTATAAATAATGAGTTTTCCAATAATCACTTAAACGATTCATTTTAATGTTACCCATGTGTATCTGTAGGCCAATAAAAGTCTTTAGAGCATCCATAGTTATTGGAAGCCAGGTTTTCATCCTGCTGAAATATGGAATATTTGTACTTTCTAATAGTTTTGAGGCATAGTTGTTGGAACAAGTTAAGATGAGATTTAACATGTCACGATCCATAATTAAAAGAAAGTAATCTATTGGTCCTTTGTTAGTCATTTCTACCCTTAAACCAGAACGCTGTTCGAAATCAATCTGGTTGAGGAAAAATGGATTTCCCATATTCCATTCTTTAGATACTTCAGGTTCATTTGCAGCATCTTCTTGTAAATCTTCTTGCGGAGCGTCATGACACACTTCTTCGATTTCCTCGTCAAATAAATGATCAACGTCCCCTGACAGGATGCCGTAGAGTTCCTCATCATTTAAAGAAACTTCAGGAAATGAAATGTTATATGTCGGTGAAAACATTGATGTTAGCATTGTATCTACAATCGCATGACTGTCAACGTGATGTAGTCCACTAGTAGATGTCGGGGGATCCATGATCTATAAATTGAAACAATATATGACTTAATTTTCGTTTAATCAGGGGTGAATTTGCAAAATTATTAGAGAAAAATAGCAGGTCAGGCTTCATACAAAAATCCCAACAATAAAACAGTTTTTATTTCGCTTTGTAGTTAGGTGTGGTTGCGAAAAACTTAAAATAAATATGATTTTACGTCTTTTAGAATTATAAGATCGTTTGACTTCTACTATTATACTAGTAGTACTAATAGTATGTATGTATATTGTTTGACAAATGTCGTAACTAGTTTCATTATCAGGCGATAGGCTATTAATTACATTAATGATTGTATTTATGATATTCGACTATGTATTATGTAATTGCACAACTTACAACTTGGAAAGTTTATTATGAATATATAAATAAATTATAAAAGTGGCTGGTGACTACGCTAAAGAGGTTCCATCCCCTTTAATATTGATATATTTCATGGTTGTCTTAAATTTTATCATATACAATATTAAAAACTATAATAAGAAAACGCCCGCCCAGGCTCTAAACGAGGTACCCCTATCTTAAATTAAACAATTTCTAGAAAAATTAAAAACAAAATTATCAAGGTAGGTACTTACCAAAAAATGCACTCGGTGACTCGCAAAACCACTTAAAATAACATCTACCAAAGTTCAGAGCTTACACTCTAATGGTTTAATCCGTTCACACTTTGCCAAAGTTGTCGTAGGAGAAAGAAATCACAAAGTCCGGAACACAAATGCAGAAGTCGTTGGGAAATATAAAAATAACACATAGGTAAGACGCACCTCTATTCACCACGGAGACTAAAACAGAAGTAAAGCTTTATTTTAAAGGACCCATACCACAACCCAAGGCTGAAGGTGCCTCGCAGCACATGCTATGAGGCGAGCTTCGACGCGAGTTTGCCAGGGAACAATAGGAAGTTATGACAAAAATAAATTCATTATCGATATTATGAATAACTATTATTGTCGGACCTACAAAATCTAGTAAAACAATAGCGCGGCGTCTTAAAAGGGCCATAAAACACTTGCAGGATAGCAATGTTTATTGCTTTGGCTTATTAAAAATGACGACAGTCATCTCTACATAGTATAAAACAAAGTCGCTTCCCGCTGTCTGTGCCTGTGTACACTTAGATCTTTCTAAACTACGCAACTGATTTGAATGCGGTTTTCATCAATAGATAGGGTGATTTAAGAACAGGAAGGTTTATCTATATAATTTAATATTGTTTTGTGTTAATTTTATACATTGCGCCCGTGCGAAGCCGGGGTGGGTCGTTAGTTTTTTTTTTTTATATATTCTTCATCATCTCTAGTGTAAAAAGGAAAAAAGAGCATCCAGAAAATTAAAACGAAAACGGCTTATTAATAAAATTCAACATCTTGGATTGTTAAAACCGTTCTTATAGGTAATCATTGTTTCACATACTTGTGAGAGTAGGTACTTAAACAAAACTACAACTACGTAAGTGTTCATAATACTTATTTAATAATATCAAAGACGTATTAAATATTAAAAACATCTTAGATTAATATCAACAATTATCAAACAACATGTAGGCTCACAGCGTACCTATGCCACAAACATTATTCCGAGTCTTCATAGTTGGATAAACTTATGTCGTCCACATCCTTTTGGTGACGTACGTTCCTCACTAGATTTATTATATTAACATATGTTGCAGATCTTTTTTTCATTGGAAGAAGATCTAATTCGTAAGCGATCAGCTGTGTTTCAGTGGTCAATTGGTTCCCCGTTTTCAAAATTCAAAATCGTGTAATTGTGATACGTCACATTTATACTCATTAGAATGGAAAATGTTGCGTTTATATAAATTTGCATCCTGAATGTTCTGTTACGATACCTGTATCTCTTTATTTTGTCTAGATGTGACTTTTTCGCATCAACATTACCAAGATAATAATGTTGATCATCACATGGGTTTCTTTTTAGCGAACCAAATTGTCTCACACCGTCACTCAATAAACTCGGTGACGATGGTCGAGCCTCACCTTCAAGAGAAAGTCATTATTAATTATTAAGTGAAACAAATTACGATGCACTAGAAATAGTATGTAACTGAAAACCCCTCTCTTCCTTTCAACTACTAATTAAAAACACTACTGATTATACTTAATACATTTAAAATAGTAGACTAAATACTGTTCTTAAAAGTATTTTTAACTTTAAAAAATCAGAAAAAAGGTTTGCAATCCCATTTTCATTTTCATGTGCGGGAAACGCCGATCGGTGTCAAAGTATTTAAATATGAGATGCGTCCGACGCCTATCGGAGTTAGCTCTTTAAACCGCCCGCCCCTGCATAATAAAGGCGATTTTTCGAGCCGCATTGAATGGGTTAATATATTACCGTGTAGTGGCGGCGCGGCATAAGATTATCCATTACCCTATATAACGTAGTACTATTATTTATTCTGTTATTATATATCATCCCGTGGGTATCGTACGGGGCATTAGAGAGAAACAAGCTAGGAGATAGAAGCGTCGAGAAAGCAAAGTCTTCCTGATAACTACAAGAAAATGAAAAACTGCGGTTACCAATCCGCCTGCCAATCGAGGACCTTATGAGACAATCTGGGGGAGGCCTGCGTTCAGCAGTGGAATTTCATAGGCTTTAATGAATGGATGAACGAATGAATATATGGAACAAACTTTTATTTGGACTTTGGAGTCGAGTATTTGCTTATATACCAAAGTCTCACACATGGAATGATGTTCTAATCTCTTGGCCGGGGCACCCCAGTACCAGCTCCATCCACTTGACGGCATCCAGTGAAGAGCAGCTCGAATCGTCGACGGCCAAGTTCTTTCCGATCGGCCCCATTCACTAACGCTGCAAAGAGATGTTGCATCCCTTTGCCTTACCACGGATACTGCTCAATGGGATAGTTCGAATTAATTGCAGTCGCCATATTTCATCGTAGCATATCGCACAAACATACAAATACACCACCCGGATGGTAATAATCAACCATCATGCAATTTGCTAGAAGTTTTCTTCTCCTTCTACTCCTTTGTGGATTCGACTACCACTGGATATTTTCCTGGCCGATACGTTTTAGGGACCTTCAAGAAATGAGCTTGTTCCTTTTAGGTCAGCAATGCAAGCAGTGTTGCAGTTTGTTCAACACTTAATATCAGATGAGCCGAACGTATTATTCTTACCTCTCTTCAAAGAGTACATTAACTATGTTCCTTAATTCTTACATAATGTAGCGTATAGTATTTAATTATATTTAGTTACTTTTTGTAGCGAAATCTTATTTTAATTTTATCACTTAATTAATATTTAATTGATGAAACAAATGAAATCATTTTATTTTCTATACACAGCGCCATATTTACCCACAATTATTTTTTTTTAAATAAAGTTGTATAATGATCCTATTCCTACCTATTTCTCAGGTGAAGATGCGACACGTGACACGGATACAACTTGAAGTGGAAATTCAGGGGAATGACAAGAATGAACTACAACGTACTCATCCCGAACCGATTTTAGATTCACTCGCTGCACTGAAGTATGAAGAAATTCGCAATATGGAACTATTTGACCCCGCTATTAATGATTATTTAATGTGCTTATAATATAGGTTCTTGCTATTATTTATTCTGTGATATAGGTAAAAGCATCATAGTAAATACGCGTGTCGACAAGAAATTTTTATTAAATAATATATAAAAGTACAATATAGTTTTTATTTTTATTTAACCGCATAAAGCAAACAGCGAAATTTAACAGATATCGTCTTCGGATTTCTACGATGTATGTATTTTTTAGACGCAGTTAGCAGTGTTTTAGCCAAGTCTAAAAAAGAAAAGAAAGACAACGGACCGGCACGGCACGACAGTAGATACCTATATTTAACGAACACTTCAAGCCGTGCCGGCGCGGCACGGTGTGTACCTATATCACACGAACCACTTCAATCTACTTTCAACCACTCATAACTTAAAAACTAGACATATAAACCTATAATCCCCAATTTCATGAATAACCCTATTATAGCTCTTGCAGGAACGACCGTGATGTAG
This sequence comes from Parnassius glacialis, assembly GCA_033319125.1. Taxonomy (NCBI): domain Eukaryota; kingdom Metazoa; phylum Arthropoda; class Insecta; order Lepidoptera; family Papilionidae; genus Parnassius; species Parnassius glacialis. Next base: position 22,151,246 of record JAVANC010000010.1, on the reverse strand, counting down.
AACGATGTAAGGGAGAACTTACACAGTTCAGTACAGTAAGTATTCGACTTACCTTTTCGTTAGTGTAAAGTTCGGTGTTTACCTCACCTATATATCCCAGTAGGTATAGACTATAGATGAACATTTACAAATTAAATTTATTTAGAAATCTGTGAAATTCGTTTTATTCAATGGTACTATTATCGAAAATATTATACATATAAGAAGTCATTATTAGATATAACTTATTTAAATTTATACAAGGGATATAAGAAATATTTAATGTACACAATACAAGATATACTTAGTATCTACAGAGATTATAGTTTTTTAAACATTCATATAACATATTTACTTAATTAACAGTTTTTTTTTTATTTGAAGAAGATACTCGCTAAATAAATTAAATATATTTAAAAGCAAAAAAATCTCAACCGCATTTTAATTAATTTAATGTTTTCTTGCTCGTAATCGAGTGTCTAAGGCCCTTAACGCTTGTCTCACATATTCCTTTTCAAAAATTGCTAGACTTACTTGTAGGCATCGTCTTGCTAATATCATGTCGCCAGTAGACTGAAAAGCAAAATTAATTACGTATCGTTTATTGCATGCCAGAATGCCTTAGGATTAGGACACACCACCCCTGTTAGACCTGCTGGTACGACGTGCGGGTGGTTCTGTACCGTATTTTTCTTACCAATGCAACGTGTCCAAGGTTAAACCATATATCAGCCTTTGATGGCGGATCCGTTGAAAAGAATTGAGCCTGCCGAAAGCAAGGTAAAATAAGATCCCATTGGCTGCAGTAAAAGCAACAAAGCCCAAGGTTATTGTAGATCTCTGAGCCAGGTGGAGTTGTAGCGAGCAAACGTCTGAAAATATACGCGTCCTATGTAAGTACATCTAAGGCCCGCCACATACATACGGAATTGCGTTTCAGAATTCCGAACGCAGCAAGTTCATATAAAATTTATGCCCCGTCACACACGTACGGTAGTTTTCCGTTCGAAATTTTGCGGGCTAAACACGATTTCGTATGTTTGTGGACAACCCGTTCGGAATTCCGAAACGGAATCCCGAAACAGAATTCCGTATGTATGTGGCCGGCCTTAATATTACAGATATTGAAAAATGTGATTTGGGTATACATAATGTAAGATGTTTAATGCTATGACGGATTGTATTGTTGGCCATTTCGTTTTTTGATATTATGTTATCCAATTTATTTCCATATTATGGATGCATTAAATAGCTACGATTATTGTAGGAGAGGGGTAAACAAAGTGCGCCACAACCTTAGTTTTCGACTTAGTCCTCAAGGATGAGAACGCATCTACATTTTGAATCTTAATCGAAGATAAAAATGTAGATGTCTATGGGCCACAGTATCCACTTACCATCAGGTAGACTATGTGGTTGTTTGTCATCCATATTCTATAAAAAACAACCTGATAGTAAGTGTCAACCGCCAAACAACTGCAACACAAGGGGAATTGCAAGTGCGTTGCCGGCCTTGTAAAAAGAAGTAAGCTCGTTTCTTGAGGGTCCCTAAGTCTTATCGATCCGGAAAAATCGCCGGTGGCGAACAATGATTCCACGAAGAGTCATGTGAGGAAGAAAACTCCTAGCACAGTAGTGGGCCGCCAAGCATCCATATGATGTGGATGGTAACGTGGTCGCTGGTCCATGGTGGACCACGGAATGTGATTAGATAATTTATTCTATACACCCATCACACGATTAATATAATGTATAAAATATTAATAAATTAATATAAAAGCTAGAATATAACGCTAAATAGAAAACAGTATTGTGATAAAGTTACAGCCTTTATATATCCCACTGATTGGCACAAGCCGCCTTTTATTTCTGAGAATGATATAAAGCAATTTAGTCCACCACGCTGCTTCAGACATGCAGGTTTCCTCATGATGCTTTTCTTAGTAATAAGCACGTGGTAAATCAACATTTAAAATTGCTATTAATAATTTCATTTGTGCTGGCATTGGATCGAACGGGTTATTCGGTTTATCCACCCTAAAAGACCCTAGAGTAACCCTTGTCGGAAACGCGTGTTCATCTATCCGGATAATCGGAACTCACTTTTATTTGTTCTTCCGATTTTTACCCCAAGTACAGTTTAACTCATACACTTTAATTATTAATAAATGTTAATAACTACACACTCAAACAAACATTATATTACGTATTGCCAATACCGTTACCGTTACAGCTTATTAGTAACTAAATTAATTCTAATAAAATTTTAGTTTTATTTTTCATTCATTCATTACAGCCCTTCACAAGTCCACTGCTGAATATAGGCCTCCCCCAAAGAATGCCACAAAGCACGGTCCTGAGCCACCTGCATCCATCGACTTCCTGCTTATCTTACCAGGTCGTCACTCCATCTAGTGGGGGGACGCCCTACACTTCGCCTGCCGGTACGAGGCTGCCACTCGAGAACCTTTCTTCCCCATCGGTTGTCGGTTCTTCGAGCTATATGGCCGGCCCATTGCCACTTCAGCTTACTAATCCGTTGGACTATGTCGGTCACTCTGGTTCTACTGCGGATATCCTCATTTCTGAGTTTATTACGCAGAGAAACTCCGAGCATAGCACTCTCCATAGCTCGCTGAGCGACCTTGAGCTTCCTCATCCGACCAGCAGTGAAGGACCACGTCTCAGTTCCGTATGTCATCACTGGCAACACGCACTGGGTGTATAGTCTCGTTTTCAAGTTTTGAGGTATACCTGACGAGAAGATGTGCCGTAATTTCCCGAACGCTGCCCAACCGAGTTGAATCCGTCGATTGACCTCTCGGTCGAAGTTGGACTTACCTAGTCGGACTATTTGTCCCAGGTAAACATACTCGTCAACCACTTCGAGCTTAGTGTTCCCAACAACTACCGGCATAGGTGTGACATGGACATTAAACATGATCTTTGTTTTGTCCATGTTCATCTTAAGACCTATCCGTTGGGAAACACTATTGAGGTCATTGAGCATAGTGCTTAGGTCCTCCAGCGATTCTGCCATAAGGACTATGTCGCCGGCAAATCGAAGGTGCGTGATGTACTCGCCATTGATGTTGATACCGTATCCTTTCCAGTCCAGAAGCTTCAAAACATCTTCCAATGCAGCGGTGAAGAGTTTCGAGGATATGACGTAACCCTGTCTTACACCTCTCTGCAATTGGATAGGTTTCGTACTCTGGTTCGGATAGCCATCGTAGCCCTTCTGTGCAAGCACTTCAACACTTCGATTTACCGACAGTCGACTTGGCACCGCTGAAGGGACTGCAGCACCGCCCAAATTTCGACGGAATCAAAGGCTTTCTCATAATCCACATACGCCAGACATAGTGGCAAATTGTACTCCTCGGACTTCTGTACAATTTTCCGAAGGGTATGTATGTGGTCTATGGTGCTAAAGCCCTTTCGGAAATCGGCTTGTTCGGGAGGCTGGAAGTCGTCAAGTCTGCGCGTGAGACGATTCGTAATGACTCTCGAAAACAGCACGTAGACGCGGCTCAGAAGGGAAATCGGTCTGTAGTACTTCAAGAGAGCGTTGTCGCCTTTCTTGAAGAACAAGACCACCGCACTTCTGCTCCACGACTCCGGTGTAATGCCATCACGGAGGACCGAATTAAAGAGCTTCTGAAGGACTTCAAGTACCGGTTTTCCTCCCGCTTTCAGAAGCTCCGCTGTGATTCCATCCACGCCTGGGGCCTTGCCGTTTTTAAGGTGCTGGAGAGCCATTCTAATCTCGCTCAGACTGACGTTTTTTTTTTTTTTTATAGGATAAGGGTGACAAACGAGCACACAGTCCACCTGATGGTCTGATGGTAAGTGGTTGCTGCGGCCCATAGACATCTACATCTATCCTCGTTTGCGAATCAAAATGCAGATGCGTTGTCACCCGTGAGGACTAAGATGGAATACCTCATTACCAGTAAAAAGGGCCTCCGGCCACCTGCACTCACCAAGCGAAACGCAGAGGTAAACCTTTACTTCACGCTGGTATTCTGTGAGGTCGTGGTACCACCCCGGTTCGAGCCGGCCCATCCGTGCGACAGCAGAAAACTGCCGCGTGGCTCTACCACTGTTAAAGATCACGTCCGGTATATCATCGGAATAATGTCGGATAAGACTCGCTCTTGGATCGTTACTCACACTTGCGTCCGGCTCCAACGATGACGTGTACAGCTGCCCATAGAACCTCTCAATCTCTCTCAAAATCTCAAAAGTCCCGGAAACGATGCTACCACATTCGGTCTTCAGCTTTGACAGTTGGCTCTTTCTGGCAGACAGATCTCTGGCAAAGACTTTAGAGCCTTGGTTCCGCTCGATCGCTTCTTCAATACGAGCTGTATTGAAGTTGCGTAAGTCCCGCCGCATGCATTTGGAGATTTGTCTGTTCAGTTGCCTGTATGCTGTCAAATCTGTTGAAGAATGTAGCTTCATCTCCAGTCTAACAGCCATGAGATTAAGAGTGTGATCGGAGAGTTTTTGTGTTCTTCTGCGGCGGGTCTTGCAGAACTTAGCTCCGACCGCATGGACAGTTTCTACGAGCTTGTCATTCAAATCGTCCACTTCATTTCAGTCTTCTAGGCACTAAAAACGGTTTTGTAACTCGAGCTGAAAGGTTTCGGGACTTTGGATTTGAGTACAAGGGGGACGGAACGTTGACTTCATTAGACGAGACCTTTCCAACTTAACGTTTAGGTTCAGTGTGCCTCTAACCATTCGGTGATCGCTGCCGGTTTTCACCCTCGCGATCACTGAGACATCACTGAACAGTTGTCGTTTGGTCGTCATAATGAAGTCAATCTCATTTTTTGTCGAACTGTCGGGGCTCGACCAGGTCCACTTCCTGTGGGGCCGCTTCTGGAAGAAAGAGTTCATCATAAAGAGTCCCTCTTTCTCCATGAAGTCGGCCAGCTGCTGGCCCCTTGGGTTCCGTTGCAATATTCCAAATTTCCCTACTTTCAGCTCACCGTTCTCTCTTGTGCCTAGTTTTGCGTTGAAGTCTCCCATTAACACCGTATATTGGGTTTTGGAGAAATGCATGGCTCTAGAGATATCCTCATACATTTCCTCCGCCTCCTCATCGGGGTGTGCCGAGGAAACCTGCATGACCTTCAGCGAATACCGTTTGCTGATTCTGAGTATAAGGTACGCAACCCTCGTGGACACGCTCTCAATCTTTACAACGTTGTTAACGAGAGACTTGTGGACGATGAATCCGACACCTCCTTGGGACAGATTGTCGCCCTCCCGGTAATAGAGCAAGTTGCCGGATTCGAGGATTACCGTGTCCTCCCCCTCTCTTCGGACTTCGGATAATCCTATAATATGCCAGCGTTTTATAATTCATATAAATAACATTTAAAAATTAATTGTTCTGAGCACTCTTAACTATGGTTCTGACTAAACGTAGTGATCATATTATACTCTTTGGCTCTGAGGGGTCCTTTCTAAATATTACCATACTCTTTGGAGCGTTCTACAAAGTTGACATTTGACTGCCTCATGTGGATTTCCAAGGAGGTTATAATATAATATAGGGAGTGAGCGCTTGGAACATTGTAACCGTTCCTCATTTTTCTTAGAAAGAAAGGCACCGAGTTTTGTATTTGATCTCCTTCTAACATTGATAAATGTTTACACAAAATAAAAACATTACCAACGTTTAGACAGTTATTGACTTAAAGTAATATTTTAGACGTATGATAGAACGATAATCTTACGTTTTTTATCGCTAATCATAGTTGGGACATTCCATATTGTATTTCAATTAAGCATATTATTAAGTAACACGAAAAAAAAAACACTAAAACACGAATGTTCTTTCCCTAAAAACGAGAGGGTGCATTTTTACAACACTATTTTAAAATTTGACGTTGTCAAATGAATGAATATATTGTTTTTTTTTAATAAGATAGGGTGACAAACGAGCACATAGTCCACCGGATAGAAAGTGGTTGCTGTAGCCCATAGACATCTAAAATCATCTAAAAATGTAAATAAAGACATCTAAAAATCCAGATGCGTTGTCACCCGTGAGGACTAAGATGGAATGCCTTTTTCCAGTAAAAAGGGTCTCCGGTTCTCTACGCTCACCATACGAAACACATCAGTGTTGAGCTGCTATTTTGCGCTGGCATTCTGTGAGAGCGTGGTCCTTCCCCGGTCGAGCCAACCCATTTGTGCTACAACTATACTACTAATATAGCTGCAGCATGGCTCTACCACGTAGAAAACGCCTTGTGCTAATCATTCGTTAAATCTATGTGGAGTGCACTCACTTAGGGAGCGTGAATTCAAGTTTAAATTTTTTTCGGAACAGTAGAAAGAGTTTACAGGTTATTTTCATCATCCACACGCCAATGGGAAACTTTAATGAAAAGTGTAGGCATACCCGTCAAAAGACTCGCAGAGACAAGATAGATTTCTCATCATGACGCTGTTAAACCACTGCAGAATAATTTAAAAAAACTAGCATAAACACTCGAAGATATATATGATCCCCAGCACCAACAGATAAAACGTCTATACAAGAGAAGCAGCATCTACACTCTTACCAGCTTTGTATGACTTCAGTTTTTTATGCTATCTTTCCTTTTGGTGTAAAATCCTAAAAGAATTTAGTCAGACGCAAAAGTAAATACTAAATAATAAAATAAGAATGTAGATTATCATTGGAAAAGTATGTGATAAAAATCTAAGCCCAAACAATTTTCTTCAAAGCCAACGTATTCAACTAGTGGAAAACCCTATTTCCTACGTAACAAAAAATGTGAGAATGTGGACATTTATGTGAGAATGTGGACATTTCGATTGAAGGAAGAAGAGGAATGAGGAGATTTCGAAAACATTTACCAGGAGAAATTACCCGATATGCTGGACTAACATTGCCAGAGGGGCTGCAGAGAGCTATGTTAGAATGTCTTGACAGATTTTACGAGGAACTAGACCATCGCTACCGAGCAATGAATGATATTCTCGTAACATTTAGTGTTGTTCAGCCTTACATTTTGCTAACGTCACCAGATGAAGATCTTTGTGTAATAGTTAAAAATCTGACAAAAATCTACGATGATTTTTCTGAAGGTATTATAATTTTGGAGACTTTACGATTTGAAAGCTGCCAGCATTTCTTCCCAAGAAGCAGTGCAATGTAATTCATTGGAACTTTTCTCGTAAAAGTGGGCTATTCTGAATCTGTTCCGAATCTAGCGCTGTGTCTATGATTTTTTTTACTATTAAGTTTCATGTGAAGGAAGCTTTTCAAAACTCAAGTTAATAAAATCTAACTTAAGGTCCACAACGAGTCAAGCGGGACTAACAAATCTTTCCATTTTATGTATCGAAAATGACAAGAAAGTGAATTTTGATAATATATTAGAATATTTTAGCAAAATAGAGTCCCGTAAGCATGTATAGCATTTTGATACTGTACTGTTTATTGTACTGTTTGATACTGTAGCGAAGCAATCATGTAATCAAAATATTAAACAGAGTTTAATTATAACACTATTCAGCATTTTCCATATTGAAAAAAAGAATACGCATTTCATTTTCCGTAATGCTGTATATACTATTAATATCATCAAAATATTGTATCATGGACACTCTATTAAAAAGGAATGGAACACTTAACTCGGTGCCTTTCATTCATTTCAAGGTCACTGATTTAGGACCGTTTCTCTAGTATGAAGTGCGCACTTCCTATATTTTACAATCTCCTTGTGGATTTCAAAGATTTGACAGATTAAAGTCCAAGTATTACGGGGTTTTTTTCAGTCTACCTACCTCGGAGGATAGAATAAGTAACCTTTATATAAAAAATAAGTCCGTGTGATCCTGTTGTTTTAGAGAATAAATAATAGATTAATTTACCTGTAATACCGCATCGCTATTTCTGGTTGATCGTTGTAAAAATTATACATAGCAATATTCGCAACAGCTTCCATATTTGATGGGTCTTGTAGAGCGACCATTCTATAATCTTTTACTGCAACAGCGGAGTTACCAATCTGCTCATTGATTCTAGCCTGTTCTATAAGTAAAGACGTGTTCTCATGGAAAACCGATAGCCCCTGCTTGCATACATCTAGAGCTGAAATAGGCTGATTAATAGCAACGTACATGGCTATTAAACGAAGATAAATACAAATATGCTTATTCTGTTTGAGTGCTCGACGAAGAGAATCTTCCGCTTGTCTGTACATGCCAAGTGTGTAATAACATCGGGCTAGGGAATAATTCCACCACCAGTCAACCGTAACATCGGTCTTTTGAGCTTGAAAGGCGATGTCCATAGCCTGTACAAAAATATTTTTTGTAGATACTTGCAGTGATGTACAGTTTACAAATGTCATCCAATTACCTTACGGATGTCTCCTTCGCAATGAAACACATACTCAAACAAGGTTTTTGCGGCAGGTATGAAAATTTTCTCATCTTTTGATAAAATTCTAAGCGATATGGGTGCGTTATGTGCTGGTCCTCCAGCTATAGCCGTAGCAGCCCTGGACGCGCGTGACGCTGTGTGCAGTGCTGTTCTGGCGCTATGTGCTCGTGCTGTGTGAGCATTAACTCCAGTTCTCAGAGTAGCAGTTGCAGAAATTCGTTTCTGAGAGTGTAATAGAAGAAATAGTTTTTACATACAAAGAACATATGGATGGAAAGGCATAAAATAAAACGAGAACCCGCTGTTTATTTGTTATACTGTTAAGCATTTCTAATAATATTATTCACCGTTATTGTTAGTTTTTGATTTTTTCAAATTAATTCGCTTTTTTAAGTTTTAATAGGCGGATCGGCTTTTACGAAATAAATTATTATACCTGCATAAATTATGTTGAAAAAATTAAAGCTACAATTCTGTGTTATCGAAGCAAAAGAAAGATGAGCAAACGTTCTTTTGCTTCTCTAGTCAATAAGGAAGAAATAGAGAGCTAGTTAACTAACGACATTTATCAATATTATAATTTTCAGCGGTGAAAGCAGGCAAGCAATCATAACTATCACAAGTATAATTTTTTTTTAATAATTTTTTTTTCAGAGTGAAATGTTTAATATCTAAAATTGCGTATGATTACGTAGGACGGGAAACTTGATTATATTCTTGTGTTATTATAGCACATTGACACCACGCAAGAAGATATAAATTATTTCGACTTTATTGAAATAAGAGCCGTGATAGCTCATGGGCTAAGAGTTTGCCGTAAATTTCATAGTACGCGAGCAATCCTTATCGTGGTAGAGCCATGCAATGAGTCAGCTCGACCGGAGAAGGACCATGCTCTCACTGGTTACCAGCGTAAAATAGCAGCTTAATGCTGCTGTGTTTCGTATGGTGAGTGTAGAGAACCGGAGACCCTTTTTACTGGAAAAGAGGCATTCCATTTTAGTCCTCACGGCTGACAAAGCATTTTGATTCGCAAACGACGATCGATGTAGATGTCTTGATGCGCCACAGCAACCACTTACTATCAGGTGGACTGTGTGTTCGCTTGCCACCCTTATCCTATAAAAAAGATCTCACAGAATACCAGCGTGTAGAGAACCGTAGAAATTTTTTACTGAATACGACGTATGACGACGCATCTGCGTTTTGATTTCTAATGAAGCATAAATTAATGTAGAATGTCTATGGGCCACAGTATTAGTAGTTACATGAAATGCGTACTCGTTTGTCACCCTTATGTATTAAAAAAAACTGAGTTGATCTCCGCCGGCATCAATAAAGTTTTAAGTGCTGGCTTGAATGATAATTAATATTAACTTTTGGAAAGCTTACGTTTGCTTGGGTAAGATGAGCAGTAGTGATTTTCTTGTCGAATGAAGTACCAGGTCGTGGTGTTTTAGCCACAGCAGTTGAAGTGAGAGTATCCTGATAAGGCAAATAATCAACTTCTTCGTATCCATTGCCAGCTATCTTAACTTGTGCCGTCATTGCACGCATCCGAATGAACTCTACCATACGATCACTTTTATCTTTTAAAACTTTGTCGCACAATTGAAGACATTCTTCGTACTGTTTCGTTCTGTAAAGGTATAGTGTTTTGTATTCCTCAAACATTTTGATTGTTTGTGCAGGAAACGAAAACCGAGTTGCATAGCAACCAAAAATATAAACAGAATCATTTTCTAGTACATGCTGTATATTACGTCCGTTGACTGTGTAGTCATTGTAAAGTACCACTATACTAAGGTCCTTTGGGCAAGTTGAAATTGTGAAAAAATATAATTTCGTCAACTGGCGAATCCAGTCCAGCGAGTCTGACAGAGCATTTGCGGTAATTTCGTTACTGGGCAGCATATAACATTAATTTGCAAAAAAAATGTTTTTGGCAACTTGATTTCTTTTTTATCTTTTAATTTAGTTTCTATGTAATTTCAAAAAATAATCCCAGACGTTTTTGTCGGTTATAAAGTATTACCAGACCTCGCCAAAATATTTTTTTTAAATTCCCAAAAAATATACTTTTGGCAATCTTAAATTTTAAGCACATACTTATTGAGTAATTTTTAATAATACCCGCAGATCGCCAGACAAATTCAGTGGTTTTAAACAATTCCCACACGTGAACAAAGTTTACAAATGAATACGACAAAATAGTCTTATGCATAGCCATAAGTTGAGAACACAAAAAACGTAACGCAATCTGCGTTACGTTTTTTGTGTTCTCTCCGGCTTTTATATACATTACATTGGCGACGAGGATAAAAACGTAGTTTTATTGTGTTTTTAATTATTGTGAGTTTTGTGAATAAAAGTTTACAAGCTAATTCGAGGACAATGTCGATTGGAAAAGTAAACGAGTTCGATGTAAAAACCGGGGTGTGGTCGTCGTATGTCGATAGACTTGAGATGTATTTTACGGCAAATAAAATAAATAGTGATCTCAAGTTGCCCACGCTAATAGCGGTCATGGGTGATGAGGCCTACGAGTTGCTGGTGAACCTAGCTAGCCCCGTGAATGTGTAGGAATTAAAATACGACGCCGCCATTAGTCTATTGCGCAACCACTTACAACCGGCACCATCCGCGTTAGCGGAAAGGTATCGTTTTAGACAAAGGAGGCAAGCAGCGGATGAGATTATAGCAGAGTACGTAGCAGAGTTAAAAAAATTAACACGTCACTGCAAACTGGGCGACGGTCTTAGTGAAAGTCTACGGGATCAATTTGTCTGCGGATTAAGGAGCGATGTTATTCGGCAGAGGCTGTTTGCGGAGGATGACACATTAAGTTTCACCAATGCGATAAAAATTGCCAGCTCGTTAGAGGCCGCGGAGCGGGACGCTGCGGCGGTAGATGCGACCGGGTCAGCAACATCAGGAAGAGATATGGCGGGAGTGCACTCGCTTGCGATCGGGAAAAATGGATCGCGGAGAACGTTGGGGGGAGGTGGGCGCGGAATGCGCGGAGACCGCCAGCCGCAACACAATCGGCCGGGATCGGCTACAGCTGTAAGGAGGCCCGATGTAATTAGCAGTCAAAATTGCAGCGGATGCGGAGGGATAGGCCACGATTATGAGCATTGTCGGTTCCGGGAATACGTGTGCAGCAGGTGCAAGCGCACGGGTCACCTACGACGCGTGTATCCGGAACAGGGCGCGGCAGGTGTTCGTATAACCAGGCATACCGCTTGTCATCAGGCAGACGTAGCACGGCATGATGAAGACGGGGGTCAATTAGAGGAGTTTCATCATCTATGTTTAGGTGACTATAAGGCGGTGAGTTTGCCAGTGACTGTAAATAATAAGGTTTTTGAGTCTACGTTGCCTTATAGGGTGACTCCGAGGCTCTGTGGGCGGTACAACGTTTGGCAAGGTATCCTGATATGCCTGTGAACCTGAGTTCTCACTGGTCGTTTCCCTTGCCGACTACTTTAAGCCGATTTCAGCCTCTGAGGTTTCTAACACTCCACGGTCATCCCGATCCCAAACGTTGTACCGCCCACAGAGCCTCGGAGTCGCCCTATAAGGCAATGTAGACTCAAATACCTTATTATTGATTAAGCGCTGATACAATAATGTTAAGTAGTTAAGTTATATTTAAGATTAGCATAGTAATAAATAAGTGTAGAGGAGTGTAATGTAAGACAGCGAATTCATTGTGGAATAAACTGTTATAGATTGCGTTACGTTTTTTGTGTTCTCTCCGGCTTTTATATACATTACAGTAATTATCAAAACATATTTTTGCTAAGGTTACTATTAATACGAGGTTAAAATTAATAGCTATTATACAAACTATTACAGCACTGATCTAAAATAATTCAAACTTTATATACAGATATTTACATGGTCATAATATATGCGCATACATACATGCTAAATCCCAAAACAAGAATTTAATCTTAAATCTTTTTTACGTGGTAGAGCCATACTGCAGTTATATAAATAGTACAGTTGTAGCACGAATGGGTCGGCTAGACCGAGGAAGGACCACGCTCTCACAGAATACCAGCGTAAAATAGCAGCTTAATGCTACTGTGTTTCGTATGGTGAGTGTAGAGAACCGAAGACCCGTTTTACTGGAAAAGAGGCATTCTGTCTTAGTCCTCACGAAACGAAGATAGGTGTCGATGTCTATGGGCCACAGCGACCACGTACCATAAGGTGGAGTGTGTGCTCGTTTGTCACCCTTATACTATAAAAAAAAGAAAAAATCTTTAAAAAAGATATTTCTTAGTAACCAATCTGCCAAATCTGCAAAACCAAAACTGCTTATACTAAAATTATCGCTAAGCGTAAACAATATAATTAAAAGCACTAACTGAAAAAAATTGGTAAGTAAAAAATAGTAAACATAGTGTGTAGTGTGTGTAATGAGTGAATGTGTGTGTAATGTGTGAATGTGCGTGTAATGTGTGTTGTGTGAAAGTTTTCATACGTTTCCCCTCTGCACAGCCCTACGACATAAGAGGTCTTAGGATCGGCGTTAAGCCACTGAGCAGACGGGATGGTTACATGTACAGGTACATGGGGGTTATGATGTATATGTATGTTATAAGGGAGTGATTTACACATAAATATCCTCAAAAATACTCTTAAAACTAAAAAAACAATGATTTTAATTCTCAGATAAAGAAGCTTTTTTATGCATAAAAATATCGGATGAATTCAATCCAAATAGGTTCTTCATTTCTTAACTTTATTCTTCTCGTTTTTTTTTTCATAATCGTTACCATATTCTTCTTAACTTTTTCTTTTTTCTTTCTTTTTTTCTTTAGAAAACGTTACCTCCACACTAGGATTTTCTCCTCTATCGTGGGGGCAGTTTACATACATAAATTCCACAAGGACAAACATCCAGACCCGGAACAATTATTTGTAGGGCATACAAATACTTGTTCCGTGCGGGATTCGACCCCGTGGCCCTTAGCGCAGCAACTCATTGCTAAGCCACTGCGCGACGGAGCCGTCGAACTGATGGGCAGCAATAGTAAAATATTTCTTTGGATCGTAGACTGGCTATCGATTCTACAATAAGTATGTTATAAATTACTTTTTACTGACATTCTTTTAAGTTACTGGTAACGAGTCGTTCTATCTTAGTCTTCACGGGCGACAACGCATCTATATATTGATTCTTAGTTGATGATGTATGTAGGCGTATAAGAGCCTCAGTATCAATTCACCAGCAGATTGAACTGCTCGAACTTTTCCTCACCTTTATTCAATGAAAAAAAGAACTCAATACTTTTGTAGAGGCGCTGTCGTCGCGCTACAAGCGTGAACGAACCGAAGCCACACGAATAACTCTATATACATGGAACAGCTCCGTACTACACGGAGTGTTGGCTGCTCGCGTGCTAAACACCTCGCCCGGCGGTAAAAACCCCTTCTATTTCCATTTCCATTCCAAAACCCCTTCCATTCGCTTCCGAGCTCAGAATTACAAATGCGGTTATTTCGTTACTGGGCAGCATATAACATTAATTTGCAAAAAAAAATGTTTTTGGCAACTTGATTTCTTTTTTATCTTTTAATTTAGTTTCTATGTAATTTCAAAAAATAATCCCAGACGTTTTTGTCGGTTATAAAGTATTACCAGACCTCGCCAAAATATTTTTTTTTAAATTCCCAAAAAATATACTTTTGGCAATCTCAAATTTTAAGCACATACTTATTGAGTAATTTTTAATAATACCCGCAGATCGCCAGACAAATTCAGTGGTTTTAAACAATTCCCAGACGTGAACAAAGTTTACAAATGAATACGACAAAATAGTCTTATGCATAGCCATAAGTTGAGAACAAAAAAAAACGTAACGCAATCTGCGTTACGTTTTTTGTGTTCTCTCCGGCTTTTATCTTAGATTATTTAGAGAGTAAATAATCTAAGGCTTTTATATACATTACATTGGCGACGAGGATAAAAACGTAGTTTTATTGTGTTTTTAATTATTGTGAGTTTTGTGAGTAAAAGTTTACAAGTTAATTCGAGGACAATGTCGATTGGAAAAGTAAACGAGTTCGATGTAAAAACCGGGGTGTGGTCGTCGTATGTCGATAGACTTGAGATGTATTTTACGACAAATAAAATAAATAGTGATCTCAAGTTGCCCACGCTAATAGCGGTCTTGGGTGATGAGGCCTACGAGTTGCTGGTGAACCTAGCTAGCCCCGTGAATGTGTCGCAATTAAAATACGACGCCGCCATTAGTCTATTGCGCAACCACTTACAACCGGCACCATCCGCGTTAGCGGAAAGGTATCGTTTTAGACAAAGGAGGCAAGCAGCGGATGAGATTATAGCAGAGTACGTAGCAGAGTTAAAAAAATTAAAACGTCACTGCAAACTGGGCGACGGTCTTAGTGAAAGTCTACGGGATCAATTTGTCTGCGGATTAAGGAGCGATGTTATTCGGCAGAGGCTGTTTGCGGAGGATGACACATTAAGTTTCACCAATGCGATAAAAATTGACAGCTCGTTAGAGGCCGCGAAGCGGGACGCTGCGGCGGTAGATGCGACCGGGTCAGCAACATCAGGAAGAGATATGGCGGGAGTGCACTCGCTTGCGATCGGGAAAAATGGATCGCGGAGAACGTTGGGGGGAGGCGGGCGCGGAATGCGCGGAGACCGCCAGCCACAACACAATCGGCCGGGATCGGCTACAGCTGTAAGGAGGCCCGATGTAATTAGCAGTCAAAATAGCGGAGGGATAGGCCACGATTATGAGCATTGTCGGTTCCGGGAATACGTGTGCAGCAGGTGCAAGCGCACGGGTCACCTACGACGCGTGTATCCGGAACAGGGCGCGGCAGGTGTTCGTATAACCAGGCATACCGCTTGTCATCAGGCAGACGTAGCACGGCATGATGAAGACGGGGGTCAATTAGAGGAGTTTCATCACCTATGTTTAGGTGACTATAAGGCGGTGAGTTTGCCAGTGACTGTAAATAATAAGGTTTTTGAGTCTACGTTGCCTTATAGGGCGACTCCTAAGCTCTGTGGGCGGTACAACGTTTGGCAAGGTATCCTGATATGCCTGTGAACCCGAGTTCTCACTGGTCGTTTCCCTTGCCGACTACTTTAAGCCGATTTCAGCCTCTGAGGTTTCTAACACTCCACGGGCATCCCGATCCCAAACGTTGTACCGCCCACAGAGCCTCGGAGTCGTCCTATAAGGCAATGTAGACTCAAATACCTTATTATTGATTAAGCGCTGATACAATAATGTTAAGTAGTTAAGTTATATTTAAGATTAGCATAGTAATAAATAAGTGTAGAGGAGTGTAATGTAAGACAGCGAATTCATTGTGGAATAAACTGTTATAGATTGCGTTACGTTTTTTGTGTTCTCTCCGGCTTTTATATACATTACAGTAATTATCAAAACATATTTTTGCTAAGGTTACTATTAATACGAGGTTAAAATTAATAGCTATTATACAAACTATTATAGCACTGATCTAAAATAATTCAAACTTTATATACAGATATTTACATGGTCATAATATATGCGCATACATACATGCTAAATCCCAAAACAAGAATTTAATCTTAAATCTTTTTTACGTGGTAGAGCCATACTGCAGTTATATAAATAGTACAGTTGTAGCACGAATGGGTCGGCTAGACCGGGGAAGGACCACGCTCTCACAGAATACCAGCGTAAAATAGCAGCTTAATGCTACTGTGTTTCGTATGGTGAGTGTAGAGAACCGAAGACCCGTTTTACTGGAAAAGAGGCATTCTGTCTTAGTCCTCACGAAACGAAGATAGGTGTCGATGTCTATGGGCCACAGCGACCACGTACCATCAGGTGGAGTGTGTGCTCGTTTGTCACCCTTATACTATAAAAAAAAAGAAAAAAATCTTTAAAAAAGATATTTCTTAGTAACCAATCACAGCGCGAGGAGCTTATGCCGCCATCCGATGTCTACATGGTTCGATAAGCTATCTTTCGCGCACTTATGGCTATGCATAAGACTATTTTGTCATATTCATTTGTAAACTTTGTTCACGCCTGGGAATTGTTTAAAACCACTGAATTTGTCTGGCGATCTGCGGGTATTATTAAAAATTACTCAATAAGTATGTGATTAAAATTTGAGATTGCCAAAAGTATATTTTATATATATATATATATATATATATATATATATATATATATATATATATATATATACCTATTATAAAAAAATATTTTTGGAGAGGTCTGGTAATACTTTATAACCGACAAAAACGTCTGGGATATTTTTTTTGGAATTATATAAAAACTAAATTAAAAGATAAAAAAGAAATCAAGTTGCCAAAAAAACATTTTTTTGGATTTTATTTTTTGCAAATGTTGTATACTGCGCAGTAACGAAATAACCGCAAACGCTCAGCCAGACTCGCGGGACTGGATTCGCCAATTGACGAAATTATATTTTTTCACAATTTCAACTTGCCCAAAGGACCTTCCCAAAATTCGTCGCCATCTCTCAGACTACACTCTAATATGCTGTTTCTAATACCCATTTAATATAATATACCAAAAGGCATATAATTTTAGCACAATTTTTAAGTTTTAAGTTGACTTGGAGCCCATATATATGTAGATTTAATAAAAAAAAGTTTATATTCATAAACACCACTGATCTCTACTATATATACAAGATAAACACGGTCATACAAGCAGTGGCGTAGCGTGCCTTAGATGGGCCCTGTATCAAAATTTGTTGGGGGCCCCCATGAAGAGTAGGGGGATGAAGTTGTTCACGTCCGCAGGAATTGCCGCCCGCACCTTACACGTGTCCCCTGGGTGGCGCTAAACGATCAACAAACTACTGGATGCTGTACTGTTGCGCTATAATCTTGCAACCTCACAGCACTATCACAGTTATTCAAAGAATATTGTTTCATTTAATTACCCACTTGAAATGCCTCAATGCGATCAGTTCTCCTCGGAGAGCCACCGGACTAGAGATATTGGACCTATTACCCGAATCTGCCATCTTAATATAGAAAGTATTAGTGAAGCTAAATGCGAAGTAGTAAGTAAGATTCTATTAGAAAATGACATAGACGTACTCCTTTTACAAGAAACTCACGCTAGAGATGAACAGGATATAAACGTGGTGCTATCCCGGGATACTACCTTGCTCATTCAATTAACCACGCGTAATATGGCATCGCCACTTATGTTAAAGACGGTATTATTAAATGTCGCTGCGGAGACTTGCCTTGGGGTCCGGATGTATTTGCCTCTGCAATAAAGATCAATAACCTTACCATTGTAAACGTATACAAACCACCGAACTCTTCATGGACTACCAACCTCCCCGCTTTTTCACACCCATGCCTATATGCCGGCGACTTCAATAGTCATCACACGACCTGGCGATATAACAAATGATAATGCAAATGGTGAACACCTCGTGCAATGGGCGGAGAACAACAACCTACACCTGGTATTTAATGACAAGGATAGAGGATCGTTCAGGTCAGCAAGATGGAAACGGGATTATAATCCAGATTTAACGTTTACTACCTGTGACATCAATCGAACCCCATTACATCTTTAACAGTGGTAGAGCCACGCGGCAGCTTTTGCTGTCGCACGGATGGGCCGGCTCGAACCGGGGTGGTACCACGACCTCACAGAATACCAGCGTGAAGTAGAGGTTTACCTCTGCGTTTCGCTTGGTGAGTGCAGGTGGCCGGAGGCCCTTTTTACTGGAAATGAGGCATTCCATCTTAGTCCTCACGGGTAACAACGCATCTGCATTTTGATTTGTGATGAAAGATAGATGTAGATGTGTATGGGCCGCAGCAACCACTTCCCATCAGGTGGACTGTGTGCTCGTTTGTCACCCTTATCCTATAAAAAAAAATTACAAACCACACGAAGAATTCTTTTAGACTTCCTGAAAAGCCAGCACCGTCCGGTGCTTGTGGAGGTTGGTATTAAGATACCCTTAACAAACTCCGTGCCTTTGCCTCGATGGAATTTCCACAAAGCAGACTGATCCAAATTTAGCGCTGATATGGATGCTGCAATAAGATGGATACCTCCCTGTGCTGAAAACTACAAGAGATTCACTAAACTTAACAACAGAAAAAAAGAGCATTCCCCGATGCTACCGCAAGGCGTACATCCCTTGCTAAAAACTATTTGATGAGTACACGCGCACGGGTAACTATGAAATAAGTGATCACCTTCTGAAATCTCTGGACAAAGGGCGTCGAAATAGGTGGCTCAATACCGTGGAGTCAATGGATTTTAAGACTTCCAGCAGGAAAGCTTGGAGGGTGCTCAATGGGTTGGCGGGCAAGACTGGAACAAACTCCCGTGGCGGATCTACTTCACTAGCCAATGCGATTGCAAACAGAATAGTTGAGGTGTCCCGAGTTAAAAGCAGGAAAGATGATACCCGGGCGACACGACAGTGCGCTAAACAGCTCAAGGCGTCGCTACCAATTGACTACCAGCTGTCACGAGAATTCTCCCAAGATGAAACCGATCGCGCCTTGAAACTATTGCCCCCTAATAAAGCTACTGGTTTTGATGGAGTCTACAAAGAGTTTCTAAAGCACCTGGGCCCGAAATGCAGGAAATGGCTGAAAGAGTTCTTTTCAGATATTCTGTTACGTAACAAATTGCCTCGCAACTTCAATAGATTGAAGATTATTGCTATGCTGAAACGCCAAAAACCTGCAGACGATCCTAAGAGCTACCGCCCTATCGCCCTTCTGAGTTGTGTCTACAAACTTCTGGAGAGACTAATCTACAACCGCATTATGCCCTTTCGTTTATAAGGTGATTCCAGTGGAACAAGCTGGCTTCCGTTGTGGCCGCAACTGTACCGACCAGGTGTTGTCCTTCACAACCCACATTGAAGCAGGGTTTTAAAAGAAACTAAAGACGGTTGCTGTTTTAATAGACCTGTCAGCGGCATACGACATAGTTTGGCGGCAAGGATTGGTCTTTAAGGTCATGAAAGCGGTACCATGCGGAAAAATGGTGGGGCTGTTAAATAGCATGCTTAGCAACCGTGAGTTCATGGTTTTCCTTGGCGACAGTGAAAGTCGTGCCAAAAAGCTGAACAATGGATTACCACAGGGTTCAGATTTGGCTTCGCTGCTCTTCAATCTTTACTTACATGATATACCTGAAACGCAGAGTCGTAAATTTATGTATGCTGATGACATAGCACTAGCTTTCCAACACGAAACCTTCAAAACATCCGAAGATATCCTTAACGAGGACGTAAGCATACTAGAAAAATACTTTAGGAAATGGGGACTAGTACCAAACACTGCCAAAACCGAAGTAACTGCGTTTCATTTGGCTAACCAAATGGCAAAATACGAGCCCACTGTTGAGTTTGCTGGAGCCATGTTGCACTACAACCCCACTCTGAGATACCTGGGCGTGACTCTCGATCAGAGTCTCACGTACGCTCCGCACATGGACAAATTATCCAAAAGGCGGGCACCACTTGGGGGGCCAGCGCTGATGTGCTGCGTACAACCGGTCTCAGTTTGGTGTACTCAACAGCAGAGTACTGTGCACCAGTATGGTCAAATAGTACACATGTGCTGCATGTGGACACCCAGCTGAACCAGACCATGAGATGCATATCTGGAACCTTAAAATGTACCCCCCTCCAGTGGCTCCCCGTGCTAAGCCATATAAGCCCACCCTATTTGAGAAAACAACAAATACTACTACGAGAGTTCCATAAGATCTACGGAAATCCCAACCTGCCAGCTCACGCGGAGTTTACTGATCCGCCACCCCATCGTCTGAAGTCACGTCACCCACCATACCAGACCGCATGTGAACTCGTGTCCGGCGGATTTAACACATCTGCTGAGTGGCTGCAGGATGGAACGCAAAACCCCCTGATAGCATCAACCCTACACTTAAACCTGCTGGTTATGCGCTCCCAAGAAGGGAATGGTGTAAACTGAATAGGATACGAACCGGATGCAGCCGAAGGAATGCCTTCATGTCTATGTGCGGGTGGAGGGAATCACCGGGGTATGAGTGTGGAGCTGCTGTCCAGGATGTTGAGCATATAGCTAGAGACTGCCCACTCACAAGTTACCACGGCTACCCAACAGACCTGTTCTCTCTCGAAAACGACGCTATCCCATGGATTCAGCAATTAAAAGATAGAATAACTTTATAATTGTGATTTTAATTTAAATTTATTGTGAACGATTGTAAGAATGCCATACGAATAAATAAATAAATGAAGAGTAAAGATTTCATAAAAGGAACAAAAACACTTGAATTGAATTAAAATTATTATATATTGATTATAAGTTATTACTTACAATTAATACTTCTAGGAACTAACCTAGCCAAACAATACTAACATAGCTGAAGACGATTCGGCGGCATTCATAGCTGAAGACGTTTTAGTTCTTTTAATTCTTTGCTTCTATAGATAATAGTGATAGCCTTTCCTGTCCCGTAGAAGTCCTTGGAATTTTTGGTTACACACGTTCGGGGCCCCTGTAGCCCGGGGGCCCCGTATCATTGATACGGCTGATACGGCGGTAGCTACGCCCCTGCATACAAGTCTAATACGGTATTCTTCTTTTGAACGCGAAACGCGCCCGTATCAGAATTAAGTCCCTTTTCCATAACATAAGATTTACTAAAGCAAAAACTGCTTATACTAAAATTATCGCTAAGCGTAAACAATATAATTAAAAGCAATAACTGAAAAAAATTGGTAAGTAAAAAATAGTAAACATAGTGTGTAGTGTGTGTAATGAGTGAATGTGTGTGTAATGTGTGAATGTGCGTGTAATGTGTATTGTGTGAAAGTTTTCATACGTTTCCCCTCTGCACAGCCCTACGACATAAGAGGTCTTAGGATCGGCGTTAAGCCACTGATCAGAGGGGATGGTTACATGTACAGGTACATGGGGGTTATGATGGTATGTTATAAGGGAGTGATTTACACATAAATATCCTCAAAAATACTCTTAAAACTAAAAAAAACAATGATTTTAATTCTCAGATAAAGAAGCTTTTTTATGCATAAAAATATCGGATGAATTCAATCCAAATAGGTTCTTCATTTCTTAACTTTATTCTTCTCGTTTTTTTTTTCATAATCGTTACCATATTCTTCTTAACTTTTTCTTTTTTCTTTCTTTTTTTCTTTAGAAAACGTTACCTCCACACTAGGATTTTCTCCTCTATCGTGGGGGCAGTTTACATACATAAATTCCACAAGGACAAACATCCAGACCCGGAACAATTATTTGTAGGGCATACAAATACTTGTTCCGTGCGGGATTCGACCCCGTGGCCCTTAGCGCAGCAACTCATTGCTAAGCCACTGCGCGACGGAGCCGTCGAACTGATGGGCAGCAATAGTAAAATATTTCTTTGGATCGTAGACTGGCTATCGATTCTACAATAAGTATGTTATAAATTACTTTTTACTGACATCCTTTTAACTAGTAACGAGTCGTTCTATCTTAGTCTTCACGGGCGACAACGCATCTATATATTAATTCTTAGTTGATGATGTATGTAGGCGTATAAGAGCCTCAGTATCAATTCACCAGCAGATTGAACTGCTCGAACTTTTCCTCACCTTTATTCAATGAAAAAAAGAACTCAATACTTTTGTAGAGGCGCTGTCGTCGCGCTACAAGCGTGAACGAACCGAAGCCACACGAATAACTCTGTATACATGGAACAGCTCCGTACTACACGGAGTGTTGGCTGCTCGCGTGCTAAACACCTCGCCCGGCGGAAAAAAAACCCCTTCTATTTCCATTTCCATTGCAAAACCCCTTCCATTCGCTTCCGAGCTCAGAATTACAAAGATCATCGCTGTATTGGAAAACTTCCTGTTACTTCAAGCTACTCTCTGGATTACAGTGTTCTTCGGTATGGCTCTGAGCCTTACTGCCCCTCTGCTTTACAATAGTCTCGCAGATATACTTGCTTTCTTCTTAACTCATAGTAGATTACAAGGCAACTCCCGGCACTTGCACCTTCATCGAAAACTGGACTGCGCCTCTGACCTTCGGTCTGAGCAGGAGTGATATGACGGCGCTGTCGTATTGCAGTATTGACTAGCCGCGTGATATGAATCCGTACAACCTACAACCTTCAGAAACTCCAACTTTAAGCATTCGTCATCTTCCTTAAGACCCCCTTCCATTCAATCTCCAATAAATATTACCTGCAGTTTTCAGTTCCTGCAAGCCATTCTGATCTTTACAGTGTTCATCATAGTATTGGAAAAACGCTTCCCGTTCCTTCCACACTCTGCGCTACAGTGTTTGTAACGGCTCTGAGCCTTTGCTGCGCTCCTCTTTTTCACTGCAGCAACACCACAAGACAATTCACTCCTAACACTCGGCTAAACACTCCTAGCTCTTATATTTTCTTAAACAACTGGACTACACTATCGACTTCTAGTCTGAGCAGGGGAGTAGCGTGGCTGCGCTGTCGTCTCGCCACAAGCGTGAATAAACCGAATGCTAAATCACGCTATCGAAGTTAAACTGCCTACACGATACAGGAGAAAAACATAATATGGAGGTAACGTTTCAAAAAAAAAACCAGCTCCCTGTCTACTACCACACGGAGCGTTAGCGGCTCTCCGGCTGTACATATAGCCCGGCTGCAAGATGCTCTTTTTTACTTCTACGGCCAAACTTAAATTCTTTTGGCACGTAAATACCAAAACGAAATCGTGATTTTAAATGAACGATTTTAATAAAACGTTACTAAAATTAGTAAAGTAGATAGTTATTCATAGATGAGAGGTTATTTTGCACCAAGAATCAATAAAGTATATAAACAAGTGATTTCCTTCACATTGCTTTCAAAACTTAATCGTAATAAAACCTTAACCTTACTCTATCCTGCCTCCCGTAAAGGCTACTGAATTGTGAATTTATGAATCATTATCATCACACTTCGCTGACTCTTGCATTTAGACCATTACGTTAGAAGTGTTGAACGTAATTTAATTAATGGAATGGAAAAAATTAAGTATCTTATGCTTAATTTTTATTCAAGTTGATTTATCAGATGTAGTGAACCTATTCAGTATGAATTTTATTTTTAATAACGTATTAGGTATTATACAATTTAATAGAAAACATATTTAATGTTATTATTCGATTGAATAAAACTATTAAATAAACGATTTTACGCACTTTGTCGCGTTAACATAATGATTTCTTATTTTTATACAAGTAAAAGGCCACTTACGTGGGCTAAGCCCACCAGGACATGTTGAATCTTTAAAATCACTGGTCAAAGACCTTTAGATTGATATAAAATAATAAGCAAAAAGTCCAAAGTCCAAAAGTCGCATCTGCTGTCATTGTCAATTATGTTTAGATTTAACTTTAATTCTTGACGTTTTCGACGTGGTTAAGGTGATTGAAATCTCGATGTCAAAGTTAACATCGTAAATTTCAGCCTTAAATTATTAGTTTTGGTCCGATCTACTCAGAATGAACTTACTGTCTTGAAGTCTTGCAGTTAAATGCATGGGTTTAGTTTTAGAGTTAAAGTTACAGCCTATATACGTCCCACTGCTGAGCACAGGCCTCCTGTCACTTCTGAGAGGGCTTAGTTTTCATTTTGTTAATTACAGGTCCCAAGCAGGTGGTAATAACCAGCCTCCTTCTCTACTGAAATTAGGCTGCTTTTGAATTTCAATAGCCTCACGTATCTTCTTTGGTAGAAATCGATGTTCTTTCACGAGGTCTTGTGGTCTTTCAAATCTGGCTTATTGGCAGGGGCCGTCTAGAATATGACAACATACTCCCGGACTTATGATTCGACTGCGTTTTGAGTGTTCAACATAACTTATTTGCCTCTGAAGAAAACAAGGTAAGCATTAACAATTGATTTTGGATTCAATACAATTTTATCAGACAGACCTAGACTAACTGCAACACATTCTCCGATGAGGCATTATGAGCCCATACAATATATTGGCAGAGACCTGGAGATAGGCTCAACAAGAAATAAGGTGTAAGACTTTATGAACTCAAATAGATTAACGATCTTCAGTGCAGCTGCACAACAACTATCACCGGACCTAACGTGGACATGATCTGAGGCACTCGTAGTACGTACCTCCTTGACTGAACAGCAGGTACGCATGGGATGAAAATAGTACTAGCGACCATCGCTTAATATTTTTTTAGGCTAAACAGTTGTAGAGTCGAGAAGGTTTCAGAACCGCTGTGTAAGCTGGAAGCGCTTCAGGGTAAAGATAGAAATGCGAGTGGCTAACCTGGATTTTAGTAAATCGGTATCAAAAGTAATTGAGAACTTTAGGAATGCGATAGTAAGAATTTCCAAAGAATATTAGGAGAGTAAAATGATAAAAGATATGATGATGGTTTCACAAATTGAATAGACATTAAGAAAGGAGAACAACGAGATGAGGTGTGGATGACAAAAGCCCTAGTCAAATCAAGTTAAGTTGGCTGAGGAATATACAGGCGGGGTTGAGGAGGCAATGCAGGGACTACTGACAGTGCTGTGTCTAGATGACGATTCGTCTAAAGATACGGGGTACAATCATTTTTTTTATAGGAGATGGGGCAAACGAGCAATTGCAGATGCGTTGCCGGCCTTTTAAAAAGGACTAGGCTCTTTTCTTGAAGGTCCCTAAGTCGTATCGGTCCGGAAAAATCGCTGGTGGTAATCAATTCCACAAGGAAGTTGTGCGAGGAAGAAAATTTCTTCTAAATTGCTCAGTGGTGGACCGCCAATCATCCAGATGGTATGGATGGTAACGCGAGTTTTTTCGCGATGTGCGATTGTAAAATTGAGCGGCTGGTAATAGTCCGAACAATTCCTCAGAGCACTCCCCGCGATAGATGCTATAAAATATGCAAAGAGATGCAATGCAGTGCCAGTGGGTCAAGCCGATCGGACAGAACTCGGTCGTCGACGATTCGAACCACTCTGCGCTGGATTCGGTCAAGTGAAAGAAGCTGGCACTGGGGAGCCCCTGCCCAGAGATGGGAACAGTATTCCACGTGGGGCCGAACCTGCGCCTTGTAAAGTTGCAATCAGTGGAACCGCCATAGTTAAGAGAATTCCTGATTTCGTACCGGGCCTAGACGATGTTATTGCTACAATTTTAAAGAATATGTAAATCGCGGTAGAATCCAGAATGGTATTCGCGATATGCGTAGAACAGGGCGTATTTTCCAATGTGTATAAATGGAGAATGGGTGATCAACGGTTTCAGCGCTGATGGAGAACCTGGAGTTTACTAGGATCTTCTCACAGGCATCAAGGTTTGAACCCTTGCTATGAAATTGCTAAACCATTTCTCGAAGTTGGCTCTTGTCATGGTTTTTGTGTAAGCGTAGTTTCTTACGCGCGCGGGTGAACGATCAAGCTAAAAATGTTTAATAAATCACGCAACAGTTTGAGTTTCCCCCCAACAATTACATTTTTTTCCCGGAGATGTCAGCTCGATTCCGAGTTATCTAGTTGAGATCGACTATGAAACCACACAGTTGCATGCAGGATATGCATGACGTTCTGAGTGCTGTTCTCTGTACAGAAACCCATAAGAAAGGAATGCTTGATATGATAGAGAGAAAGAAGGCAGGACCTGTCTATTATGGTAATCTCATTGCGTATAATGGTAATGCGAGAAGATCTGTTTGTGACTTTACTTTTGGCATATGATCTGATACAACTGGTTACTTCGCCCACACGCTTTTCAGATGTGAAGGGTCATACATTTTTCCTGTTAAAACTTCTGCTGAGATCTCATCCGAATGGATATCAGGTCTCCGATGACGCCTTGGACTTACACTCTTGGCTCTTCAGACCATAGACCTTCGACTCACGCTCTCATCGCGGTTGCGTTTTGCAGACTGCTGCTGTGTATAGGTCGACGAATTGAGACGGGATGTAGGCTTTTTTTGCATGATAACCATGTGGAGCTTCAGGGCATGGAACAAGTTTTCCATCATATGAGGTACCCATCGGAGGCATATCTAAGTCTTTACTTGATCGCTCCTTTAAAACTGCATTACGCAGTAAGCAGGAATGTTTTCAAGCCTGGGCTGACACATCGGCGGCCCAGTATATAAACAAGGGCATCAAGAAAAGAGCCTACTCTTTAAAAGGTCGGCATCTGCAATTCCCCTGGTGTTGCAGTTGTTCATGGGCAGCGGCAGTCACTTACCACCAGGTGAGCCGCATGTTAGTATTCCCCCTCTTATATATTAATTAAAAAATGATAATATAACCTACGTTACGTTGACAACCTCTGCAATGAATCTTTGCTATATAAAACAAACGCATCAGGAAATGTTTTCATTCAAGACAAAGCCGTCGTAAGAAATAATCGGAACAAGTACACCCAACATGGTTTTGAGGAGTGTATTGCTTTTAATATGTTTTAGTCATATTTTAGCTGCGGACTCGTGGAGGAAACCTGGCTGTCACCGAATTGGTTTAGATTTTATATCTATTTGATATTTTTATTTATTAAGTATACATTTTAAGGAAGACAAAATGGGCGTAAAATATAAATTAATGTACTTAATGTCCTGTTTATATTCTAGGTCATACAAGAAATATAAGTATACCAGACTGCGTTGAGTTCAAAATAACAACAAATGCCTGCCGAGGATTTTGCGAATCATGGTCTTTGCCAAGCATCATGCTGGGTTTTAAAAGGCATCCAGTTACATCGTTGGGACAGTGCTGTAATATAATGGAATCTGAGGATGTAAGTTATGGTCAATTAATGAAGATAATTTGAAAATATTGTCGTGTGATTAGTGCCGTTGTAAGAGAAACATGATCCTAGTCGCCCTTACGTATCATAAAAGAAAACTGAGGGAAATACTTGGACGATCTCGTAGTCTCCGACAGATGACATTCAGCACGCTTATTTCAGATCCTAGAAAGACCAGCTACGAAGAGATGGGTTACGAATAGGTATGGTACTGAAATGCAGTCACAATTTGCTCCGCCAGGCTGTGCAATTTAATCAATACACTAGTTTTCAGGAGAATAAAATATTCAACAGTAGATAGTTTACAGGTTGCTTATCTTATATTAAAAAAATCCGTGTGGTGACATAAGATAATTCATCACCTCATTCCGTCCTGTGGGTGTCGTAAGAGGCAATTATTGAAAATGCTACATAGGTATCATGACTTGCGACAGATGGCTGAATAACCATCCCGTTCACACCAGTCATCAAATTCTCAGACCGGTGACGGCGAGCAGCGTCAAAGGTGTTAGACGTCTACTACTATTATTGCCAATGCTCATACGCTTAGCAAGTGCGGCGTTATGCCAATGTTCCTTACTACTGGAATTGCTTAAGTAGACTGCTGTGGTCTCTCCTCACTGATTTATATTTATAAGTTCTGTGGTGCCGTAAGCGTTAGCAAATTAAGCCATAAAGGCCCAAACCGGTGACGGTGATTTTTTTAATATAAAATATTTAAAAAAATCAAGATGCCCTTTACTGCGATTGTCAATCCCTCGGCCAAATCAGGCGATTGCGCAAATCATCAATATCTAGTCGTCTCATATCTAGTTGTAAAATGTAACTGGATGACGAAGTGAAACGGAACACTAATTTAATCACCCTAATATTGATTACAGGTTCCAGTAAAAGTGTTATGTTTAGACGGCGAAAGAAACCTAATATTTAAGTCCGCCATCTCATGCGCTTGTTATCATTGTCAAAAAGAGTAAATTATGAGATCTTTTAGTTGCATAAATATAATATAGTATGTTAAAACCTGTAATTAATATTGATTGAATTAAAAAAATAAGCAAAGGTGCAAATTGATTTAAAGTGTAACTTACAATTTTTTTTTATTTCAACATTGTGTATCGATAATGTTAATTCAAATGTAATAAAATGATTGCATTTGCAATAAAAATTTTATTTAAACTACTTCCCTTTTGAATTTCTTCTTTTTCTGTGGTATAAACATAAAAAATATTTTATATTTTATACCACGTACTATCGGATCTTTTTACTGAAAACGAGGCATTCCATCTTAGTCCTCACGGGTGGCAACGCATCTGCATTTTGATTCGCAAACGAGGATAAATGTAGATGTCTATGGGCCACAGCAACCACTTACCATGAGGTGGACTGTGTGCTCGTTTGTCACCCTATACTATAAAAAAACTACACGTAAATACTTATTATTAAGGAGTTAATCACAAGTTTAATGACCTAATTACATTCTTTTTACAAGAACTGAGAAACGTCAAGACTTTTGTCCACCAACAACGTTTAGGTCCATTGACCTACTACTAAATGGACCTTGGGTCCGTGTTCAGAATTGTCCGAGCCAAAAGAGTTCCAAAGTTACGATTGCGCCAGTCTTTGTTTTGTGGACCGACTTAATACACGTTCAAAATGCCATACTGTATTGTGAAAACATGCAAAACTATTTATATTTATATATTTTTCCATAAGGACTATTAGAGGATTGTGAAGTGCCGATGTTCGGCACGAGCAGGTATTTTAAAAATTGCTATCGCCGTATTGTGCGATAAAGAGAGTTGCAAGTCTTGGAAGCAATTGCCTACATTTTTTAAATTTTGTTTCGATTGATAACGTTTTCACCGCCTAAAATCTTTACGAAATTAGACAATTTTGGTTTCATTAGATTCAGTACACCTTAATGTAGGTCTGTACGTTTTTCTGTTATGGTAATTCAGTTTCGTTTAATTAAAAAAAAAAAACACGCTCGAGGAAGTGTTTAAAGTCAAAAATATACATATTTATTTATTTATTTATTTAGATTTAGACTTTTTGATGGCTGGGCAATGTTTGCCACTAATTGCAGACACAAATTGTCGTAAAATATAGCCCGTTTAGACGCCCCATTAGTGACTAAACACAAACATGCAAGTTCTAACAATCACATGCACCTCGAAAGGCATAGCAATGAATAGGAGAAGGGCAGACACTTAAAAATTATTTTCCTCAATGTATTCATTAATTGAATAATAACTTTTTTTTAATAAGTATATCTTTTAAAGATCTTATGAATTTATTAATATTTATTTCGGCTTTTATGTATTCCGGCAATTTATTATAAATTTTTATTGACATCGGATAAGGAGCTGTACTGTGTAATTTTAATTTCGATTTTGTTTGCAAAAGGTTATTCTTATAGCGAGGTATGTTGTGTCGGGGCGCGTCTATGATTTTGGTGTAAAAATTTGGGTGTCTTTTTACAAACTTACATATTTCTAATATACGAACTTGTATCGTACGCAATATTTCTTTAAAATAAAAACGTACGGACCTAGTTTTTCATTCTATCTATATCATTTCCAAAGTGCAAATTAGACTATGTTTACGTACGGTGGGTAAAACATTATTTATTTTTGTATGAAATTTTACAGCTTCTGTGCAGGTGACCGGTGGCCCATTTTACTGGAAATGAGGCATTCCATCTTAGTCCTCACGGGTGACAACGCATCTGCATTTTGATTTGTAATAGAGGATAGATGAAGACGTCTATGGGCCGCAGCAACCACTTACCATCAGGTGGACTGTGTGCTCATTTGTCACCCTTATCCTATAAAAAAAAGCTTCACAATCCTCTTAATATTTAATAATTTAAAAGCAATATTTTACTTAGATACTTTTAGCCGTGGAAGGAAAAGGGGAGATCTCCCGCCGAGCAAGGTGTTCAGTCCGGAGAGCGGCTAACGTGCCGCCACATACTTATTATTTAATATAAATTCATATTAATTGTAAAAAAAATAACGATACCGATAATTTTCACCAGAAGCTTCATAAGGTGTATATAGTGTATGTGTAATAGTGCGACCTCTAATCGAAGTTAATAGGCTGATAAATTGTCGCAAGTATAACTTAAATTAAAAAAAGCTAAATCGATTCCTTCGTTGGGGAGCTACGATGCCACAGACAGACACACAGATACACACGTTAAAAATAGTATAACACCCCCTCTGTTTGCGTCGGGGGTTAAAAATTGAGTAGTTTTCTATTGACAATATGGTTTGAATTAGGATGTTATAGTTTTTTGTATTTCTATACATGTACCTACGCTTATATAGGTTGACTGGGGACACATTTTTGTGAACTTTGTTCTAGACTCGTAGTCCATTTAGTAGTAGGTCAATGTTTAGGCCAAACAAACTGGGCGATACGCTGAAAGTGACAAAAAATATTAATTCTGACCGTCTCACTCTTATGATTTCGGGTGTAAATATATCTCGCTTACTCTCGGTACAATGATTGTAAGCAAGTTAAGTCAAGGTTATTTTATATCTTTGTCTACATCTATTACCTACTTCTGCCTACTTCGTACATTGAGTTATATGTACTACGTACTAGAGAAGCTATTCCAAACAAAAAATGTGCGCTTCTCTGTATTCGCGCATGCGAGGGAGATAGTAGAGTCGCGCATGCGTAATTGATATAAGCGCGTTGCGCCTGCGCGGTTAGTTTTTGTCATCATAGATTAGGTATACGAAGGTAGAATGATCAGTATGTAATAATTGTTTATTTATATTGTATTGTTAATTATATCGAGTACAATTCTTTTATTGTTATATTTATTTTGCATATGTGCTAATTTAATATAATATTACATAATATTATCGCACAATTATATTTTAATGATATTTTAAAAGGTAAACCAGTAAAATATAAAAATATACATTTATATTATTTATCTTTATATTCGTAAGAATCACATTTTTCTGTAAATAAATATTTTCTCTTTGTATTTTCTTAAATTTCTCAGTCTTTTTCTTTCTAGCTGCAGCTTGCGTAATTCATTTTTGAGTACAATTTTTGTCGGACTATCAAAAATTGAATTTAAACTGCTTACTGATTCAGACAACGGTTCTAATACTTCTTGGCCACCACATTTTGTTGGCTGAAGAAAAAACATACAGGATTCTCTTTCTTTTTTTTGATTCAGGAAACCTTTAAATCCAAATAATAATAAAAAATATTAATTTTAATGCATTAACATTTCCTACCGTGATTACATATCTAATTTTAATTTTCTAATTTTTTTTAAAAACGTTACCCCCACACTAGGATTTTCTCCTGTATCGTGGAGGCAGTTTACAAACACCAATTGCACAAGGACAAACATCCAGACCCGGAACAATTATTTGTAGGCCATACAAATACTTGTTCCGTGCGGAATTCGAACCAGCGCCCCCCAGCGCAGCAGCTCATTGATAAGCCACTGCGCCACGGAGCCGTCAAAGTCATATTAATATTTACGGTCCATAATTACTTAACATTATACGTCAATAGTGTTAAGCCTGCGCATAAAAATCTTTTACTCTTTGATGTTCCCGTATACATTGCAGTTGATAAAATATAATTAAATTAAGCGTGCTTTAAAGATAATATTATGTTGAACTTACTAGTGAAAAGTCACTCCTTGACTTTTACTTATATTTCTCGAGTTGTTTGAACAGTATCTCAATGCACACGAAAGCATATTATATTAATTTAAAAATAATTCTTCACACAAACTTCTCCCGTTGCAGCAACCGCTTGACACAGACTAAGTGAGTTTGAGAGCGCGCACTCTAACGCGTGTTACAAACAATCGAGTTGAGGTGTCTCCTCTAGTACGTAGTACATATAACTCAATGACTTCGTATTAGTTTGTGGAGTATATATGATTTAGATGTTTAGCCGCGGCGCCCACCTAAGCTACATGATTTCGACATGGCTTGTAGCATGATTCTGACGATGCTCTGACGTGACCACGAGTGACACTGCTTGCACCAACCTGTGCAACAATAGCATGTCGCAGAGTTCATTTTGGGCCAAAATCTCGCCTGAAGAGGATAAACATGCCCTTGCTTTGCTACAGATTTCAAACATTCAAAGTGCCAGCTGAAGATTTTGAGTACATCCCTAACGGAAAAAATTTGAAAAGTGGTGGTACTTTCAATTTTATGAAGGAATTAGAATTACATTTCGCATAGATTTGCCCTACAAGTTGCAAGAAGCATCTTGCGAGTTCCTATTATTGTAATCGGGTCTAGGATAGTCATATAAACATGGTTTTTCATGAACTAAATCAATGAATTTAATATTAAAACTACAAGTTTCGTGTTACGTGCCACTTCAATGCGTCACTAGTAGCAAGCTGAATGGCACGTCAGATCATGCGGCGTCACGCCACGCAAATGGGCGTTACTACATACATTCCCTTTGAATGTTGAGGCGAGTGACAAGTTACGCGTCAAATCACGCGTCAGATCACGTGTTACGTTACGTAGGTGGGCGCCGCGCTTTAGAAGTAAACACTGTTACTGATATTAACGTGGCATGGAGTTTTGGCGGGAACTTGATCGGTGGCGGTTTGCTGCTCCTGTTTTATAGTTTAAATATTAGTTTGAAGTGGATTTTGATATGTAAAAGTGGTGCGATTTTATGTATTAACTGTCTACGCATGTGAATTATTAGTGAAAACGGTGAAACAAGTGCTCTGATGGTGATGGATTCTCAAGATAAGCTGTTTGCATAGACGCCTTTAGATACCATCACCAACTGTCAGCTGTCTGCTGGCTCAAGTTGCCGTCAAAATCTCCCAAGGGCTGCACAATGTGATGCATCAACATATTGTGAAGTAGTGAACTATGAAAGATAATCATACATTTGGAGAAATTATAATAAATCGAATAAAAATACTCAAGACTTGGCCTAAAGGTCTAGATACCAGGCCATAAGCTCCAAAAAAATAAAAAAAATAACGTGGCATGTATTGTCATGTCATTATGATTTTGACGTTGACGGATCTATTTTCAATGTAATCATGTGTGTTGTCGTTTTACAAGTCCAAAAATTCAGATGATAATGAAACTAAATTAAAATCTACTTGTGTTCTGTTCTACTTATTAAGAAAGATGTTATGGAGGACAAGCCCACCTCATCTCATACAACGCCTGTATGGCAAAACTGTGTCCACTGTCCAAGTTTGCTTTTTACTAGTGCTTCAGAATTCGAAAGGTTTTTATCATCTTGAGTCAAATCTATTTTATTTTCATTTAATATATGAGCATTTCTTCCATTTCGTTTTTTTTTTGCAGACACATTCAGGACAAGCATAGTATAAAAGAAGGATCAATAATATTATGTCAATATGGACAAAATGGAATATGTTCTGCCCTTCAGTTTGGAGATTTACGAAAATCGGGTTTTAAATATCATGTGAGAGAGTACCATTTATATACAAAAGGAGGTACTGAAGATTGGACATTTTATTCATCATCACAAAATCTTCCAGCTGTTTTAAATGACCCTAATAGGGGTAAACAGAGTAACTTTTTCACAAAAACGTGGGGCGACAGCTTTGTGGAAAAAGTTGAAATTCATCCTAGTCCTTATTTACCAGAAATAAATCTATCTCATTTTGAATCATATTGTAAGAAAATTTCAAAAAGATATCGGAGACATAACCAATTAAAAGATGCCCCACCTGTTAAAACAAAACTCAAAGTGGCTGTAGCTGAAGAAAATATCTGTGAAGTACCCGGTATATTTTATTCACAAACATTGCTTTTAAATGATCCAAAGATTTTTAGTAAAGTTTTTCCAGGCCTTTCTAATTCACCCGACACCAATTCATCTATTCGATCACTTCAAGAAACATTGAGCACATATTTGGATGTCATAGAAATGAAAATATCAAAACAAGTGGCTCAAAAGTCTGATGCTTTTTTTCATGCTATGCTTTCCCATGATACTATAATGGAGCAAATGGCAAGAGCAGTGAAAACAGTTCAAAATACAAGGTGTAATATAACAACTGTAAAACGAAATTTAACAGAGTGTCCTTTACAGTTAATCAGTCTTACAAGAATCAATCAAAATCTAAATAATGTACATGAATTACTTAAGCTGATGGGAACAGTTCAACAAACACAGCCCATGATTCAGCTGCTACTTAGTACTTCAGATTATGTAGCAGCTTTGGATTTAATAAGCTCTACACAGAAAGTATTGTCTACACATCTGTCTGGAATTCAAGCTTTTAGACATTTATCACCTCAGCTGACTGAAATGAGAAGATTAATACATAAGATGTTGAGTAATGAATTCTTAAGATTTATTGTTACAGACTTAAATAGACCACTTAGTGATCATTCTGATCTTCCAGAAAGGGACAAAATTATTTCTATAGTGTCTGGAATACTCCGTTTGAAAGAATTTGATTTTCTTGATATATTTAAATCTGAAGCTATGACTTCTATTCAAACCGCTATAAAACAGTCTGTCATAGAAATTATTTCTGAAAGAGATGGACAAAACGAAATTGTATTAAGGGGTTCCCATGCTGATAACACTTGGTTGATGTGTAATGAAGGTATAATTTTCCTTCAGAAAGCCACACCTAACTTGACAATTATATTTAAAAGAATTTTATCTATGAGCAATTTAATTCTAGACATTAGTCAAATGGATGATGTTACTGGCAATGAAAGTGAAGAAATGTGGACACAAGAAGAAATAACTTCTATAGAAGATAAAATAAAGAAGTTAATTGGTTCTCTTTCAGACTATTGTAATGAAAGATGTGCCAATCTTATAGTAACAAAGACTGATAAAGATTATATATTTTCTGACTTGACGCAGCTGGCAAAATTATCAGAATTAATTGATATTTTCTCTAATGAATTTGAAAAAATAACTGGTCATTACAGTAACACAATGAAATTGGCTTTAAGAAGTTTTGCTATGAAATATATACAAAATTTACATTCAGAGCGTAGGGCTCAGCTAACAACTACTTTAAATGGTGAAAGGTGGAAAATTGCTGATGTCCCATATGAATTACAGAGTGTTGTTTCTAAGATTTGTGAACTGAAAAGTATACCACATACACTTCAGTATGAAAGTGGTGGACCAGACGGAAAGTACTTAGTTATTAATAAAGAAAATTATGCTGTTGTTGGTACAGTTCAGCTTCTCATTAAAATTCTATTAGAATATTGTGATGCAACTAAACAATCTCCGGATATAGTCCAATATTTAGTACACTGTATGCTAGAATTAATTAGATTATTTAATTCCAGATGTTGTCAATTGGTTTTGGGGGCTGGTGCTATACAAAGTGCGGGCTTAAAAACAATATCCACATCAAATCTTGCACTTGTCTCTAGATCATTGCAAGTTGTGTTATGGCTCTTACCACTCATTTTAGATTTGCTAGTAAAACTACATTCAAAAGAACTATTATTGAATGGTTTCAGCAGTATTGAAAATGACCTAATCAGCCATAAACAAGAGATTGAAAATAAAATTTGTATTATTGTTAGTAATATGCTAAGTTCACAACTTTCTGGTTGGGAAGCCAAACCACCTGTTCCATCTCAAACATTCCGTAATATATCTAAGCACCTAGTGAAATTACACGAAGCACTTATCGATATCCTGCCCATTGAACAAATTAGGTCTATTTATATAAAAGTACATGATAATTTCAAAGACAAATTAAGGGAGCAGCTAGCGAAAATGAATATTGTTGCAAATGGAAGTCCTCAGCATGGTGTTGTAACTTCAGAACTAACATTTTATTTACAAACTCTAAAAACTCTTAGGGTAATAAATGAAAATGATAGTGAAGATAACATATTGTATGATATTTGGTTGAATTAGAAACATTCATATTTTAAAAATATTATGTTTAGAAGAAATTTGTAAAATTGAAATCACAAATTAAAATCATCAAAAAGTATCTTACTTTAAAAGTAATGTTTAATAATCTAGTCATATTTTCATAACACTTTAATGATTTCTTATATCTACGCAAATACTATCCATTGAATAAAACTGATTTTGCGAATTTAATCAAACTTAATTTTTGCTAATTGGAATTAAAACAGGTAAAAAATACAAATAAATAAATAAAATTGGTTTTATAAAATGCTCTATTCTTATATTTAATTTTTGAACATCAGTTTAATGTTATTTATTTAATAAGTAGTTTATGTACACACAATGATAAGGAAGTAGAAAAAGAATGCTTTACTAACTGGCTAACTGCCATGTTTATATTTCTTCCAGCAGGCCAATTAAAGGATTTCCAATTCCGAACAGTTCTTGTTATATATTTTTTTAAATTAAATAAATTATTTATAGCATAGCCATGTTATGCGGTGGTGACTCAGGCTTAAAATCGACCCCTATTGATGTTTCTGTATTTTTAAGGACAATTTTAACTTGATTTGTGGTAAAGCAAAATATCTGAAAGAAATGCTAGGGCATTGTGGTAAACTTTTCCCTTACCCACTCTGAAAAGAGAGGAAACATGTTTGTTACTTAGAATGGTGTGTTGATACGCTGTTGTACTTATCACACACAATGTTGTAACCATAACATTCAAGGTTTATTTTGAAGTGGATACTTTTTGAATTGACAAATAAATAAATGTATTATATTTAAAAATCTTGTTGATTCTACCTTCTATACTAAAGTAATATAATTCATTGAATTATATTATTATTATTACCTATTTATGTGTATATTATCCATTAGTGAATTAATAGTTTCTTTATAATTCAGTATGTACTCGTATACCAAATTATATTAAATTTAAATTTATAACACGCTTTAATTAGCTTCGCGTGTATCTACCTATGTAACAAAATGTTTTAATTATATTTTCGCCCACTTGTGTATGCTGCCGGTTGACTTGAAAATTTGCAGTCCTTTATTATATTATTTGCAATACTTTATCCTAGTACATATCCTGTTCAGGATCAACAGGATGAATAAAATTATTACCAGGAGGATCATCATAACTCATGATCAATGGGCGTTGTTTTTTTTTTTTTACTTTCATATTATTTGCGTTTTATTATCATAAATTAACAGTTTTAGGCAGAATTCTAAGGGTACCCACGTATAACCATGTTTTAAGACCAATTTAACATAATGCCTATTTTATACAAACAGCTGACTTATACATTACCACCACAGCCTTTCGAAGAAAGTACACTGCCGAACATAGACCTAGATTTCTTCATAAGGGGATAGTGGTCAACCAGTTTTTTTTAATTATTTTGAGTATTATTAGGAAGTACTGCTGTCCATTTCCTGTTTTATTTCCCTTTGTCGCCTCTTAAGGTGGAAGCGCCAGGGTGGCCCGCGAAATTCAAATTTTCTTACGTTTTTTTTGCAATTTGCAGGTCAGTGTCAGGTTTTATGTTTAACAAAATATGATTCGCGAGCGTAACGAGCATGTATTTACAGAAGAATCAATACAACCGTCTATGTTCGTATAATTCCAATGTATGGCTATTTCCAGAAAAACTCATTCAAAAAAATTATACGAACTTAGGGGGTTGTATTGAGATGATTATAATTCTGTAAATACATACTCGTTACGCTCGCGAATCATAATATTTTGTTAAAGATACAACCTGACACTGACCTGCAATTTGCAAAAAACGTAAGAAAATTTGAATTTCGCGGGCCACCCTGGAGCTTCCACCTTAAGACACCAACGATACTATGATGTAGTGGAATCTCTTACGAATAGTGTTATTATTTGGTTTATACCACTTAAATTATTTTAAGTATCTTTAAAGCTAATTTGACAAAAACTCAGTTGGTTTCAGGTCTGGTTGTGTTGTGATAATGCCAATGTGCCTGACTCTGCCTATCTCCAATATTATCGTAAAAATGTTACATGGGGCACTATGTTAACTGGGACCAGTGACTCCCTGCGTTAGGGCACTACTACATTTATCTCTTGCACAGTCTAAATCTTCCAAGTGTATTTGATGATGTTTTTGACTAAGGATCTCTGGTCACATATTTTATATCACGGCAATCCCAGTTTGCAAAGGGGTTTATTATTTTTCATTAGTTTGATTTACATCTAATATCACGTTGCTTAGACAAACTAAAAATAATATTCTAAATGACACCTAGGAGATGTATCATACTTTACAAGTTTCACAAGTATTATAAACATTAAACCCTAATTTTACTTTAAGTACACGTTACTTGAGTATAAATGTAAATAAGTATTTATTACACCTTGTAAGGTCTCTGCAAACATTATATAATACCTATGTGTTATAATTGAGATATTTTATAGTACCTAGTAACGGGGTTGGCGTGTATGTAAGGTCTAGTGTGATATAATT
Source organism: Parnassius glacialis (assembly GCA_033319125.1). Taxonomy (NCBI): domain Eukaryota; kingdom Metazoa; phylum Arthropoda; class Insecta; order Lepidoptera; family Papilionidae; genus Parnassius; species Parnassius glacialis. Next base: position 22,112,618 of record JAVANC010000010.1, on the reverse strand, counting down.
TTAAAATAATAATTTGTTTATTAATGTAAGTTTAAATTATATTTCATTTGTAATGTTTTTATTTTGTTAATGTACTCCAGATTATTAAATAATGAGATAAAGACTGCATATTTTTCATGTAGGTAAATACCGACACTGCATATTTTTAACATTTAATATGTCATGAACATTGAACATAAGTAAATGTTAAAAATATGTTTCGTTCATATTTTTTTTAACTTGTTTAAAAATACGAAAAAGTATACAGAGCTATTGTATAACTTAATTCCTCTCCCTTCAACCATCGGATAATGAGACGCCGATTTTTTCGTTGCCGATTTACCACGAATTCGAACCAAACGTTTTGTTTCATCGTTCATCATACGATCAGCAAAGTAGTCGAATAAGTTGCCAGCATCTGTCTTTCCATCCGAAAGAGTGTCCCCGTGGTCCTGCCAATATGGCGGCGAAGGTGGAACACCATGTTTAAGTCGGTGCGAGTCGGAAATAACCCGTCCTTGCCCCCACGAGGCGGGTATGGCATTTCCCCATGTAAAAAGTCCATTTTTAAGATAATTAAGAATCAGGCGTTATACTTTGCGGAAATCTATTCATGATGTGAAAATTAACTATAATCCGGATGAAAAACGAACTGTCTTAAATAGACATATGGGCACCTCTCTCCCTCCTATAGTTGCGTGCACTATTACTGACCCACACTACCACCTGAAACACACCACCTTCGATAATATAACCCTAAATGAGGCATTATTTTAAGTCTGTCTGTCTCCTATCTGAGCAGTGGTTGATCACACTACACGGAGCAGAGCGTTGGCCGCTCCCCGGGGTGAGCGAGTCTGAAGATCTCCCATTTTCCTTCTTTTTTTTTTGGGCACTTTTAACTCTTTTAGTATTAATTGTTATATGAAGTTAACGGAAATATGTTTTGGGACGATGATTAATGTAATATTTACCATTTGACTGTACAATCTGACTGACTTATAATTAAGAGGTATCAAAAGGTCACACTATACATATACTGTAGATAGAAAGTATTTAAGATAATATATTTCGATATTTTTGTTTGACCTTAGAACACTGCGCATTCCTGATAACGGTTTACGACTCAAGGTAACGTAAATGCAAATTAAACAAGAATTTACGGTAACAAAGACGTTTATTACTTTGATTGTACAACAAAATAGGTACTTTGGCGAATAATAAATCATATTTTGGTATCATAAAAATATGATGCCATTGGGTACCTAATCAAAAACGCAATGCACGTGCAAAGTATTTGAAATAACATTAAGGTGACTGTTAGTCTTACTTCCGTTGTCGGACCCAACTTTATTAAAAAAAGATTTATTAACGTCATATTATTTATTGTTATACTAACATCATCTTCTGTTTTTTCAATTAAACTTAAGTTACTTAATATGCCTATAATTAAATTACTAAGGAAGTTTAAATCTTTTTTAACTATTAATGTTCTACTTGCTTGAAGTAAATCAGTTTCTGCACTGTATTTAGGTAATCTATGTCTTGGACAGGGAATTATGTGAAACAATTGAGGAACTGAATATACAAAGTTAATTATTTGTGGAATAAAAAACAATAGCACAGTTTTACTGAAGTGACTAAGAATACCAACTACTGCAAACGTCATGCCCGATACATAGCAGAATGTGTCGCCAACAAACACTTTGGACGGATACCTATAAAGAGAATAAATTTAATTTTAAACATGCACATACTACGAAAACTTGATAAATATAAAACAATTTTGGTTCATTGCAGACTCAGAATATTTCAGTCAATTTGGACTATGTAGGAAATTATGCTGCAAGTGTGCACGATACTCTTAAACCTAAAACAAATAGTTCCAGTCAACTTGTATCCATTCCGAAATAGCGCTTATGCTATTGCATCGAAGGCAGGCAGTTGAATATACCAAAGGTTTGAAATCAATAATTTTACACACATCTTAAATAGCAAACCAATATTTATTTTAAAATAAATATTGATTTCTGCTTAGATTCGAACCTGCATCTGCCTTCTGGTAAAATAGCCAAGTGGTCGTCGAATATCAGTATATTAGAATCATTGTAGATCACAGTTAACGACAGGAGACATAATTTTTAAATTTGGTTTCCCTGTAAAGACGTATAGATGAACTGCGGTTACAGGACTCGGGAGTCTACTATATAATTAAATTGAACATTTTGTCTTTTAACAAACATAATACTTAAATGTTAGAGCCATAGTATCTCAGGGAATAAGCGGTCGCCATAAATTTCATAGGTCGAGAGTTCGATCTCCGCCAGCAGTGATGTAACTAAGCAAGTCTAAGGAATTTTTACATTATTTAAAGGACATGTAAAATTCGTAAACACGCATTAATTCAGCAGCAGGATGTATCCGCACTGCTCCAATAATCTGTACAAATGCAATTTGCGCCTTAGCCTTATCCTTATAGAAGAATTTACCATAATTACCACGCTCAGTACCAGGTATATTACGCCTTTGATGCTACTCCCCGTCGCTGTAATTTTTAATCAGGCATGTATGTCTGATTAAACTTCAACATCCATTGAGGATCACAAGATCATGATGGCATTTTCCGCAGTAGACTCCTGACGTTGTACTCTTTGTCCGTGAGATGGGACACATCATTTTACTAGGAGGTATTTTTTTTTTTGCTGTTTAGTTATTACATATTTGTAAGTAGTGTGTGTTATGTCATAAGTATTGTATCCTCATTTCATATTGAGCTTCACTGTTTTATCCTTCGATCAGTATCCTATTGTATCCTTCGATGCATTGATGATTTAGTTCTGAGACAAACGTGCACACTGTCTACTTGATTGCTGATAAATGGATGCTGTAGTCTATGAACGCCTACATCTACACTGGCGTGCAAAAACAAACAGGCCGCCCGGCCAAATTGTAAAACCTCACGACTTTTTACTTTTATTAAAAAAAACCGGCCAAGTGCAAGTCGGACTCGCGCACCGAGGGTTCCGAACAAATCCGTAGGTATATAAGTTTAAAATTATTAAAAATATTTTTATTATATGATGTAACTTAAAATTTATGCTTTTCGCAATTTTTCCTTTATCTGTGCTATAATACGTTGCTTCGTACCAGATTTTAAGATTCTGAGTTCACGGGAAGTACCCTGTAGGTCTTGATTCCCTTGCGAATGACGAAAATTTGCAGCATAAACGGTTGTATCTTTTGATTGCGTTGGCATAGAAGTTTGATTTATTCACAGCTCTAAGGGACAGTAGGCTTGAGTATTTAATATTAATTTCAGCTTGATACCTCCACGCGTTTTTGAGAAAAAGGGTCTTGACAGACAGACGGACAACAAAGTGATCCTATAAGGGTTCCGTTTGTTCCTTTTAGGTACGGAACCCTAATAAAACGTGATTTTTATAAGATTTGCTGTTTGTTGTTTTGTAACTCAATCTGAAAGGTTTCGGGACTTTGGATTAGAGCACGAGGGGGACGGAGCCTTAACTTCCTTAGACGACACCTCTCCAATTTTACGTTTAGGTTCAGTGTGCCTCTAACCACTCGGTGATCGCTATCAGTTTTCACCCTCGCGATTACTGAGACATCACTGAACAGTTGCCGTCTAGTCGTCATAATGAAGTCAATCTCATTTTTGTCGAACCGTCGGGGCTCGACCAGGTCCACTTCCTGTGGGGCTACTTCTGGAAGAAAAGAGTCCCTCTTTCTCTATGAAGTCGGCCAGCTGCTGGCCCCTTGAGTTCCGTTGCCCTATTCCAAATTGCCCTACCTTCAGCTCATCGCTCTCTCTAGTGCCTAGTTTTGCGTTGAAGTCTCCCATTAACACCGTATAGTGAGTTTTGTAGGAATGCATGACTCTAGATATATCCTCATACATTTCCTCCACCTCCTCATCGGGATGTGCCGAGATTGGTGCGTAAACCTGTTTGACCTTAGCGAATACCGTTTGGTGATCCTGAGTATAAGGTACGCAACCCTCGTCGATACACTCTCAATCTTTACAACGTTGTTAACGAGAAACTTGTGGACGATAAATCCGACACCTCCTTGGGACAGATGGTCGCCCTACCGGTGATAGAGCAAGTTTCCGGCTTCGAGGATTACCGTGTCATCCCCCTCTCTTCGGACCTCGGATAATCCTAAAATATGCCAGCGTAACTTGTCTATCTCTTCTTCCAGCTCCAGGATCTTCTCGTCAGTCCTCAGGGTGCATGCATTATAAGTTGTCAGGTCGAGTCGTCGTAGGTGGCAACCGAATTTCGACCGGAGATTATTTGCACCCCCTGCTGCGTCGTTACCATGGTCGCAACCGTAGCCAGGAATAGCAGGGCCGACGAGGTTTGGCGGCCGCTTATTAGTGCCGTTGCTCTTGGGGGGTATATTGCCATAGTTGTCACGCCTAGCGAGCGGTTTGGCAACCGCAGTTTTTTTTTATTGATTTTTGCTTTTATCAGAAAGATGCTGCTGCCCAACTTTTGCCTCAGTCACACAGTTATATATCTGGATGCAATCTTCATTTAAAATGCAGTCCATTTTAAATGAAGACTATTCAGTCTTATCTTCATACGAGAAGGCAGCCCAATAATTACCGAATCACTTCCATATGCCACAGTTTTCGACATGGTTTCTTGCGCACATCGTTTTTTCGTAGTTAGTGCATAAGATTACGATGGCGTCATGTAAACACATTCTGCTCTCATCAGAAATTAGAACACTCTTCCGCTGCTTTAAACCAAGACTAAAGTGCTCTCGGGTAAAAAGTAATCTTGCAACTCGATGTGGCGGAATGAGTTTGGACCTGTTGCTAGCTTGTGTGGTATCATGGGTTTGAGTCGTCACCTTACTGTCCACTCACTACGATACCTCTCACTTCCCTGAGATTCTGAACTTCAACTCCAATACAATGACGATTTCTTAGTGCTGCTCTTACAATATAGTGACTGTCACGCTCTGATGTTTCCCTTCTCCGACCTGAACCGTATCATCTTATAGAACCATCAGTCTCCACGTATTATTTGCACTCATACACCTGGACCGTAGAACGGCTCACAGGGAGTTCTGGCCACTTGACTTTGACTTTGCACGATTTCGAGCAAAGTGACGATTTAGGTCTAAGAAAATAAATTCCCTATTTATAGCCAAACCAAGCTAAAATCATTTTAATGTCATTTTCCTATTTTGCGCTTTTTGGCTATTGATGAGTGCAAATTTCCTATAACCTTATGATTGATAATGAGGGAAACGAAGGTGGCTATGTAATATCCATAATTGCCTTTGCGAAACTATAAATTATGGTCAAAACATTAAGTGAATATTTAACGGGTGGTCCAGTTGTTTTTTTTTTGCGCACCAGTATAATATGATAAACGATTAATAACCAAAATTCTCGTCATTGGAGAATGCCTTGTTACCAGTAAAAAAGGCTTTCCGGTTCTCTGCACTCATCATACAAAACACAGCAGCTATTTTACTTATGCTACCATTTTACAGTGGTTAGGTGTGGTTTTCCCTGGTCGAACCGATTCAGTCAAACTGCAGCATTCATGCCGCTGCAGCATGGCTCTTCCACTTATAGTCATAAATAGTTAATCATATTATGAATGCCTATGATTTCGAATTTTTTGGCGTTTGTAACATGATATGTGTTACAACTAGACATCTAAGTTAGCAATTCTATAACAACACTAGTGATCCTGGATCTCGACAACAGCACCACCTACCGGATCCAATTATGGATCTAAACTATTTTTGAGTCGACTTAATCACACACAAAATTTCATCAAAATAGTTTCAGCCATATAGGAGTTCAGTCTCATACACATGAACAGAAGAATCTTATTATAAAAAGATATATTTGAACTTAAAATATTATGCTTACCAATTATGTTTTAATAATGCTAAAGTTGTTGCTAAGTATGGTATCATGATGCGAAGTGAAAAACAGTGAGCTTTATACTGGTCTCCTCTCAGTTCTATCACATCAAAAACTATAATAGATATAGCTATTATCACTGACTGACCTACTTCCAGGCCATTTATACCAGCTAAAATGTTTATGGCATTTGTACAAAAAACTGCTAACATTCCCATGTATACGTAATAGAGGAAACCTGCAAAAAACTTACTACTCAGTTTAGATAATAATATATTACAATAAAGAAAGCATTTTTATAGCAGAACAAAATAAGCTTAACAACTAATAAACCTATCATATACTGCGTTAACTCAGTCCATATTTTTAAAATATATTTGGTGGGACTTTATAGTTCAGATCTTATTTTAATAAACCTTTGAATTTGTATGGTTTTTGCAATAATCACTTACTATAGAATGAACACTGAATGAATGAAATTGTTCTGACAATAGCATTGATGTCACCATCGCCATGATTCACCTCATACTCAAAATAGCATAAAAATTATAAAAAATATATACAGGGTTATTTTTCAAAGAGTAGCCAAATTTTAAAATTAACTTCAAACTAGCTGTTCCCCGCGACTTCGCCCGCGTGTTATTTGGGGTTTCAATATTTTTGCGTGGAACCCAAATTCTTTTTCTAAAATAATAGTAGCCTAAGTTACTCCTTGTGACATCAGCTATCTGCCAGTGAAAATTCCGTCAAAACCGGTCCAGCTGTTTGGGAGATTAGCCGGAACAATCAGACAGACAGGCAGACAAAAACTTTAAAAATTGTATTTTTGTTAGTAGTACCGTATATACTTTCATATGCATTTAGTACAACGCTATAATTTTGAGATTACAAACAGACACTTCAATTTTATTTATTTGTATAGATATATAGTAATGATATACCTTTATGGCAGTTTTTGAAAATACGAGTTAATAAGGCTTCTACTTTTATTTGAAATTATCCCAAATTGAATGTGATTTATGTGATTTGTTTATATTTAATCGATAAAAAGTGCAGAATAATTGAGATTTCTTTAATAAATTTTTCTCACCATTTGCCTTATTACTTATTCTGAACATTGTCTGCAAATTTTATTTTGAAATGGATATGGGTATAAATATGGGTATATATATATACTAGCTCGTCAGGCAGACTTTGTTCTGCCCTTTCCAACGACCTTTCCTATAAAAATCCTTAAATTCGCAATAAAAAATTTTGAGGGTCATTTAGCGGGATAAAAACTATCCTATCTCTCAAGTTGGACCAAAATGCACACAGTGTGCAAAATTTCATTGAAATCAGTTCACATAGTTTAGGAGTCCATCGCAGACAAACAACGTGACACGTAATTTTTATATATAAAGATATATATATATATAACGCACACTATACACTTTACCTGAGAAACAAAGATTCACGCTTGGGACCACATAAAATTTGAATTCCTTAAGAAAAGTAATACTTGCTTTAATATAATTTATAGCAATGATGTCGTGTAGCGGCAGTGTAAGGGAGTCTACCACCACACATCATCCCGTAAGTGTCATAAGTAGCGACAAATAGAGACTGAAATAGGAGATGGGCAGCAGCATCTTCATGTTAAGAGCTCAGAATAAATTAAAAAAATGATTAATTGGCAAACTAATATTTGTTTGTATTTCTGGACTACAAAATATTTTCAGATCATACATGCTCAGGTATCTTAAAACTAATCACTGGGCAAGAGGCCAGGTGTCACTAAAAAAAATTCATGACAGTTAAGTGATAGGCAGAATTCCTCAATCATAATTTCTTTAAAAGTGCCAAGTGTTCTTTTTGTAAGCGCGCCTGTACACACTTGTTCGTTTCCTGATAATTATAAAAATTATCAAAAAAAATGGTTCAATGTTGTTAAATACAATATAGGAAGTTACATGGTTCTATTACAGTGAATAGAAACCGTCCACCATGGCTTATTAATTTTCTTTTTATTGGAAATATGTAAAAAATTATAATAAAAAATAGCAAAGGCAAAACAGCAACAGTTTCTTCTATGTCCATCTCAATGCGCATCCAGAATTCTAGTGATACAACGAGTGTGTACATGGTGTGCTCTTGTCGGACCTCTACGCGACGAGAGGCACGCGACGCAACGAGACGAGCGTGTACAGCCGCCATTACATTATCGTAAATAACTGCCCTGTTAATTGTAGTCTCAATTTAAAAAAAAATATACATTGTTAATTTAGGAAAAAACTAAGTTTAATTGAGTCATGGCTTAAAAAATATTTCAGCTAATTTTGACACTTCATCTTTTCTTTTAAAAGTGCTTCACTACCCTGGGCAAGTAATTACAAAAGATGGCTCATTTAACCAAGATTTTAAAATGGTACAAAACTTGCCACTTCTCTTTCCATAAAAAAATATTATTGCATTTGGATATGGAATGACAACCTAGTAAGACACACATGAAGCTGATGGATGCAGGTTACACAGGCACATTTTTTGTGACATCTATTGGGGAAAGCCTAAGGCCTAAGGGAAATTTAATAACTAGGACACCTGTATATGAAATTAATTCACAAACCACTTACCAATATTTACAGATACTCCTAAAAATTGTCTCAGTGGTATAGGAACAATAAATGTAGTAGAGTTAAAATTTACATAATAAACTACAAGGAGAGGCAATGAAGCTACAGTCGGCAAAATCAATTTGTATCTCCATCTTAAATCCAAAACATCGTCAGCAAATCCCAAGAGTAGCATGCAACATATAGATAACAATGCAGCCAGTAATTCTGCAAACTGTAAAGGATTACAATATTGTAGTATTAGATTAGATGAGATCTTGCTGTTACAGTGGTATGATGTGTAATTTAAGACAATGTTTACAATGGCTATTCAAATTTGTATAAGTTATGTGATGTCTATCCCAAAAACTATCCAATAACTCTCCCACACTTTTCTAATCATAGAGAAGACTAATAAACCATTTAAGTGATTTAAAAAAATGAAAATTTTAACTTATTTTAATGTACAAAATTTTATTTTATACTGTTAATGTTTGAAAAGCTTTTCTACTAATGTTCACTGGAACACTGAGGTTTTTAATATTCCGACTTTAAAGTTAACCCAGGCTGACATCAAAATTATTATTATTTTAGGGTATTTAAATAGTTTTCTCATCTGATTGTGTTGACAGATGGACAGATAGAGAACAAAGTGATCCTAAGAGATGATCCATTTTTTCTTTAGAGGTAAGGAACCCTAAAAAGCTGCCAAGTCTCCTGCCAACTGTATGGAAAATATCTATCTTATGTACTTAATCTTATCAATGGAGAAAATCTATGTTCAGCAGTAGACTTTTGATAGCTTGTAATGAATGAAAAAATATACATACTAACTATTAAGTATATTTACTTACTTCGTTATGGGGGAAATGCTCTCTATTCATAAGACTGCTTCCAAAAACTATTGGTATAAAAAGAAAACTCGTAACTAAAAATACACATCCCGATACAACACCGACAGCTTCTGGGCTAAAAGTAATATATGAATTAATAATACCATAATAATATTATACATATATAAAAGGAACTAGCAAACTTACATCTTTTCTTTATTAGTTTTACACAAATCTATTCCATAAATGCCCGCTTTGATAAATAATTCACTTAGTTTTGGTATTAATTCATCAGTAAAAACATAGGCTATTATTGATAAAGCTGTTAAAATTATAAGCGATAGCATTTTAAATACGAATATTATTTATTTAAAATAAAGTAAATTTACATCCACATGTAAAAGCTTAAAAAAATTCTCAATGTTAGCTCAAAATAAATAACACCACACCATTTGTTATTATGACAATTGCCAATGTGACATTGGCATTGGCAATGTCATATTTCAAATTGTCAAATGTCAAACAACCATTTATTTAATAACTGGCTTTACGGCTCTGGGTGCTCGCCCTTCTGAGCCTGAAGTTATTATGTATAATTATTCTTCATAGTAAACTGCTTCACAATATGTTGATGCGTCACATTGTGCAGCCCTTAGGAGATTTTGACGGCAACTTGAGCCAGCAGACAGTTGACAGTTGGCGATGGTATCTTAAGGCATTTTATGGTATTTTATTTTTTTATTTATTTTTTTTATTTTATTTATTTATATATTGGTATTTTAACGGTGGTAGAGCCATGCAGCAGTTTTTGCTGTTGCACGTATGGGCCGGCTCGAGCCGGGTTAGTACCACGACCTCACAGAATACCGGCGTGAAGTAGAAGCTCTGCTTCTGCGTTTCGTCTGGTGAGTGCAGGTGGCCGGAGGCCCAATCCCCCCCCCCCCATCAACATGGTAGCGGAATTACACAATAGACTACCCCAGGAGGGTACCAGTACCCCTGGAGAATCCCTCGCTGAGCATCCACGACCATGTTATTCCAATCCTGAGCGTGGGTGCTCAGGCTGCCCCGCGTATTCTGGGGGGGGCAAAATTCCGCTCAAAAACATAGCTGCTCGGGGTAAACAGAGCGACAATACCAAGGCGACCCCTGCCACGCTATCCGTGAATTTCTGCAACATCAGGGGACTTAACTCTAACCTAAACGCCGTCCACTACCATCTCGAGACGGCGAAGCCGGCCTTGCTCTTCCTGACCGAGACGCAGGTTTCCTCTCCGGCTGATATTTCGTATCTCTCCTACCCTGGGTACAAATTGGAGCACTCCTTTGTGCCTCGGGCTGGAGTTTGCGTGTATGTCAGAGAGGACATCTGTTCTCGACGCCTCGGCAGTCTTGAAGGTTCGGACCTGTCCATCCTTTGGCTACGCGTAGACAGCGACGACCATCCGCGCGTCTACGGGTGCCTCTATAGGTCCCATAGCGGTAATGCCGAAACAGACCGACTCATCGACCACGTCCAAATGGCTACAGATTCCTTGCTACAACAGGTCCGATCCGCAGAGATCGTGATCCTTGGCGATTTTAACGCCCACCATGCCGAATGGCTCGGTTCACGTTTAACCGATCATGCGGGGAGATCTGTTTATGACTTTGCCTTGGCATATGGTCTGACACAACTGGTTACTTCGCCTACGCGGATTCCAGATGTGGAGGATCATACACCTTCCCTGTTGGACCTTCTGCTGACCTCTCATCCGGACGGATATCAGGTTTCCGTCGATGCCCCTCTCGGCTCTTCGGACCACTGTTTGATCCGGAGTATGGTGCCACTCACGCTCCCTTCGCGGTTGCGTTCTGCAGGTTGCCGCCGTGTTTGGCATTACAGGTCGGCGGATTGGGACGGAATGCGGTCTTTCTTTGCATCCTACCCATGGGGGCGGGTTTGCTTCTCGCCGGATGATCCCAGCGCTGTTGCTGACTCTGTCACTGATGTGGTGCTACAGGGAATGGAACTATTTATTCCATCATCTGTGGTACCCATCGGAGGCAGATCTCAGCCTTGGTTTGGTCGCTCCTGTAAAACTGCATTACGCAGTAAGCAGGAGTGTTATCAAGCCTGGGCTGCGGCTTCGGCGACTCGGGATGTAAACACCAGCACACTTAAAAAGAAGTATAACTTCGCCTCCAGGTCCTTCAAAAGAGTTATTGCCAAGGCAAAGTCAGAGCACATAGGCAGAATTGGCGAGAAACTAGTTCGCCTTCCTTCGGGAACCCGTGCATTCTGGTCTCTCGCCAAGGCTGTCCAAGGGAATTTCTGTAAGCCATCACTACCATCTCTGCACAGGGAGGACGACTCACTGGCCCATGACGCAAAAGACAAAGCCGACCTTTTAGGCTCCCTTTTTGCGTCCAACTCGACTCTTGATGACGGGGGGAAAACACCGCCGACCATCCCGCGGTGTGAGTGCTCTATGCCGGATGTGCTGTTCTCACAGCGCTCGGTTCGCAAAGCACTTCTCTCCCTGGACATCCAGAAGTCGAGTGGGCCTGACGGAATCCCCCCAATTGTGCTGAGGACGTGTGCTCCGGAGTTGGCACCGGTCCTAACGCGTCTTTTTCGGTACTCCTACTCCCAAGGCGTAGTCCCGAATTCATGGAAGACAGCTTTTGTCCACCCGATCCCTAAAAAAGGCGACCGCTCAGACCCGTCCAACTATAGGCCTATCGCGATCACCTCCTTGTTCTCCAAAATAATGGAATCCATTATCAACTGCCAGCTCATCCGGTACCTTGAGGATCACCAGCTGATTAGTGACCGCCAATACGGTTTTCGTGGGGGTCGATCAGCTGGTGATCTTCTGGTCTACCTGACCCATAGATGGGCGGAGGCAGTAGAGTCCAAGGGGGAGGCGTTGGCCGTTAGTCTGGACATTGCGAAGGCCTTCGATCGGGTTTGGCACAAAGCGCTTCTCTCGAAGCTCCCTTCCTATGGGCTTCCCGAGAAATTGTGCAATTGGATCACCAGCTTCCTTGCAGATCGGAGCATCAAGGTTGTTGTAGACGGTGCATGTTCTGACTACAAGCCTATTAACGCTGGTGTTCCACAAGGCTGTTTGCTATCACCAACGCTGTTTCTTCTGCATATCAATGATATGTTGCTAACTGGTAACATTCATTGCTATGCGGATGACAGCACTGGTGATGCTCTATACACCGGCCGTGCTAATATTTCTCGGGAAAACGTCTCCGAGTACCGGAACAAACTTGTGTCTGAAGTCGAGTCTTTGCTGGACAAAGTCTCGAACTGGGGGCGACTAAATCTAGTCCAGTTTAATCCTCAGAAGACACAAGTTTGCGCGTTTACCGCTAAAAAGAACCCCTTTGTCGTATCACCTCAGTTTCAAGGCACTCCCCTGGTTGCCTCAGCCAGTATCGGAATCCTCGGCGTCGACATATCGAGTGACGTGCAGTTTCGTGGTCATTTGGAAGAGAAGGCCAAATTGGCCTCTAAAAAGCTTGGCGTGCTCAGCAGAGCGGGACAGTATTTCATGCCGGCACACCGCCTGCAACTTTACAAGGCGCAGGTTCGGCCTCACATGGAATACTGTTCCCATCTCTGGGCAGGGGCTCCCCAGTGCTAGCTCCTTCCACTTGACCGCATCCAGCGCAGAGCGGCTCGAATCATCGACGACCGAGTTCTTTCCGATCGGCTCGACTCATTGGCGCTGCGAAGAGATGTTGCATCTCTTTGCATTTTCTTTCGCATCTACCATGGGGAGTGCTCTGAGGAATTGTTCGGATTAATCCCAGCCGCCAAATTTCACGAACGCACATCGCGGCAGAACTCCCGATACCATCCACACCATCTGGATGATTGGCGGTCCACCACTGTGCGATTTAGAAGATGTTTTCTTCCTCGCACGACTTCCTTGTGGAATCGATTACCATCAGCGATTTTTCCGGACCGATACGACTTAGGGACCTTCAAGAAAAGAGCGTACTCCTTTTTAAAAGGCCGGCAACGCATCTGCAATTCCCTCCCTGGTGTTGCAGTTGTTCATGGGCGGCGGTAGTCACTTACCATCAGGTGAGCCGCATGCTCGTTTGCCCCCTCTACTATAAAAAAAAAAAAAAAAAAAAGGCGCCTAAGCTGACAAACACCTTATCTTGAGAATCACATCACCATCGGAGCACTTGTTTCACCATTTCCACTAATATTTCACACGCGCAGACACTTAGTACATAAAAGCGCACCACTTTTACATATTAAAATCCACTTCAAACCATTATTTTAACAATAATACAGGAGCAGTAAACCGCCGCCGGTCGAGTTCCCGCCAAAACTCCGTCAAACAACCAATTAACAAACAAGTAAAGTGTAACCAACTGTTAAACAAACTCTCCACCAGATTCAACTTCTAAAATCACCAGATATCACGAGATAACAAATACCGATTCTACTCTCATAATCCCTCAAATGTCTAGTATTTTATTATTAGTAATTGGTTACCTTTATTAGTAAATATTATGTGACAAAATATCAACTTTCTATGTAAATAAACAATAAATTAACATACAATTAATAAATCAACAAGTTAACATCAGGAATATATTTAATCAACTGACATTTTAAATTCAATCATCTTCTTCAGATTTATCATTTTTGTCCACACCAACATCGTCGGTTTCAGGTTCATATTATTTTTGGGTAATAATTTGTTTTACAACGCTTATCAGAGTTTCAAATTCGTGCAGCATTTTCCTGCCAATATCATACCACAGCGTATATTCTTAATATGGCAGTTAAAGGTTTAACTTCATTCTATTCCTCTGCTTGTTTTTTATGAGAGTTCGACATAAGTCGCTAATTCCTCATACTTATATTTGAGCGGTACGGATCGTCTGGTGCATAATATGTCTAATTAATATTTTTTGTCCACACATTAAAAGTAAACTCTCCTGAAAAGGACGTAGGTATATATTTCGAAACGTTTAAATGGCTTAATTGTTGAGTGATCATCTTTTTCCTAATTGAAACTTAATTAGCCACTTAAAGCAATATTTTCCACTAAAAGGAAAGTCAAAACTACCAATTTTAATGCAAAATTAACAACAGTACGAAGGGCCACATTGAAGTAAAAAAATGTCTTGGCTTATGGTCTCCTTGTTTAAAAAGTTTTTAATCATTATGTTTTAGCCAAAGAGTATAATACAATCATTACGTTTTAAGCATAGACTTGGAACATACTGGCCAAGGCCTATTAAAAAATTAAAAAATGATTGTTATGAAAGCGGTAAAAATTAAAAAAAAATTTAGTGCACGAAACTGAATAACTTCAAAACTTAACTGCATGTTTAACATGATATTCTAAAATAATTAAAAAATATTCATATAACATGTTTCTGGGAATAAGCTGCACCTACATGCCTTTTGTTGGATTTTAATTTAAAATGTACAAAATCCCAATAATCTCTAATATTTGAGTCTACCAAATGATACTTAAACAATTTTTCCCAAGAATGAGATCGGAAAGTCGTATTTTCGAGCTAGTTGCTAATGCCTACCATGCCATCAGGAAGTCACCTACCATACGGCATCGCCTGCTAAGCAAATAGCAGCACGTCTTTAAAGACGTGACTCAATTTATTTATGATACTTGATTTATATACAAGGTCAAGGTTTAATTGTTAAAATAACCCAGTAGTAGTTAAGTTAGTTTGTAAGTTAGGTGATCTAGTATGCCTGTGAACTCGCATTGTCACATTAGTTAAGTTAATTTGTAACTTAGGTAGTCTATTATTCCTGTGTAATAACATTGTCACAGTAGTTAAGTTAACTTGTAAGTTAGACAATAAAAGTAAGTATAGGAAAAAGTCTTTGTCTCCTTCCACTTCAACACTCCAAAAGCTGCCGCAAACGTAAGTAGCTATGACATTTAGAAAAAGAATATTTACTGCCAGGGACAGTTTCTCCGGAATTTCTTTTTTAACATAATATTAATTTCATTTTCGTTCGTTGTTGTAATTCTTCTAGTGCAGGCAAGGATTGGTGTTGCTGAGAGGCTGCCCTGTGTTACACTGAGATAAGTAGTGTTGCTGTTGGTTTGCATATTTTGGTGTTATCATGTAATTACGTACCTCACGTTACACTGGTGTGTGAATGTGGCAAGGACGTGTTACGGTGCGGTCGAACTGTAATTGCTCTATACTTAATGTATAGTGCGTTTACGCTGTCTTACTACTGATAATGATTAACTGCGTAAACAAGAGAGCAAGTTGACCATCTGAATAACTATAAAGTTATAATGTTTGTTCCATATCAGTTTTTGCTTCATTTGATTGCTTTTATGATTAATATCAGTTGTCTTTATCCATTCACTAAACAATATTTTAATATCATCATTGAATTGATGCTGTGTAGTGGCGGTTAAAAATATCCACTACACCATATCTTCCCATGGGTGTCGTAAAAGGCGACAAAGGGAAACAGGCAGGAGATGGTCAGCAGCATCTTCCTGATAACAGCAAAAGCACAATAAAAAAACTGCGGTTGCCAACCCGCTCGCCAAGCGTGGCAACTATGGCAAATACCCCCCTATGATAAGAGCAACAAAGAGACGGCCCCCAGTCCCCGACGGCCCCGCTATTCCTGGCTAAGGTGGCGACCATGGTAACGGCGGGGCAGGGGGTGCTAAGAATCTCCGGTGAAATTTCGGTTGCCACCTACGATGACTCAACCTGGCAACATACAACGCACGCACCCTGAGAACTGACGAAAAGATCGTGGAGCTGAAAGAAGAGATAGACAAGTTACGCTGGCATATTATAGGATTATCCGAGGTCCGAAGAGAGGGGGAGGACACGGTAATCCTCGAATTCGGCAACTTGTTCTATCACCGGGAGGGCAACCATCTGTCCCAAGGAGGTGTCGGATTTATTGTCCACAAGTTTCCCGTTAACAACGTTGTAAAAATTGAGAGTGTGTCGACGAGGGTTGCGTACCTTATACTCAGAATCACCAAACGGTATTCGCTGAAGGTCATACAGGTTTACGCACCAATCTCGGCACGTCCCGATGAGGAGGTGGAGGAAATGTATGAGGATATTTCTAGAGCCATGCATTCCTCCAAAACCCACTATACGGTGTTAATGGGAGACTTCAATGCGAAACTAGGCACAAGAGAGAACGGTGTGAACTCTCCGATCACGCTCTTAATCTCATGGCTGTTAGACGGGAGATGAAGCTACATTCTTCAACAAATTTGACAGCATACAGGCAACTGAACAGACAGATCTCCAAATACATGCGGCGGGACTTACGCAACTTCAATACAGCTTGTATTGAAGAAGCGATCGAGCGGAACCTAGGCTCCAAAGTCTTTACCAGAGATCTGTCTGCCAGAAAGTGCCAACTGTCGAAGCTGAAGACCGAGTCTGGCAGCATCGTTTCCGGAACACCTGAGATTTTGAGTGAGATTGAGAGGTTGGGCTTGAGGTTGAGCTATGGGCAGCTGTACACGTCATCGTTGGAGTCACACGCAAGTGTGAGTAACGATCCAAGAGCGAGTCTTATCCGACACTATTCCGAAGATATCCCGGACGTCAGTCTGAGCGAGATTAGAATGGCTCTCCAGCATCTTAAAAACGGCAAGTCTCTGGGCGATCAGCTGTTCTCTTCCAGTCAGCTCCAAGGCAATCAGGTGCACATTTTCCATGACCTGGTTCCAAATAAATCCACGATAGTAATAGAAGCGCAACAAATTCTTTGTGCAGTTGAGTCAATAAGTAAAACATGAATCTATTTCTATATTGGCTAATTCTACTGTCACTACCGAAATGAATAGTGTCTATAAAAAGCATAGAGATATATACATATGGAGAGGGCATATTCCACTATAGAAATAATAGTTATACAAATATCTATAATATCGACACACACTTATCAAAAATAGTTTTCTCTATTTAGCAAAGCAGTAGCTGCAATAGAAAAGAGAGACATCTACAGTTTGTAAAGTGCTTATTGTGGTAATACTTTCGTGTGACGTCATTAGCTCATCCGTGCGTGACTGCGCCGCCATGTTAAGGACCCACCCTACCCCAGCCTACAAAAATGGGGTAAATAAAATAAAAAAAATATCAACAGACGTATTTTAAATAGCACTTTCCAAAATTGTTTATTATTGTAATAGCACCCCCGTAGATTGTGAATAAAAAATAGGTAAATATCGCACATCTTATAACGTCGATACCACTTGAAATAATTAAAATTTTGTAGGTTTTGCAACTTAAAAAAACTTCACCCTTCGTTAATTAAACTTCACTACCATCGAAAATCCATAAAATGCAATATTAAGTGCAATTATTTAATAAAACCTATTTTGTCAATTGCCGAATGCACATGGAGTGTTGGCGCATGCGCGGCACATATAATCTAGGGTTTTTCTTCGGAGGATCTTTCGCGGCAAGTTCACGCTTATCTCTATTTTCTCTATTTGAATAGTAAATTGCGTATAAGAGGTTAACTCATACGTTTCTATCTTAATCTTAAATAATAAATTAAGCTGAAGGAGAAAATTACAAATTTAGATTGAGCGCATTTCAAGATGACTTAAAACACTAGCTTAAAGATGGTATTTCTTTTACTACACTTATTTATAATGTTAAGAGCGTTTTCGAAAAGATGAATTTATTTTTGTTTTGTATCCATACAGAAAAAGTCGTTCAACCTTCGACTTTTCATAAAATTTTACCACAGTGGGTCGAAGAAGGATCATGGATGGCAGATTTAAGTATTTCCAGACCAGCAAATAGATCTCCTAGGGTATACCTACACCATGTGATCCAAATCAAACGATATATGTATGGCTTGATGCTTTAGTAAATTATTTAACAGCCTTAGGCTATCCTGATGAGAAATTCACAGAGTTTTGGCCACTAACGTACAGCACAACTATGTTTTTCTTTATTAAGGCGTATGAAATAAGCACGCGTTATGTGCACTTTTTTAGAAGCAGCTGTAAACCCATGGTGTTTTATGCACTTGGCATGTATATGTGCTGCTATATTATATGTGCTGCGCTTAGAGTATTCAACTAACAGGAGACGCCATGCGCATAAAGTTCCGAACAAAAAAGTCTGTCACTTCTAGCGGGAGGCGAGGTAACGCACACTAAGCAAATCGTAAACATAGGGCCACGTCGTTACGCACGCACACAGCATAATATGAGCACACAATTAAGCAAAACGCACACAACCTTGAAAATCTCTTATAAATGTCTCATCGTTACAGTGCATAAGCCATAAACAACTAGTGCGAGGGCCTTGTCGATATGGATATGTCGATGAAATTTTATGCAAGTTACATTAGCAAATTAAATAAAATAAAAATGACAAATGTTTAATGATTAATATTACATTCAAAGTAAATTAAAAAAAATACATAAGGTACAATATAATAATACAAAATTACCAAAATTAAAACAAATTGAAAAAGTATTATATTACATTTTAACTGGTTTTTAAAGTGAATAAGTTTGGTATATGTGACGAATACACTTTTTGGGATCACTCTTTTTTTGCGAGGTAGCTAATTCTGGTGCTTGCATATTTTTCCATCACCAAGTTTGCCAGTTCAATTATGTGGAACGTAATCATTATCGAAATAATGTTCCTGAATGCTTAAAAATATATAATATGCCTAGTCTATGAAATGATTTTACCATTTTTTAATGTCATGGTAACCAGAAAGGTTATCTGTATAGGGGTTTTAAACGGTCTAATTTTACAGATTTTACCCAACCTATAGAGTTAAACCGTTTTAAGGCTTAGGGTTGAACTACATCTGGCAGCACGGAATCGTACTTTCCTGTGCTTCTATCCTTTTTGTTCACTCAGAAACGTTATTTACTAGAGCGAGAAAGAGAGCGGGAGTGTATAGTTTTACCCTCGAAAAGCCGATTGTAAACCGGTTTCAAAAGTTTATATATCATTCTTGACAATCCATACTAATATAATATTATAAATGTGAAAGTGTGATTTTTTGTTTATTTGTTTTTGTCCTTCCTTTACGCAGCAACGGAATGGAGCAATTAAAAAAAATAAACATTTGCTTTCTCTTGGTCGAAGTTTACGCTTAACCAAACATACTTTTTTTCGTCATTTTACTTAGGATTGAAAAATAATTAATGTCTTCGTAAAAAGCGGTAATATTTTGTGTTCTACAGTACAAAAGTGTAGTACTCTGTATATGTTTAATTTCAGTGTCATATTTATAATAATAGATTATAAATATGACACTGAAATTATTTGTTTGTCCTTATTTATTTATTTAAGCGCTAATAATTCGTGTCTCGTCTGAAAACAACAATTTGGTTGACACCATCTAAGAGAATAAACTTGTAAATAACATTTTAAAATGAATAAATATCGTTCACTAAACCTTCCATTTCGATTTGTTACATGTTTTGAATTTTATCCTTCATAATGTAAAATAAACGTGTAGCAAAATAATAAACTTACTCGTACTTCCAATAATTTCAAAGTCGGTACAGCAGTTTCAATTAGTTTCCTTTTATTATTTGATTGGATTACGAAAACCGATTAGTCAAAATGCTCGGAACAAAGAGTGCTTGTTCGTTTAGGTACCCAGGTTATATGATCGCCACATGCTTTTATCCAAATTTGGCGCCTGTAAGGATCTTTTGGAAAACTGTAAAACCAAAGATCTTTTTGAAACATTGTACAAAAAAGAATTTTAAATAACACCTTGGTATTATATATCAAAGTATTGCTTAAAGTCAAATAAAAACATCGACGCTAAAGATTACAGTGAACATCACTATTATAGTCTTGATGATACCATTTTATATACTCGAAATTTCCCTTCTTTTCGTTTCATAACGTAACATAATGAAATGAAAATATCTATTTAAAATATTTTAAATGTATAATGTATACAGTAAAACAATTTAAATTGATGTTTTCATTTTGTTAAAAACAACTAAAGATTATTAATGTTGTTTGAAATAATATAGTTTTGCAAATACATCACAATAATATTGATGAATTTCAGACTATTCAATAACACGATTTTGTCTTGTGTAATTAGAACAAAGAGAAACGACATTTGTCTACAATTAAGCAAAATTTAATTGTCCTAGTAGTGCAAAAGTCCTTACTATAGTATTAATACTTTAAGCTGGCAACACTACCTGCTCAGCTATATTAATCAGAATTTTTGTGATTTAATGCTTATATTAATTATTGAAATCAAAATAAATACTTAAAGATGAAAGGTAACGCCGTCTTTTTGTAAATTTGAGGTCTGTGATCTTTTTTTACAAGAAAACACACTGCAACTCGGCATTTTTCTGGAGGTCAACTCACGCTTATGACTACTTGGTAACTGACGCCGTACGCGGCGCAACTAGTTTTATATAACGGGAATGATCCGCGCTCTCGTACTTTTGACAGCGGGGAACGCTCTTCAATGTCCTCTCCTGTTAGTTTAATACTCTAAGGTGCTGCGCATGCGCCAACACTCCATGTGCATTCGGCAATTGACAAAATAGGTTTTATTAAATAATTGCACTTAATAATGCATTTTATGGATTTTCGATGGTGGTGAAGTTTAATTCACGAAGGGTGAAGTTTTTTAAGTTGCAAACCTACAAAATTTTAATTATTTCAAGTGGTATCGACGTTATAAGATGCGCGATCTTTACCTATTTTTCATTCACAATCTACGGGGGTGCTATTACAATAATAAACAATTTTGGTAAGTGCTATTTAAAATACGTTTGTTAGTATTTTTTTATTTTATTTACCCCATTTTTGTAGGCTGGGGTAGGGTGGGTCATAGATCCTCAATCTACGTGCTGCAAGCGGCTGCAAGGGCTTATATATTAGTCTATGGCAAGGGCGACTGTCAAAAACGAGTAGACAGTTGGCGCGTGCGCGTGGCGAAAAATGGAACTAATTTTGACAGTTTTCAGTTCCTAGTATATAGTGCACAGAGTACTTTTTTAATATAGTGTATTATCTATGGTTTTCAGTGCTTTGTTGTTTCGTCTCCTCAGTGCTTAATCCACAGAGTACATATGGCTTAATCTTAAATTAATAGCTACCAAATATGCCGAAAGCAGTGCGTAGTGCAGCTAGAGATATCTTTCTTGCCGTTAAACATTTGCGTGAGCAAGAAAAGCTTAACAAAGGACCGATAATTCCATTCCACAGTACCATTCCAAAATTTGAAAGCTCGAACAGGGGCTATGACAGATTTTCTTTTTTGGAGTTTATGGCCTGGTATCTAGACCTTTAGGCCAAGTCTTGAGTATTTTTATTCGGTTTGTTATAATTTCTCCAAATGTATAATTATCCTTCATAGTTCACTACTTCACAATATGTTGATGCGTCACATTGTGCAGCCCTTGGGAGATTTTGACGGCAACTTGAGCCAGCAGACAGCTGAAAGTTGGAGATGGTATCTAAAGGCGCCTATGCAAACAGCTATCTCGAGAATCCATCACCATCATAGCACTTGTTTTACCGTTTCCACTAATAGTTCACATGCGTAAACAGTTAATACATAAAATCGCACCACTTTTACATATCAAAATCGACTTCAAACTAATATTTAAACTATAAAACAGGAGCAACAAACCGCCGCCGATCAAGTTCCCGCCAAAACTCCGGCTATGACAGTGACAATTAAAATGTTACCAGATAATTAGTTTACTATTTCCGTTATTTTAGATAACATTTTACTTATGTGAGTTAATTAGTAATGTATGTTTGCATTTTAGGTGTTTCCAAAAGAACCGTAAGCCGCATAGTTTCAGAGGGTAAAGCCCTTGAAAATAATCCTACTGAAAGAATAGAAAATCCTTCCTGATGAGACCCAAATCAAGCAGCTGAAGGTCATTCTACAGTAAGTATTGACTCCACATCAGACAACCCAATAAAAACAACAATGTTTCATATTCGGAGAGCATGAAAAAAGCAGAATGATTAAACAGGATGATGTCTACATAATTCATTAAATGGAACATGGTTACGAAGCTGTCAAACTACTTCCTTATCATTGTAATTTAATGCGATTGAGTTTTTATTGAATTATTTTAAAAGAATATTCGCATATTCGAATATCACAGGCCTCTCTGAATATATGGAGCAGCGAATCCATAACGAATTTTATAAAATAACTGCTATAGAGTTGGAGAAACACTGCAGTCATGTCAAAAATACTGAAGATAATAATCGACGTACAGATTAACAATGAATGAAACGTAAAAATTAACAATGAATTGACTAAATCAAATCAAGAAGTCGCAGCGGTGTTTGAGAAATATTTCACTGATATTCCTATTTTGACAACAGAGTCTTTGAATTCTTCTCCAACTGTCGCCGAGTCATTACTCAAACAGAATGTTAATATCTGTTTAAAAGAATTTAGATTTGAAAAAGTATTACCGCAAGATATTGTAAAATACTTCAAAACCATTGATGTAAAGAAAACCGCAGATTTGTGGGGGATTTCCGTGACAGTTATTGCGTCCATAATAGATTTAATTGCACCTCATCTTGCTATTATTTTTAATACTTGTATCGATTCTGGTGTGTTTCCTGATTTAATGAAGTATAGTAAAGTAATACCTTTATTTAAATCTGGTAGTACATTGGACTCCGCAAATTTTAGACCTATTTCTGTACTACCAACTCTTAGTAAAATTTTTGAAAAAATTATTTTGGATCAATTGTTAATTTTTTTTAATACAAATAAATTACTTCATAAAAACCAATTTGGATTTACAAGGGGTCGCTCGACGTCTGATGCTGGCGTTGAGCTTATGAAATATATTTTTAATGCCTGGGAGAATTCACAGGATGCCTTAGGTGTTTTCTGTGATCTTTCCAAGGCTTTCGATTGTGTTCATCATGAAACATTAATCAGGAAACTACAACATTACGGTGTAAAAAATTTGGCGCTTAGAGTTATTACTTCATATTTAAGTAACAGAACTCAAAAAGTCGTGATAAATGGTAAAGGTTCCTCCGGATCGGTAGTATCAATGGGCGTTCCTCAGGGCTCGATTCTTGGCCCATTCCTGTTTTTAATCTATATTAATGACTTACCTTATCTTGTAGGGGACAATCACGATATAGTATTATTTGCTGACGATACCTCTTTAATTTTCAAACTCAAACGGTAGTTAATTAATTATGACGATGTAAATAATGCTCTATCGAAATTAGTACATTGGTTTAACGCCAACAATATGCTCTTGAACGGCAATAAGACAAAGTGTATTAAATTTACAATAACTAATGTAAAACATTCGAATACCAATGTGCTATTAAATGGGGAGGAGTTGAGTCTTGTGGATACCACTGTTTTTCTCGGTATTACTATTGACGCGAAACTTCAATGGGGCCCCCATATATCTAAATTAGCAAGCAGACTTAGTTCTGCAGCATATGCTGTAAGAAAGATTAGAAGTCTCACAGATGTTGAGACAGCTAGATTAGTGTATTTTAGTTACTTTCATAGCGTAATGTCTTATGGAATTTTGCTATGGGGTAATGCGACTGATATTGAAGCTATATTTGTTTTGCAAAAGAGAGCCGTTCGGGCGATTTATAACCTAAATTGTAAAGAGTCCCTCAGACAAAAATTTAAAGAAATAAACATATTAACTTTGGCATCGCAATATATTTATGAAAATCTAATGTATGTACATAAAAACATAAATAGCTTTAATAAGAATAAGGATGTGCATTCTTTAAACACTAGGAACAAACATAAGCTTGTAATACCAGTTACTAGACTCCACAGAATCAGTAATTCATTTATGGGGCAATGTATACGCTTTTACAACAAAATCCCAGAACATATTCAAAGTTTATCAATAAACAAGTTTAAAAGTTTTATTAAAGAAAAACTGTACAAAAAGGGTTATTATAATATCAAGGAATACATGAATGAAAATAACCCCTGGGAATAAGGTGATCGCCACCATGCTGGTTCTATTAAAAATCATTTAAAAATTGTATAAATGAAATTATTGTTAAGTGAAATATGTTTGAAAAAAAAAAGTCCCGCTGGGTTTCTTGCTGGTTCTTCCCAGGACAGAGGTATTTTCCGAACCAGTGGTAAATAAAAAATGACTTTCAATAAGAATTATGTAATAATCAATATTGAATAAAAAATTATTCTATTCTATTCTATTCTATCTAGACAACCGTCATGAAATAACTATGGAACTATTTTTGATCAATTTGGATAGCAGTCATTCAGAGTTATCTGATTCTGATGATTCTGATGAATTAGCATAGCACCACTAATGGACCACAACTATTATAAAAAAGAAAATATTTTATTACTTTTCTTTTTTTTTTTAGAAAACCCCCGAATACATGATTAGATAGATCAAGTGCAACAAGGATCTGTTGAGCCTTGGATCGCTTTTAGGTTTATACCTAAGATCCTTGTCGCACTTGACCTTAATATTATTTATGTATGTATGAATTTATGTATGAAGTGTGTATGAAGTGTGTATGAAGTGTGTATGAAGTGTGTATGAAGAGTGTATGAAGTGTGTATGAGGTGTGTATGAAGTGTGTATGAAGTGTGTATGAAGAGTGTATGAAGTGTGTATGAAGTGTGTATGAAGTGTGTATGAAGTGTGTATGAAGTGTGTATGATGTGTGTATGTAGCGTGTATGAAGTGTGTTTGAAGCGTGTATGAAGTGTGTATGAAGTGTGTATGAAGTGTGTATGAAGTGTGTTTGAAGTGTGTTTGAAGTGTGTTTGAAGTGTGTATGAAGTGTGTATGAAGTGTGTATGAAGTGTGTATTTATGTATGTATGTATTTATGTATGAAGTGTGTATGAAGTGTGTATGAAGTGTGTATGAAGTGTGTATGAAGTGTGTATGAAGAGTGTATGAAGTGTGTATGAAGTGTGTATGAAGTGTGTATGTAGTGTGTATGAAGTGTGTATGAAGTGTGTTTGAAGTGTGTTTGAAGTGTGTTTGAAGCATGTATGAAGTGTGTATGAAGTGTGTATGAAGTGTGTATGAAGTGTGTATGAAGTGTGTATGAAGTGTGTTTGAAGTGTGTATGAAGTGTGTTTGAAGTGTGTATGAAGTGTGTAAAAAGTGTGTATGAAGTGTGTATGAAGTGTGTATGAAGTGTGTATGAAGTGTGTATGAAGTGTGTATTAAGTGTGTATTAAGTGTGTATGAAGTGTGTATGAAGTGTGTATGATGTGTGTATGAAGCGTGTATGAAGTGTGTATGAAGTTTGTATGAAGTTTGTATGAAGTGTTGATGAAGTGTGTATGAAGTGTATGAAGTTTGTATGAAGTTTGTATGAAGTTTGTATGAAGTTTGTATTAAGTGTGTATGAAGTTTGTATGAAGTTTGTATGAAGTTAGTGTGAATTGTGTATGAAGTTTGTATGAAGTTTGTATGAACTTTGTTTGAAGTTTGTATGAAGTTTGTATGAAGTGTTGATGAAGTTTGTATGAAGTGTATGAAGTGTGTATGAAGTGTGTACGAAGTGTGTATGAAGTGTGTATGAAGTGTGTATGAAGTGTGTATGAAATGTGTATTAAGTGTGCATTAAGTGTGTATTAAGTGTGTATGAAATGTGTATGAATTGTGTATGAAGTGTGTATGAACTTTGTATGAAGTTTGTATGATGTTTTGTATGAAGTTTGTATGAAGTGTTGATGAAGTGTGTATGAAGTGTGTATGAAGTGTGTATGAAGTGTATGAAGTGCGTATGAAGTGTGTATGAAGTGTGAATGAAGTGTGTATGCAGTGTGTATGAAGTTTGTATGAAGTGTGTATGAAGTGTGTATGAAGTTTGTATGAAGTTTGTACGAAGTTTGTATGTAGTTTGTATGAAGTTTGTATGAAGTTTGTATGAAGTTTGTATGAAGTTTGTACGAAGTTTGTATATAGTTTGTATGAAGTTTGTATGAAGTTTGTATGAAGTTTGTATGAAGTATGTATGAAGTTTGTATGAAGATTGTATGAAGTTCGTATGAAGTTTGTATGAAGTTTGTATGGAGTGTGTATGGAGTTTGTATGAAGTTTGTATGAAGTTTGTATGAAAGTTGTATGAAGTTTGTATGAAGTTTGTATGAAGTGTGTATGAAGTTTGTATGCAGTGTGTATGAAGTTTGTATGAAGTGTGTATGAGGTGTGTATGAAGTGTGTATGAAGTGTGTATAAAGCGTGTATGAAGTTTGTATGAAGTTTGTATTAAGTTTGTATGAAGTGTGTATGAAGTTTGTATGAAGTTTGTATGAAGTTTGTGTGAATTGTGTATGAAGTTTGTATGAAGTTTGTATGAAGTGTTGATGAAGTTTGTATGAAGTGTGTATGAGGTGTGTATGAAGTGTGTATGAAGTGCGTATAAAGTGTGTATGAAGTTTGTATGAAGTTTGTATGAAGTTTGTATGAAGTTTGTATGAAGTGTGTATGAAGTATATGTGAAGTGTGTATGAAGTGTGTATGAAGTTTGTATGAAGTTTGTATGAAGTTTGTATGAAGTCTGTATGAAGTGTCTGAAGTTTGTATGAAGTCTGTATGAAGTGTCTGAAGTTTGTATGAAGTTTGTATGTAGTCTGTGTGAAGTGTGTATGAAGTTTGTATGAAGTGTGTATGAAGTTTGTATGAAGTTTGTATGAAGTATGTATTAAGTGTGTATGAAGTTTTTATGAAGTTTGTATGAAGTTTGTGTGAAGTGTGTATGAAGTTTGTATGAAGTGTGTATGAAGTTTGTATGAAGTTTGTATGAACTTTGTTTTAAGTTTGTATGAAGTTTGTATGAAGTGTTGATGAAGTGTGTATGATGTGTATGAAGTGCGTATGAAGTGTGTATGAAGTGTGTATGAAGTGTGTATGACGTGTGTATGAAGTGTGTATGAAGTGTGTATTAAGTGTGTATTAAGTGTGTATGAAGTGTGAATGAAGTGTGTATGAAGTGTGTGCGCGTGCGCGTGTACACATATGAGTTAACCTCTTACACGCAATTTACTATTCAAATAGAGAAAATAGAGATAGGCGTGAACTCGCCGCGAAAGATCCTCCGAAGAAAACCCCTAGATTATATGTGCCGCGCATGCGCCAACACTCCATGTGCATTCGGCAATTGACAAAATAGGTTTTATTAAATAATTGCACTTATCATTGCATTTTATGGATTTTTGATGGTGGTGAAGTTTAATTCACAAAGGGTGAAGATTTTTTAAGTTGCAAAACCTACAAAATTTTAATTATTTCAAGTGGTATTGACGTTATAATATGCGCGATACTTACCTATTTTTTATTCACAATCTACGGGGGTGCTATTATAATAATAAACAATTTTGGAAAGTGCTATTTAAAATACGTCTGTTGGTATTTTTTTTATTTTATTTACCCCATTTTTGTAGGCTGGGGTAGGGTGGGTATGTTAAGGGCCAAGTTTTGAGGTAGATCTGCTGTCAAACTGTCAAAAAAGAGGTGAAATAGTGTCGTACACTCTTATCTATGATGTCGATAGAAATTATTTTAATGAATTAATATTGTTCAGAAATGAATATATAATAATAATAATAGTTTATATATCCTGGATATCATATTTCATCCCCCGTTCCATGATCATTAATGTACATACGAAAATAATTATATTTTTCATTTAAAATCTGAATAAAAAAAAAATTACAATAATTAACAGTGGTAGAGCCACGCGGCAGCTTTTGCTGTCGCACGGATGGGCCGGCTTGAACCGGGGTGGTACCACGACCTCACAGAATACCAGCGTGAAGTAGAGATTTACCTCTGCGTTTCGCTTGGTGAGTGCAGGTGGCCGGAGGCCCTTTTTACTGGAAATGAGGCATTCCATCTTAGTCCTCACGGGTGACAACGCATCTGCATTTTGATTCGCAAACGAGGATAGATGTAGATGTCTATGGGCCGCAGCAACCACTTACCATCAGGTGGACTGTGTGCTCGTTTGTCACCCTTATCCTATAAAAAAAAAAAACGATATCCGGCAGGACCGAACATGCTTATATAAATTAGCATTTGTGATAAATTATGTGCAGAACGTTCCTATATACCGATTAATAATAAATAAGTATTGATTTTAAAAACAGTTTATTTAATTTTTACTCAACTAATCATTATTATTTTATATTAAAAATACTATAATATGGGATTACAATATGGAATCAAGTATCTCCATCCCATCTCCATACATTTGTTTACTGTACAATATTATTGTACAGTAAACAAAAGTATTTGGTATACAAGCAAAAATATTTGACGGGACCAGCACCATTGCACGTGCGGCGCGTTAACCGTCGGTGCAGTTAGATAGAATTCTTGTAAATAACACGTGTTCCGCACACCTGCACCATTGCACCTGCAGTGGCGCTCGTTTTGCTTGTATAAAACGGACGGGGCGGCCGCCGTTAGGACAATCTTGGCTCTGACGTGGAACGGTGCGCTTGTCGTATTCCGTTCCTAGTTTATCCTCGACTCGTTGGATAATTAATTCGTGTAAACGAATTAATTATTATTCCTTACTACAAAATTAGTCTCTTACTAAACTCAATTACCCTTTCTACATCAGAAGTGGGGTAAAGTGCCCATTTTTGCCCACATATTATCTTCGAATAGTATGAGGATTATTACATTTGTGGAAGACTATAATGCATTCCGCATTGATGAATCTGTTTTTATGTTAAATACCGTAATGAAATTTGCTATGCTACTTACGATATTGTCGTATCATTAAAGTGTAGAGAAAAGATAAAGTGAAATTATTTAAGCCAATTTTTTTTAATTTGTTCGATTTGTATTAAAAGTACCCGCAAGTATTTTCATTATTTCTTGACGTACCTAAATATGTTAATAAATGTCGAAAGAAATGTTGGAGGCTTTCTAATTAACTTGTTCAAGTTTTGTTGTAATTTGATGGTTCATGCGAAACATGATTATCATTTGCTATATTTTGAAGTTCAAAACGTTTAAGGGATGTACCAAAATAAAGGATTAACTTTAACACGCTATGAATTGAAAATAATAAGTGACATTTTTGTGTTCTAATGTGTTGATCAGTGTTGCAGTTTGCTCCGAATATTATGTGGTCGACAAGATTGGGTTTTCATGTCGATAGATTCGTAGAACTCTCTACAACAATGATCAATGAGGAAGATGTTGTGACGGCTAATCGAACATGGTCAGGTACGGCCGAGCGCTGGTAAGATTGAGCCTACACCGCTACAGACTGTAACTTATCGGCTGATCTTACGGCAGGGCAATTTAAGTGGCCGCCGAACAAATGATGCTTTGGCGCTGTAAATGGACGTCTGAGGTCGGCTTTCGTAGATTTTGCGCAGTTGCCTCCTTCCCTTTGAAATATGTTGTGGTATCTGTCTCTACACATAGTTTTCGTTTTATGCAATGTTTTCAAATGTCATACAGTTGCCGATTCATAAGAGAATATGTGATGAATTTTGGGAGATCGGAATTCCATGGCTTGCAATACATTTATCTCGATTTCTTTTAATTTTGCAAAGCAGTACAACGATTCGCTAGCGCTAGTACGGCGCGACGGCTCATTGGCGCGAATGTGGCACGAACGCAGCAGAACGGAAAGCTGGAGTACGTTTGCCTGGAGGTAGCCATATTGGCGTGTCTATGACTTAAATGGAAATCTGGAATGGTCGACCGTTGTAATATTTAACAAGAGTTAATATGTGTTAGCAGTTGGTGATAACTGATAGACCGTATGCTGTTCACTGTCAACCGCACCAGGACGTGCGACAGTCAGAGGTAGCCGTGTCTGTGCATCTAGAAAATACTAGAGACGTTGTAACACTCTAGCGAAGTAATTATTCTTGTGCAGGAAAGGAACATGGAGTTGCAGGGAGGCTGGTCTGTGCTGCACTGGGATGTGTCGTGTTGCTGTTGGTTTACATATTTGGTGTTATCATGTCACTACGTCCCTCACGATACACTTTTGTGTGATTGTGACAGGTACATGTTTGCGGTATGGTTGGTCTGTACCTGTTCTATACTGAATTGAAAAAAAGAGAGTAAGAAAAAAAAGTGGTTCTTACTATCATTGCAAGACGTTTGCCGGTCCAATGATATAGCTACAGGGAATAGTGATTCCGGACTAGCAAATAGTACTTGAAAAAAAAAGAGAGTAAGAAAAAAAATAGTTCTTACTATCATTGCAGGGCTTTGTGCCGGTCCAATGATATGGCTATAGGGAATAGTGATTCCGGACAAACAGTACTTCAAAAAAAAAAAGAGAAAATAGAAAAGCTACAGACTAATCATTCCGATCTCGCATAAAGTTGATTAAAGTTTTGTGGGGCTTACTGCCGGAACAAAACTGTTTGTCACCCAAGTCTGAAGGGTCAATATAGACCGGACCAGACGCTGTTATGTCAGGATAGTCGAACGATGTTTGTTTGTCTACAGATAACTAAAATTGTGGTGGAGCGCGTGCGAGGACGCACGCATGTCAGTATGGCCGTGACGGGACCAGCACCATTGCACGTGCGGTGCGTTAGCCGTCGGTGCAGTTAGATAGAATTCTTGTAAATAACACGTGTTCCGCACACCTGCACCATTGCACCTGCAGTGGCGCTCGTTTTGCTTGTATAAAACGGACGGGGCGGCCGCCGTTAGGACAGTCTTGGCTCTGACGTGGAACGGTGCGCTTGTCGTATTCCGTTCCTAGTTTATCCTCGACTCGTTAGATAATTAATTCGTGTAAACGAGCCGAATAATAATTAATTCGTGTAAACGAATTAATTATTATTCCTTACTACTAAATTAGTCTCTTACTAAACTCAATTACCCTTTCTACATATTCATTTTCCCACTACTCGGTCAATATTCGTTTTTATTGTGTGCGTTATATTTTTTTACTCTGTTGACATTGAAATAAAGCAAAACGTGTGTGTGTGTGTACTTATGTATCCACGTAAGAAGTTATATTTCTTTAGCGTAACAAAACAAAAATAACTAAAATAAAACACGTTTTATACATTCATATATATTAGAATAACTACCTCGAATATAGTTATCAGTTCTCACGAAAACTTAACAATTGACAGACAATTACCAATTGCAGTTGTAAAAAATTCAATCTCATAATTTTTCTCAAACGCGCCAAAAGAAGTATAACTTCAAAACTTGAGTAAGCACTTAGCACACATTGTTTAAAACAATTTAGCTGCCTGCATACTCAACTCATTGTTTGACTGTGAACCTAATACAAAAAAAAATCTGTAGCAGTGTGCATTGCGTTAGTATACATATGCGGTGAAGCCTCGTGAAGCAGCTCAAGCGAAATTTAAGGGATAGCAATCCAAAACTAATTTAACAACCCAAAAATATCCATTGCTTCATGTGATTGAAAAATTCGTTTGCTCGACAACAAAAAACACGCAATGGATGTTGTTAAACTGTCAAAATGATATGGTTTGCCATTTTAGGTGTGTTACGCAATTAGGCTATGGATTTCATTTCTATAATTATATGAAATAAGAACAAACTCATATTAGTAAAATATCGATATCAGCTGCCCGTATTATAGAGTTACAACCCTATAAAAGGCGGCCATTTCATGCGCCAGATGTGTTTAGGTAGTCACGCTAATTCTACTATACTAGGTATGCCTAGTCCATATATTTCTAAGTCAGTGGTAAAAAGTGATAATTTTTTGATATAATTTAAAATTGGTATAATGGGTGCCCAAATGCAGATGCATCATATTTTAGATTTTCTGAAACAGTGCGAAAACTAATGGCTTTACTTCATCACTTTTATAATCGCTTATATAAATAACAACTGTGTGTGTGTTTTTTTTTATATAGGAGAGGGGGCAAACGAGCATGCGGCTCACGTGATGGTAAGTGACTACCGCCGCCCATGAACAGCTGCAACACCAGGGAGGGAATCGCAGATGCGTTGCCAGCCTTTTAAAAAGGAGTATGCTCTTTTCTTGAAGGTCCCTAAGTCGTATCGATCCGGAAAAATCGCTGATGGTAATCGATTCCACAAGGCAGTCATGCAAGGAAGAAAACATCTTCTAAATCTCACAGTGGTGTACCGCCAATCATCCAGATGGTGTGGATGGTATCGGGAGTTCTGCCGCGAAGTGCGTTCGTGAAATTTGGCGGCTGAGATTAATCCGAACAATTCCTCAGAGCACTCCCCGTGGTAGATGCGAAAGAAAATGCAAAGGGATGCAACATTTCTTCACAGTGCCAATGAATCGAGCCGATCGGAAAGGACTCGGTCGTCGATGATTCGAGCCGCTCTGCGCTGGATGCGGTCAAGTGGGAGGAGCTGGCACTGGGGAGCCCCTGCCCAGAGATGGGAACAATATTCCATGTGAGGCCGAACCTGCACCTTGTAAAGTTGCAGGCGTTGTGCCGGCATGAAATACTGTCCCGCTCTGCTGAGCACGCCAAGCTTTTTAGAGGCCAATTTGGCCTTCTCTTCCAAGTGACCACGAAACTGCACGTCACTCGATATGTCGACTCCGAGGATTCCGATACTGGCTGAGGCAAGAAGGGGAGTGCCTTGAAACTGAGGAGATACGACAAAGGGGTTCTTTTTAGCGGTAAACGCGCCAACTTGTGTCTTCTGAGGATTAAACTGGACTAAATTTAATCGCCCCCAATCCGAGACTTTGTTCAGCAAAGACTCGACTTCAGACACAAGTTTGTTCCGGTACTCGGCGACGTTTTCCCGAGAAATATTGGCACGGCCGGTGTATAGAGCATCACCAGTGCTGTCATCCGCATAGCAATG
This sequence comes from Parnassius glacialis, assembly GCA_033319125.1. NCBI lineage: Eukaryota > Metazoa > Arthropoda > Insecta > Lepidoptera > Papilionidae > Parnassius > Parnassius glacialis. The sequence continues at coordinate 22,079,468 of JAVANC010000010.1, read as the reverse complement.
AATGTTACCAGTTAGCAACATATCATTGATATGCAGAAGAAACAGCGTTGGTGATAGCACACAGCCTTGTAGAACACCAGCGTTAATAGGCTTGTAGTCGGAGCATGCACCGTCTACAACGACCTTGATGCTCCGATCTGCAGGGAAGCTGGTGATCCAAACGCACAATTTCTCGGGAAGCCCATAGGAAGGGAGCTTCGAAAGAAGCGCTTTGTGCCAAACCCGATCGAAGGCCTTCGCAATGTCCAAACTAACGCCCAACGCCTCCCCCTTGGACTCTACTGCCTCTGCCCATCTATGGGTCAGGTAGACCAGAAGATCACCAGCTGATCGAACCCGACGAAAACCGTATTGGCGGTCACTAATCAGCTGGTGATCCTCAAGGTACCGCATGAGCTGGCAGTTAATAATTGATTCCATTATTTTGGAGAACAAGGAGGTGATCGCGATAGACCTATAGTTGGACGGTTCTGAACGGTCGCCTTTTTTAGGGATCGGGTGGACCAAAGCTGTCTTCCATGAATTCGGGACTACGCCTTGGGAGTAGGAGTACCGAAAAAGACGCGTTAGGACCGGTGCCAACTCCGGAACACACGTCCTCAGCACAATTGGGGGGTATTGCGTCAGGCCCACACGACTTCTGGATATCCAGGGAGAGGAGTGCTTTGCGAACCGAGTGCTGTGAGAACAGCACATCCGGCATGGAGCACTCACACCGCGGGATGGTCGGCGGTGTGTTCTCCCCGTCATCAAGAGTCGAGTTGGACGCAAAAAGGGAGCCTAAAAGGTCGGCTTTGTCTTTTGCGTCTTGGGCCAGTAAGTCGTCCTCCCTATGTAGAGATGGTAGTGATGGCTTACAGAAATTCCCTTGGACAGCCTTGGCGAGAGACCAGAATGCACGGGTTCCCGAAGAAAGGCGAACTAGTTTCTCGCCAATTCTGCCTATGTGCTCTGACTTTGCCTTGGCAAAAACTTTTTTGAAGGACCTGGAGGCGAAGTTATACTTCTTTTTAAGTGTGCTGGTGTTTACATCCCGAGTCGCCGAAGCCGCAGCCCAGGCTTGATAACACTCCTGCTTACTGCGTAATGCAGTCTTACAGGAGCGACCAAACCAAGGCTGAGATCTGCCTCCGATGGGTACCACAGATGATGGAATAAATAGTTCCATTCCCTGTAGCACCACAGCAGTGACAGAGTCAGCAACAGCACTGGGATCATCCGGCGAGAAGCAAACCCGCCCCCATGGGTAGGATGCAAAGAAAGACCGCATTCCGTCCCAATCCGCCGACCTGTAAACCCAAACACGGCGGCAACCTGCAGAACGCAACCGCGAGGGGAGCGTGAGTGACACCACAATCCGGATCAGACAATGGTCCGAAGAGCCGAGAGGGGCATCGACGGAAACCTGATATCCGTCCGGATGAGAGGTCAGCAGAAGGTCCAACAGGGAAGGTGTATGATCCTTCATATCTGGAATCCGCGTAGGCGAAGTAACCAGTTGTGTCAGACCATATGCCAAAGCAAAGTCATAAACAGATCTCCCCGCATGATCGGTTAAACGTGAACCGAGCCATTCGGCGTGGTGGGCGTTAAAATCGCCAAGGATAACGATCTCTGCGGATGGGACCTGTTGTAGCAAAGAATCTGTAGCTATTTGGACGTGGTCAATGAGTCGGTCTGTTTGGGCATTACCGCTATGGGACCTATAGAGGCACCCGTAGACGCGCGGATGGTCATCGCTGTCTACGCATAGGCATAGGATGGACAGGTCCGAACCTTCAAGACTGCCGAGGTGTCGAGAAGAGATGTCCTCTCTGACATACACGCAAACTCCAGCCCGAGGCACAAAGGAATGCTCCAATTTGTAACCCGGGTAGGAGAGATACGAAATATCAGCCGGAGAGGAAACCTGCGTCTCGATCAGAAAGGGTAAGGCCGGCTTCGCCGTCTCGAGATGGTAGTGGACGGTGTTTAAGTTCGTTCCCCTGATGTTGTAGAAATTCAGGGATAGCGTGGCAGGGGTCGCCTTGGTCTTGTTGCTCAGCTTGCCCCGAGCAGTTATGTTTTTGAGCGGAATTTTGCCCCCCCCCCCCCCCCCAGAATACGCGGGGCAGCCTGAGCACCCACGCTCAGGAGTGGAATAACATGGTCGTGAATGCTCAGCAAGGGATTCTCCAGGGGTGCTGGTACCCTCCTGGAGTAGTCTAACATGTAATTCCGCTAACATAGTGATGGGGGGGGAGTTTGGCCTCCGGCCACCTGCACTGCAGAGCTTCTACTTCAAGCCGGTATTCTCTGAGGTCGTGGTACCAACCCGGCTCGAGCCGGCCGATACGCTGTTGCAAAAACTGCTGCGTGGCTCTACCACCGTTCAAGTGTGTGTATCGAGACTTGGCAACGGCTACCACCAAAATAAAAGAAATTTATTTCTTCGTAAAATTCAGGGAGTAATTTTCGCTGAAATCTACGTGCACTACAGCTACATTGTTCTCCAAGTAATTTTTAACTGTTTCAGCTCCTTATATTGTGCTAATATATTGCCACAATGTGGCATGAATTTTTCAACCTATTCATCTAGTTTTTAATCAGGGCAATGAAGGAGTCTCAACTTTTCTCTTTTGTTCCATATCATTTTTTGCTTCATTTGATTGCTTTTATGGTCAATATCAGTAATCTTTATCAATTCACTACAGTTGTTTTCGTTTCGTCCGTCAAGACATTTTACATTATATTTGTCGCAACATAAACTTTGCAGTAACTTGTTATTATTACGAACTTTTAATATTTTTGCTCTATTCAAAGCTTTTTAATTAACAATTTATTATTCTCATGCAAAATACACTAACAAGTATTTTTATTATTTTTAGAAAAAAACTACTCAAAAGGGTCGGCATTTACAAAAAATGTATAAGATATTTTTATATTATATTTTCATCTGAAACAATTTATATACATTTCTTAGTGTCTCAGTTAGGCATCTCTTTTGCTTTTTATTTTATTTTTTGTTATACTCTTTAAATGCCAGCCGCTAATTTTTTATTTCTGTCTTCATTGTAAAAATTAGGGACAGCTAATATTATTTTCTTTTCAACTTTCAATTTAAACTTTCTATTTTTTATGTCTACAACTTTTTCATTAGCTTTGATTTTCTTTAACAATTCGTCCTCATTGCTATGTTTAATATTATGCCGAATTATCTGTCTTATACTTTTATTTTCTTGGTTCATTTTATCATATTTTTTTTTATAGAATAGGGGGCAAACGAGCATGCAGCTCACCTGATGGTAAGTGACTACCGCCGCCCAAGAACAACCGCAACACCAGGGGAATTGCAGATGCGTTGCCGGCCTTTCAGAAAGGTGTAAGCTCTTTTCTTGTAGGTTCCTAAGTCGTATCGGTTCGGAAAATTCGCTGGTGGTACAATTACCATCAGCGAATTTTATATCATGGAATCAATATTCCACAAGGAAGTTGTGCGAGGGAGAAAACTTCTTCTAAATCGCACAGTGGTGGACCGCCAATCATCCAGATGGTATGGATGGTAACGCGAGTTTTGTCGCGATGTGCGATGGTGAAATTGACGGGCTGGAATTAGTCCGAACAATTCCTCAGTGCACTCCCCGTGATAGATGCGATAAAATACGCAAAGAGATGCAACATCTCTACGCAGTGCCAGTGTATCGAGCCGATCAGAAAGATCTCGGTCGTCGACGATTCGAACCGCTCTGCGCTGGATGCGGTCAAGTGGAAGGAGCTGGCACTGAGGTGCCACGGCCCAGAGATGAGAACAGTATTCCATGTGGGGCCGAACTTGCGCTTTGTAAAGTTGCAAGCGATGTGCCGGCATGAAATACTGTCCCGCTCTGCTGAGCACGCCAAGCTTTTTAGAGGCCAGTTTGGCCTTGCCTTCCAAGTGACCACGAAACTGCACACTATTCGATATGTCGACGCCAAGGATTCCGATACTGGCTGAGGCAGCAAGGGGAGTGCCTTGAAACTAAGGAGATACGACAAAGGGGTTCTTTTTAGCAGTAAACGCACAAACTTGTGTCTTCTGGGGATTGAACTGGACTAGACGTAGTCGGCACCAATCCGAGACTTTGTTAAGCAAAGACTCGACTTCAGACACAAGTTTGTCCCGGTACTCGGCGACGTTTTCCCGAGAAATATTGGCACGGCCGGTATATAAGGCATCAACAGTGCTGTCGTCTGCATAGCAATGAATGCTACCAGTTAGCAACATATCATTGATATGCAGGAGAAACAGCGTTGGTGATAGCACGCAGCCTTGTGGAACACCAGCGTTGATAGGCTTGAAATCAGAGCATGCACCGTCTACTACGACCTTGATGGTCCGATCAGCAAGGAAACTGGTGATCCATTTGCACAATATCTCGGGAAGCCCATAGGAAGGAAAAAAAATTAAAATTTATATTACTACTAGCTGACCAGGCAGACGTTGTTCTGCCCTTTCCGAACGACCATTTGCTTTCCCAAAAAAACTCCTAAAATTAACATTAAAAAAATTGAGGGTCACTTATCGGGATAAAAACTATCCTATCTTTCAAGTTGGACCAAACTGCACACAGTCTGCAAATTTTTTTTGAAATCGGTTCTATTTGTTGAATACTTGCAGCAACACGTGGTGGTTATACTACTAAATTGTAGCTTACATTAAACGTTTGCATTTTTAACATAGCGCCATCTATTAAATATTTACTCAATCCAGTCAACAGATATCGTCATCTGACAGAATCGTTTGGAGCTAACAGATAATTGTGACTGTCAAATAATAGACAAATAATTTTCAATAAAATAATATTGTATTGCGACTATAAATTGAGATGTAAGCCATCCTATCTTTTAAGTTGGACCAAACTGCACATTGACCAAAAATTTCATTGAAATCAGTTCAGTAGTTTAGGAGTCCATCGCGGACAAACAACGTGACACGTACTTTTTATATATAAAGATAAATAGTTTCTGTTGTTTTATACAGACACACTGTAACTGCCTGATTTTTAATTTAAATATCGTAACATCCTTTTTGTACTTTCCTCTGATACTATTTGACTTTTACTTATATCTTCGGTTAAATCTGAATTCAGAAAAATAGGGTCAGCTGAGCCTGTAGCTTCTTCTTTTCCAGTAGCATCTTCTTTACAACCTTGTAGTATTTTGTAATATGACTTCTTGAATTTGTTTTTCTTCTTGTTTTCTGTTCAAATGTTTGCGATTATTTTCTCGCCATCTCTTCAGCTGCTCTCATTGAGCACGGAGAGTATTCTCTGTAATGCTTACAATTTTTTTAACTTCTTTCCTTCGTAAATATCTTAGTTTTTCTTTTTCTATTGCATATAGTTCTTCATTCTCTTTTAAGGCTGCGTATCTCCTTTGTTTTGCTAATCGTCGCTTAGCTAGTTGTTCCTGTATATTTATTGTTTTAATTGCCATGCTATCATTTTGAGTATTAACTAAAACAAGCATTTAATTTTAAAACATTGAACAAATTTGTGAATTTTTCGCTAAATTGTAGTAAAACCCCGTTTCGAATCTATGTAAAATGGATAAGTTTACATAGATTTGAAATTTAGTTTAGTTTATTTTATTTTATTTAGTTGATATTTTAAACTTAACTTGCTAATATTTATAAAAAATAAAACTTCATTACAAGCTAAATCGTTCACTACTGGGACCATGAACATCGGAGTTATCTGCGGTAGTGAAAGTTACGGCAATGAAATTTGCTAAGATTTTTTAAATTTATATTATAAAAATCAAACAATTTGAATCACGAACATATATACTATACATAAAATCATATATATTATGACACTGTATTATAATGTAAGATGAAACATTGTACTTACTTGAATAATTAGCGGATCGGTGAGGAACTGTATTTCGGCAAAAGTACCTTTAGTTTATTATTTCTTAATAAGGACCACATAACACACACACGCACACACACAGCAGTGTATCGGAATTGACAGTTTCAGATCAAATAAACATGTTATCCATTTCTCAATAGTGAAATGACATGATAAAACGAAGTTGACCGGTTAAAAAAATAAAATATAGTTGCTGTTACGGTAACTTTTTTACTGTTACAAAGTTTTAAAATTTTTTTTCGTCAGTAAATATAATGTTTAGATAATGACGAGTATTAAAATATTAAATTATCACACGGTTTACTGACTATTAAGGACTAACATAAAATTAATGTTCTCTAGACAAATTTGTACCATACAGATAATACCTACTAATTTAAATTAAAGATGATATGCATTTGAATAATAATAACTTAAATGCCCAGCCTGCTGCTGTAAAACACCAAAAACTGGAAACATAGATGAACCGATATGATTTACAAATAACAATAATGATGAAGAGCTTTGCAAATCACCTGAAACAAGTAACGTGACCCTTAGAAAAAATACGACTTTATCGAAATAACGAAACGTTAGGCTCTGAAGACATATCATTATTAGGCGATACTATCTGTCCAGAAAATACGCAATCTCACGAGCAAACTGAATTGACTCTGCAAAGCGTAACCAACGTGATAACTCCAAGCCTTCAAGAAAATAACAAAAAGATTATAGAGCAGCTACAGAACACAATACAAACAGAAGTACAGAAAGCGATACAATTATTAAGAGCAGAATTTCAACAAGATATATGTATTGTAAATGAACAAAATAAAAACAGAATAATAGAAATACAACAGCTTAATAAAAAAAATTGATGAAATGCGAAAGGAGACTGATTTACTAAAAAAAAGATATGAACAGTTTTAAAACACAAAGTCCTTCTACAAAAAATCTTCCAGTGATAACAGGGACAATGAAAATGATTGCAAAAAATTTGTCTTATTTGGCCTAGAAGAATATTATAAAGAACCAGAATGCAATTTGTATGATAGAATACATCGACTGTTCCGGAATTTGATGCAAGTGGATCTGCGTGGATACATTGAAGATACCTATCGTATAGGCCGATACAATAAAAATGGAAACAGGCCTTTGGTTGTGGAATTGATTAGCAAGAGAATGGTAAAGTTCTTAATTAGCAAAAGTAGTTACTTATATAAAACTGGCCTATCGATTTCAGAATTCTTAGGTAGGCCTTCACGACTGAAAAGAAAAGTCTTACGTGAGAAAATGCTTTTGGCTCGAAAAAATGGAATTCATGCAGTACTACGGAACAACCAATTATACATAGAAGGAAAAATAATAAATATCAATGAATACCCTGACTCTAGCGATGCATCGGACCTACTCAATAATACAGAAAAAGAGAAATTAACACCTGGAAAGAATCAACAGAGTATACATAAAAATGTCCATGATCATTCCTTTCGGAAAAACGCAACATCAATTTAATATACTTTATCAAAATATGCAGAGCATGTTCAACAAACAACATACAATAGAAGCATTTTTACACGATAATCCCTTATACGAAGCCGTGTGCATATCTGAAACATGGTTGACGGAAGAAAAGTTAAATTTAATACAGTTTAACGGTTACAAGTTGCAGCCTCATTTTGCAGGAAAATCCGGATCGGAGGAGGTGTTTGCATACTTTTACAAGAGCATATAGAATACGTAGAGAAGAAAGATATTACAAGAATGTCCTTAGAATATATATTAGAAATAAGTGCGGTAGAAATATGTATATATAAATAATGTATATAGAAATATATGCTAATTGTAGTAATCTATTGGAATAGAAGAGAGGAAGAGGTGTTTTTGTGCCAATTACAACAAATTTTAAAATACTTAAACAATAAATGCAATAAATATAATATTGTCACAGGCGGGGATTTCAACATGGATATATTAAAACCTAATAATAGAATCTCTGGTTTTCTTAACTTAATGTCAGAATATAAATTCCGCTAACATATCAAAACACCAACTCATACAATGGGAACCACATTTACGTGCCTAGACCTCATATTTACGAACTTTAATAATAAATATTTAAATACTACCGTAGAAGAACTAGGGTTTTCTTTTCACTCGGCAACTATTATTCATCTGAAAATACCCCGACAAATTAAACAACTAGAATGGTACACGGAAAAACGTATTTATAACAAAAGTGCAATAACACAGTTTAAAACACAATTACAGTTAATAGATTGGAACGAAATAATAGACGAACACAAAAACATAAATGAAAATTATGATAAGTTCCTCGATAAGCTAATAACTTTATTGAACCAAATCATTCCAAAACGACGAATCAAAATAAAATCAAAACAAAAAAAAATATTGGTTAACAGTAGGAATAAGGAAATCGTGTAAACATAAAAGATTACTAAAAATACTTACAACAAAAACGAATGACCCAATACTGAAACAACATTATAAGAAATATGCAAAAACGTTAAAAAAAACTATAAATAATGCTAAAAAAATTCAATATATTAATAAGTTAAAACATTCAGATAACAAAATCAAAACTATGTGGCAAATAATAAATGAGAGAACAAGTAAAACAAATGCAAAGGAAAAGCGCAATATAAAATTAAAAGTAAATGATGCGATAAGTTCAGATCCAAAACAAGTCGCAAACGCATTCAATAACTTTTCCGCGTCGATTGGTGAGTTCAACCCTGATCCAGCAACAGGCAGCGGCGTTCGCGGCCGCCCTGTTCTCCAACCGACACAAAACACTATGTATCTGAGCCCAGTCGACTGTCCCGAGGTGTATAAAATTGTTAAAAGCTTAAAGAACAAAAGAAGCCACGGCATAGATGAACTTTCACCTCATTTGATCAAAGAATGTGCAGACGAATTAACCATACCGTTGACAACATTAATAAATCAATCCTTTAACGAAGGCATCTTTCCAATACAACTAAAAAATACAATTATAAAACCTGTTCATAAAAAAGATAAAAAACCGATCCAAGTAATTATCGCCCTATTGCCCTTTTGCCGACTGTATCAAAAATTTTTGAGAAGGCCATTTTTTTCTTTTTTTTTCTTTTTTTTTTGTTTAAAAACGTTACCCCCACACTAGGATTTTCTCCTGTGTCGTGGAGGCAGTTTACAAACATAAATTGCACAAGGACAAACATCCAGACCCGGAACAATTATTTGTAGGCCATACAAATACTTGTTCCGTGCGGGATTCGAACCCACGTCCCCCAGCGCAACAACTGATTGCTAAGCCACTGCGCCACGGAACCGTCTTTGTAACCGTGTTACTAGATTTTGTGAAAAATACCAGATATTTGATGATTGCCAGAACGGCTTTCGAAAAAACCGATCCACAGTTTTAGCAGTGTATAAATATACTAATGAAGTTGTAAAAATTTTAGATAGTAAACAATACGGTGTAGGTATCCTCTTAGACATGACGAAGGCATATGATAGGGTGGTGTAATATACTATTAAATAAATTATACGAGTTAGGTATTCGTGGCCCCGCTCATAAATGGTTTGCTTCGTACTTGAAGGATAGGCAGCAATTCGTTGAGATCGAACACTTTGATACCACTACCAAAAATATTTCATACGTGCGCTCCGATTGCAAGGTAATAAATGCATCAATACCTCAAGGAAGTGTCGTTGGATGTCTTTTGTTTTTGATTTACATCAATGACCTTCCTAATGCTATAGAAGAAACGTCTGTCTTGTTTGCCGATGATATATCGCTATTAACTTCATGCCAAAACGATACTGATATCTATGAAAAACTTCATTTACTTATTACCAAAACTTCAGACTGGTTGTATGATCATAATCTAAAAATAATTTTTTCTAAAACTAAAATATTAACTTTTCATCCCCATCAAAAAACCTCACTAAATTTAAAATTCGATTACAATCGCACAATTTTAGAATCTGTGAAAGAATTTAAATTACTCGGTATAGATATAGACATTCACTTGAATTGGAAATCGCATGTCCGTAGACTGAGGTCTAAACTTTCGAGCTTTTCATACGCATTACGCGAAATTAAAAAAGTACCAACATAGAAACGGCCATAACAACCTACTATGCGTATGCGCACGCTTGGCTGAGTTACGGCATCATTTTGTGGGGCAACAGCACGGATGCAGCCTCTCTATTCACCCTTCAAAAGAAATTAATCCGGGTTATAGCAAATATAGATCAGACTGATAGTTGCAGACCGTTCTTTTTTAAATATAAAATATTAACTTTACCCAGCTTATTTAAATTGGAGATGTGTAAATTTGTTCGAAAAAATAAGCAATTTTATACAAAACGTGAAGATTTACCATGCAAATAGACGTTACGACACAAAAATAAATTAGTATTGCCAACTTCCCGATTAAAACTAAACAGTTCTAGCCCATTAAGTTCTTCCATAAAATTATATAATAAACTACCTGACATATTAAAAAATGAAAATAATGACATCATATTTACAAACAAATTAAAACAGTACCTAACTAATAAATGTTACTATAGCACTAATGAATATTTTACAAATATAGGTTTTACAAAATGATCACTAATTTAAATTGAATTCTATCTCAATAAGTCTCCATGACATTATTATAATTAGTTAAATAAGCTTCCTCTCTCCTAGCCCCTAAATTGCGTGCCCAACAGGGTCCATAACACTGGTCTCACATTATTTTATAACATCTTGTGTACATTATGGTTTAGCAATAAAAGTTTGAGTTTGAGTTTAACTTAAGTCATTGTTTCCTAGATAGCGCTGTCTTCTACGAGTAGTTACAATTGTCATCTAGTGGTCTGTGTTGTTTTCTATGATTAGTATTATTAATTGAACACTAGGTGTCGCCGATAAATTTATAATGTTAAATTAAATCACAATGTAGAGTATCCTGTTAGACCAAAAGTAGGTTTAAGATTTTTAAAATCTTTAGCTAATACCTGCACTACGTCCACCATACGTTTGGAGTTTCATTTCTAATGAACACATTTAGTATTGGTGATGGTGAAGATTTTAGAAAGTGTGAAGACGAATGTTGCGGGTGGAAGAAAAAGGGGAGATCTCCTGCTGGGCAAGGTAATCTGACCGGGGAGCGGCCAACGCTCCGAGTGGTAGTTCGGATTTTGTTAGTGCTATTTAGGCTTTGACGTGTTTCGCTTGTGGCGCGACGACAACGCCGCCACATATGCAAATTTTTTGTTATGATATATTTTTCTAAAACATTACTGTTGAAACTCAGCACTGGTAGGGAATATTTTGGACATATATTTAAATTTTATAGTAATATATGTGTTTTCCTATTTTTTTAATGCGCAGTTTGCTTGCGTAGTTTGATTTATGTACTAATTAAGAAAATTAATTTGAATATACATGGCCAAACAATTCTATATGTTAAAGTTCGGCACAATATTTTTGCATGTTTTGAAGAGCTACCCAACAAGTGATACCATTTTCTGCACGGCAGCACTGTTAATCTTTGCTACCAGTGTGACCATATGTGGCAGGTTCCTGCCATTTTGGAAGGATTGGCCTCTTATTTTAGATCGGTTGACGTTTCATAAAACCTAGCAGTATTTGGTAGTATTGGGGTAAAAAAAATAGATTTCATTATGGCAACTTAAAATGCCGAAAATCGCAACCGTAGATACTTCACTAGCACGTGGAAGATTTCAATGTACTTCTCGTATTATCTTTGTATAACATTCATTAAACAACATCAAAAGTGTGTAAAGTTGATAATTTTAAAACGAGTATTCATAAACATGAAATTATGGTTAATATTTCAATCTGTCATATAAGTAGGAGCGACGTACTTTAGTTTGGTATCGCATTAGATTTCATGGGGATAATATCTTGTTAGCGATATCTTGTTAATAATATTTTCTTTTTTGCGCCCAGAAGCAATTGGAAAATGGGCTACCCCGATACGTAGGGAGGCGGTAAATGCTTTATGCATACCACGACAGCCGGTCTGTCGTGGTTACGTGGGACTCACTGTGTCTAACCTAAAGGGGAGCTTAGGCCCTACCCACTAAAAACCGCCTGTGGGACTTGCAATTGGCTAATTAAGCTTTTATGCCGGATCGGAAGCGACCCTCTTTTGGGAGAAGAGGGCGCAGGCGGCTACGAGCCGCTGAGGGAGAGCCTACTAAGGCAAATTTATTACGAGTTGGCCTGAGCCACCAGGAGGCAGTTCAGGTCAATTGCAAGTTTATTAGGCGGGTCCGAGAAGGAGTTTCTCGGCCTGCGGACTCAATAGCATGAGGGGGGTGGGGCTGCATAAGTAGCTGCCTCACGAATATAATGATTTGAATGAGACTCTGAGGCTTTGAAGAAGTTCTCAGAGTTTTTTAAGGAATTGTTGGAATGTAGGGAGCTCTAAGTTCCGATGAAGGTCGGCATTACGGACGTACCAAGGTGAGTTCGTAGCTCGACGACAGAAGAGGTTTTGAACTACTTGGAGTTCATTAATGATTTTAGGGTTGGCGTGGGCAAAATAGGGCCCGCGTAAGACATGACTGGTCGTATACAGACCTTATAAAGGGTTCGCTTGTTACGGAGGGACATTTTACTGTGTCGGCCCAACATACTGTTGAGCCTACTCAGACACAATCGTGCGTTTCGGGTTACTCTTTTGACATGGGGCCCAAAGGTGAGCCGCGTGTCAAGGGTGACTCCTAAATATTTAGCAGTCGTATGCCAGGGGACTGGGGTCCCTAGCATAGGTATTGGTGGAGTGTTTTTGAGACGGCGTATTTTATTATCGAAGTGAACGGCGGAGCTCTTCTCCGGGTTCACATCGATGCGCCATTTTTGGGAACAAGCTCCTAGGTCATCAACTGACTTTTGGATCTTGTTCCGCATGAAAGGGAGCGAGATACATTTACAATAGAGCGCAGTGTCGTCTGCGAAGAGGGAGAGCTGAACACCATTCGACGGAATGGGAATGTCGTTGGTGAACAGGATGTACAGGAGAGGAGCAAGTACTGAGCCCTGAGGAACACCAGCTTTGATGGGGCACTGAGAAGAGAGCGTGCCTTCGTGTCTAAAACGAAAGGTACGATGCTGCAGATAAGAGGCCATGAGATGTACTAGACGATCGGGGAGACCTATTCTATATAATTTGAAGATAAGGCCTTCATGCCAGACTCTATCGAAAACTTTGGCGATGTCGAAAAAGACCGCGATGGTCTTATGACGACGAGGATAAAACCGCTGAGGATATATTCCACAATACGGTGAACTTGTTGGGGGCAAGAATGTTTCGCTCGGAAACCAAATTGATGGGGGATGACAAGAGGGTCACCGTCTGTGGGAAACAGATGGAGGCTCATGCGAGTGAGGATGACTCTTTCGAAGAGTCTCCTCATGGCCTTGAGGAGGCTAATGGGACGATGACTGGAGGGTAGGTTGAAAGGCTTTCCTGGCTTGGGAATACCTATCACAGTTGCCTCTTTCCACATAGTGGGAAGGTAACTAAGGTTGAAGCAGGCATTAGTTAATAATAATTCGTGGACGATTGCAAATAACAAGTCTAGATTTAAGACATTATTAATGTTGAATGTCCCTTAAGGCGATCTACGTAGTTATTTAAGTTTTAGTCACGTAAGCTTACAATTGTACGTAAGCTTATTAATGTTTTTTGTATGCCTATAAAGAAGCTTTTAGAAAAAATTTTTACTTTGCAAATATCCGCGTTATAAAATAAAATGATGTGTCTTACCTAGTTTGAAGAGCACCTCCCGCCCTCCCTCAATTGCGTGCACTATCTCCGTCAAAAAAAATTAGTGGTGACGGAGATAGTGCACGCAATTGAGGGAGGGCGGGAGGTGCTCTTCAAACTAGGTAAGACACATCATTTTATTTTATAACGCGGATATTTGCAAAGTAAATTTTTCTAAAAGCTTTTATATAAAGGATTTCCGCAAAGTAACGCCTGATTCTATTAATTATGCCTATAAAGAGTTATTGTATGTCTTTATAGTGATTGTCACCTATGTATTTGTAGTAGTTATTGCCAAATAAAGATCTGTTATATGCCTTTATAGTGTTTGTCAAATACAAAATTAATGTTTGTATGCCCATGTAAAGTGTTGTGTGTTTTATAATGTTTGTTACATACTTATAAGTAGTTGTTTATAAAGATTTGCTGTATGTCTTATATTGTGTCACATACTTATTAATACTTGTTTGCAAAGATTTGTTGTACGAAAATGTAATATTGTGAAATAAATTATGAGTCATACTAAACAACACCCCGCACACCTCCCTCCTGTCCGTTCATTGGTCAAATGGAGCATATGCGCCTCACGGGCGCTTGCACGAGTTGTGCAACTGACCGAACGAAATAAAAGGCGTGCTGTGAGTGACCCAAATCATTACCAGCTCATTACTCGTCACGCGCTCATCGTTCGCTCAGCATCCAGCCCAACTGACATCTCTACACTGCCGCAACAAGCTACACTTCACAAGCTGCTCTTGTTTTTTATACAAACAGTACTTTCATTTAACTTCATCATCCTATGGTCAAGAAGAAGTCGTTTAAACGATACGGAGCCCTGAATTAAGCTCCCACTTCATTTAATGGTCAAACCAGTAGCGGATCCCATTCCGTTTAATGGTCCTTTGAGTTCCGGATCCCTGCGACAAGCCTGAAGCAAGAAGTTAACATCTGTCCGCGTCGAGAAAGCAAGAAGTTTCCATTTCCCCACGTCGGAAAGCAAGAAAGAAACAAGAACGCGCGAGTGTTAGTTGTTGGTCATACATAACCACTGCTAATTACTTGGAAGCAAACATCACAAGTACGTGGCAACCTTGCGGTGTTAACTGCCATCAAGAACGTACTCTCAGGTAGTATAGACCCCGCCGGCAAGGTTCGGTTACGTTCTGGGGCCATAGGTTGGTACGCAACGATAAGTGTGGAATATTCCCACCGCACTTTGATGAACCCGTGAACGCCCGCGCCCTCTATCGGGAGGTATCCACCTTCCTTTCCCAATTAGTTTCCATCCCTGGTCCGGCATCACCGCGGTAGGAGTCCGGCCAGACCCGTTAAGTAGGTAGGGTAGAAACTCTAAGTGAAAGTGAAAGTGTTAAATTTAAGTAATTAGTAGGATTAGGGACCCTTGCGCGCAATGGAAAACTCACTATATTACGTTCAGGCAAATCCACACCTACCACAGACGTCACGCCGACGTCGAGGCAGACGAGTTCAACAGAAACAAGTACGTGGAGTAAGGGCACGGGCACAGAGCATACAAACGGTGATAGTGGCACGCATAGTAACGTGACGGGAGCAGTAATCGAAAATAGGTCCGTTCAAGTAGACGATTTAAATACGCAGGATAGGAGTACGCCGGGCACAGTAGTAAATGTCCCCGAGGACAGGGTGAATAGTCGATTATCTATTTTAAAAGCCGAATTAGAGTTACATAATTCCACATTAGCACAGGCTAGGGCGGCAGCCGCAGCTGCCTTAAGTCGTTTGGAAATAGCCAGAATAGAGATAGAAAACTCCAACGACGCTGAACCGCCGTCCAGAGTAGAAGAGTCGCGTGTTGAAGGTTGGATTTCGGATCAGTATGTAAACGATAAACCGGCAATATTAGATAAAGCACGACCCTCGGGGCCAAACGCACGGCCACCTAACACGAACAACCACGAATCGCGCACTGGTAAAGAAGTGACGTATACTAACAACAATAGTAGCGACATGGCGATGTTGGCAAACGCGATTGTTCAAGTGGTAAGTTCAGGCAAATCGGACTCTACGGCACCGAAATACATCCACAAGCTACCTCAGTTCGACGGGGCGATTTCAGAGTGGATGGCTTTTAAATCCGTATTTAACGACACAGTAAGCATGTTTACTGACGTACAAGACGTAGCCAGGTTACGCAAAGCGTTAAGAGGCGCGGCTCGCGAAATACGGTTAGAGCATTACTATTTACAGTGTCAGACCCATATGAAGTCATGGATACGTTAGAAAGGCATTACGGAAAGCCGGAATTATTAATACTTTCCGAATTAGAAAATATAAAACGCATGTCTCGCATGACTGAAGACGGGCACAATATAGGTAATTTCGCGAGCAAAATATCTAACACAGTAGCAGCAATAAAATCACTCAATCAGCCGCAATATCTCTGCTCGCCTGAGATGGTAAGTAGGGTTGTAGAAAAGCTAAGTATTATTTTAAAATATAAATGGTACGAATTTAAATCGAAGCGCACCGAAGCACCGGAGTTAGAACTGCTATCTAGATTTTTAAACGATATGGCAGACCAGTGCGGAGCGATGTTTGCATACGAAATAACACGGGATGACTGCAAGGTTAATAAAATGAAGACACGCGTGGTGAACACGGTCCACGATCGTAATCGTCGCCACATACGGCACCGCGACGATAGCAGCGACAGCTCGTGCGACCGATCGGAAATCATTGACAACTCGCCGCGTAAAACGATAGCAGCCATAAATAAACCGTACAAAAAAAGGCAGACATCGAAACCTCACCCATCACGACCGATAGTCGAGTTATCAGCTGAATCAAATGACACATGCACGATGTGTTCCGGTAATCACAATGTCAAAAAATGTGCAGACTTTGTTAAATTAGCCGTGAGCGAAAGATGGGACGCGGCCAAGCGCAACAGGATTTGTTTTCGATGCCTTGGCAAGTCACACAGGCGGCCGGTCAAATGCAAATACGTACCATGCGGGGTAAACGGGTGTGAAGCGTCACACCATAAAATGTTACACGGTAGCGATAACAAACCGACAGTCAACCACGGCAACGTAAGCTCAATAAATCACGTACATGCGTCTAACACCTACTTAAAGATAGTGCCGGTCGAGATAAACGGTCCAATAGGAACAACTAGCACATACGCCTTGTTAAATGAAGGATCAACTATGACGTTGATCGAAAGGGGCATGGCAGATTCGATAGTTCCCAGGGGGCGCCGACGGCTCTTGACGTTAGAAGGGGTAGGGGGTAATAAAATAAACGACACAGAATCATGTCACGTGAAATTATCCATTCGCGGTTTATATAACAGAAACTTAGGAACTATAAAGGCGAGCACAATAGAGAACTTAAATTTATCGCCACAAAATGTGAGCAGAAAGTTAGTGCTACAGTGTAATCACCTAAAGGAGATAGAAGACGAACTATGTTACGAAAAGGGGCAACCGACCATATTGATAGGCCAAGACAACTGGCACTTAATTACGTCCAGGCAATTGCGCGTCGGTAATAAAAACCAGCCCGTAGCATCTTTAACTAAATTGGGATGGGTGTTGCATGGTCGCAACGAACGGCCCGGTAATACTGTCGCGATAATTAATCACGTATGGCCCACACAAAGCGACGACCCCGCATTAGAGCTCATAAGAAATTTTTTCAGCATAGAATCTCTAGGAATAGAGGCACGCCGACCGAAATCCGACCCGGATCAGCGAGCCCTAGCTATTCTAGATAAGACTTGTAAAAAAACGAACGATAGCAATAGGTACGAAGTAGGCTTACTCTGGCGAACAAACGCTGAGGAGATGCCAAACAATAAAAAACAAGCCCTCAGTCGACTATATAGCTTAGAAAATAAATTAGATAAAAATGAAAACCTAAAAACCGAATATAGTAAGCAGGTAAACAACCTTATAGAAGCAGGCTATGCTGAAAAAGTAGTCGCCCCAGCCACGTCACCGCGCAGCTGGTACTTGCCGCATTTCGCAGTCGTTGACCCTCAGAAGGGCAAAATAAGGTTAGTGTTCGACGCAGCAGCCAAATGCGGGGGAAAAGCCTAAACGACGCGTTATTAGCAGGCCCTGACTTACTACAGTCGTTATTTGGCGTATTAATTAGGTTTAGAGAGGGTCGTATTGCTGTCGTAGCCGACATAAAAGAAATGTTTTTACAAGTAAAAATTATACAGGAGGACCGTGATAGCTTACGATTTTTATGGAGGGGCGAGAATAGAGAGGGGCCGCCGCAAGAGTATCGGATGACGTCGTTAATATTCGGGGCGGCATCATCACCATGCACGGCCATCTATGTAAAAAATAAAAACGCAGAAAATCACAGTCATCAACATCCCGAGGTCGCGAAGGCTACAGTACGTAATTTTTATATGGATGACTACTTAGGCGTGTTCAACTCCGAAAGCGAGGCAAAGTCAATGGTAAATGACATGTGCAAAGTACATAGAAACGCATCCTTCGAGTTACGCGGGTGGGCCTCGAACGAGCCCGAGGCAATTAGCGACGTCACTGATACGCGTAGAAGCGACACAACCACGCTAGGTAAAAGTGATTCGGAGAGGACATTAGGTCTTATTTGGAATCACACACGCGACACGTTAGGTTTCAATGTCAATCTTAGAAACACCCACGAGTGTAATTAGAGGTGACACACTACCTACCAAGCGTCAGGTAACCAGCGCAGTAATGTCGGTATTCGACCCGCTAGGTTTAGTTTCGCCTATCACGATGATAGGCAAATGTCTTATACAGGAAATATGGCGCAGTGGGATAGATTGGGACGACCCCATCACAACCGAGCATCACGTGACATGGTTATCACTTATAAATAACTTACAGCTGTTAAAAAAGTTAGAAATAGATAGGTACATACCTGCCACGCCATCTGGAGAAGGGGGTTACACATTTTCTGTGACGCGAGTGAAAAGGTGTATTCCGCTGCTGTATATTTCGTAAGTGCAAAAACGGACGGCACTAAGACGTCGCGATTGGTAACAGGCAAGGCCAAAGTAGCTCCGTTAAAACCAATATCGATTCCCCGGTTAGAACTTCAAGCCGCAGTGTTAGGCAGTCGATTAGCTGAATCGGTCAGACGCGAGTCGGATTATAAAATATTAAAATATCATTATTGGTCAGACTCTAAAACCGTATTAGCTTGGATTAAATCAGACCCGCGCACGTTCAAGTCGTTTGTCGCACACGGATTGGCTGAAATCGAAAGCCTAACCTCACTAACCAATTGGCGATGGGTACCCAGCTCAGATAACGTCGCGGACGATGCAACCAAGGGCGTACCTGCCGATTTTAATTCGAAACACAGGTGGTTTACCGGACCCGCGTTTATAAGGAACGACCCCGCGACGTGATCGCAGGACAAACTAAATGAAACATCGTTACCCCCTTCAGGGGAAAAAAGAATATTAAAACAAGTTCACGTAATCATTAAGCGTAACGTTAGCGATCACTTGCCCGAATTAGTGTGGGTAAATGTAGATGAGATAATGTTTGGTTGTAATGGAGGGAGGTGGAAATAAACAGTCGAATGCATGCTATTGTATCGTTTCAATTAATCTCCCCAAAAACATAAACATTACATGGCGCAGCCGGTAGAATACATCGCGGAAAGTGCATAAAGAGATAGTGGACAGTCAATAATCTTTGGTTATAGTGGAGTACAGTGCATAGACAGGACAAAAAGAAAAACACGAGAAGAAAATGGAATCAGTTCTGCAACCACCGCCGCCATTTTCATTTGAAAAAGATTTACCGAGTGTTACATCTGGAAATTTAAGTAGACAATGGTCAAAATGGAAAAAAGCCTTCATGATATATTACAAAGCATGCCAAATTCAAACAAAAGAGAAGGAGGTTCAAATAAACATACTTTTGCAAATCATTGGCGAGCAGTGTCGGGATGTTTACGAACAATTTGCAGTTGACAAAAGCATACAATCAGTGGAAACAGTTTTAGAAAAATTTGATAAATTTTTCATGCCCAAAAAGAACATTACAATAGAACGTCACAGATTTTTTACTCGCAATCAACAGGAACATGAAACCGTCGACCAATACACATTTGAATTAAACAAGCTGGGCCTTTCGTGTGAATTTAAAGATTTAAAAGATGATCTCATAAAAGATCGTCTTATATGTGGCATAAGGGAGGAGGCACTGAGGGAGAGATTATTGCGAGAACACGATCTTACATTGAAAAAAGCGTTAGACATTTGCAACGTCGCCGAGATGTCTCGAGCACAGGCAAGTTCAGTGAAGTTGGAACAGGAGAAAGAATCGCATATACATGCGGTGCAGGAGAAAGCTGACGATCGTGAGTCTGCCATGTATTGGATTCGGCAACAGGCGAGCGCACGTACTGTATGCCGGTGCGCTGCGCGTCGAAGCGGCGCGCGCGATGGATCAAGGTCGCAGGCAAGAGCGCTGCAGCAACAGCGCGCCCTCGCAGTGCCCGTGCCCCGCCCTGCGTCTTCGCAGCAGAAAACACAAGCAAAACGTGAAAAGCGTGGCAACGGAAACATGTCATGTGGTTTTTGTGGTTTGTGGCATGACAAATTTGCGTGTCCTGCGTATGGCCAAAGATGTGCCAAGTGTCTAAAGTTAAATCATTTCGCAAGAGTGTGTCGTGTGTTTGAGGTGCAGGAGTGTGCCACAGATCAGGTACGTAGTAGAAGTATTAAGAGCGCTAGTAATAAATGGTTTACAGATTTGCAAATAGGTAACGGTAAAATTCGTTTTAAATTGGACACTGGAGCTGACGTTAATGTCTTGCCGTCCCGTTTTTTACCACTAACGGGTGTTAAGGAAAGTGATCTTTTGCCAACGGATATGAAGTTAATAAGTTACTCGGGTGAAAATCTTAAAGTACTAGGCAAATGTATTATAAAGGTTACATGTAAAGATACATCATATATAGCTAAATTCATAGTGGTTGACGTTAATTCTCCGCCAATAAAATCGTGTGAAGAAATGAATCTCGTCAAACGGATCCTAGCCATAAACGTGACCTCTGATGATAACCAATCAAGCAAAATTTTAAATGAATATCCAGAAGTGTTTGAGGGTATGGGATGCCTGCCTGGCGTTTACAGGATTAGGCTGGCCGACGATGCGCAACTAGTTGTGCACGCGCCGCGTAAGCTACCTGTCGCGCTCAGGGAAGATGTGAAACGGAAATTAGATGAGATGCTCGAGGAAGGAGTAATCGCCAAGGTGGAAGGACCCACGAATTGGGTTAATAGTTTAACGGTAATAAAAAAAAATAATGGCGACATCCGTATTTGCTTAGACCCACGGGATTTAAACAAATACATCAAACGGGAACATTTTAAATTGCCTACCTTGGACGAGATAACCTCAAAGTTAGCCGGTTCCAAACATTTTACGACACTAGACTGTAAACATTCATTTTGGCAAATTAAGTTGCATAGTGAATCTACGGATCTGTGTACGTTTAATACTGTTTTTGGGAGATACAAATTTTTGCGTATGCCCTTTGGCATATCCTCGGCCTCGGAAGTTTTTCATAAAAGGTTATATGCTCATTTTGATGATATAGAAGGCGTAGAGTTATTTATAGACGATTTATTAATACACGGAAATTCAAAAACTCAACATGACTTTCGTCTACGTCAGGTTTTAGAGAGATGTAAACAAATTAACGTTAAATTAAATAAGAAAAAATGCAAAGTAGGACTAACGGAAATTAATTATTTAGATCATATAATAACACAGAACGGAATCGAACCTGACAACGCGCATATTCAGCCCATATTAGATATGCCGAAACCACAAAACACAAAAGATTTGGAAAGGTTTTTGGGATTAGTAACGTATATAGGTAGCTATATCTCTAATTTGTCGGATAGAACACATAAGTTGCGAGAATTATTAAAAAAAATATAGCATGGCATTGGGAAGAAATTCATGATAAATGTTTTGAGGATCTAAAACGCTGCATTACTAATCCACCGGTTTTACAATTTTATAGCTTAGACATACCGATCACAATTTCCGTAGATGCAAGTAAACATGGATTAGGGGCGTGCCTGATGCAAAACGGTAAGCCAATTTGTTTTGCTTCAAAATCCCTAACGAAAACCGAGCAGGCCTATGCACAAATAGAAAAGGAATTATATGCCTGCGTGTTTGCCTGCGAGAAATTTTACTCATATATATACGGACGAAGTGACGTAACAATCGAGACCGATCACAAGCCTTTGATAAGCATAATAAAAAAACCATTAGCGGCAGCACCAACGAGGTTGCAAAGAATGTTAATAAGATTACAACCCTATACGTTTCAGTTAGTATATAAGCCAGGAAAATACCTGTACATAGCGGACGCCCTGTCCCGTGCTGTGGCGCCGAGCAGTGACAAGTGGGGTGATACGCGCGACGAGCTGGATGCGCGGGCGCAAGTGTGCGCGCTTGCACTTGCTAATCCCCTCACAGATACCCATTTCGTACGTTTGCAAAAGCTTACTCAATCAGACCATGAAATGCAGGAACTAATTAATTTAATAAGAAATGGGTGGCCGAACATTAGTGTGGAAAGGACAAAAAATAGTAATACCTAAATGTATGAGGCGCGAAATGTTAAAAACTATACATGTAGGACGTTTAGGAGCGGCGAAAATGAAATTGAGAGCTAGAGAAATAATGTATTGGCCGAATTTAAATTCACAAATAGAGGATATGATATCGCATTGTCAAGCATGCCTCACCCATCGTAACGAAAATAGTAAACAACCACTAATCCCACATGAAGTTCCTCACAGGGCGTGGTCTAAAGTAGGGATTGACATATTTCATTTCAATAATAAGTCATATTTGTTAGTCGTTGACTATTTTAGTAAGTAAGTAAGTATTTTATAGAAGTTGAAAAGTTGTATAACCTAACATCCGAATGCGTTATAAATAAATTAAAAATAATTTTCAGTAGGCAAGGTATCCCGGACATGGTCATGTCAGATAATGGCCCTGAATTTACCAGCAGAGTATTTAAAGAGTTTTGTATTAATTGGAAGTTTGAACATAAAACGTCATCCCCGCGGTATCCGCAATCAAATGGACAAGCGGAAAGAGCAATACAAACGGTGAAACAAATGCTCAAAAAAACGCAGTATGATAAATCCGACTTTAGGCTCGCGTTGCTAGAATTCTTAAATACCCCAATAAGTGAAAGTTTGCCTTCCCCGGCTGAGCTTTTAAATAACAGAAAACTTCGAAGCATAATTCCGTGTCCTCCGGAAATGCTCCAACCGAAATTATTTAATACAAAACAAGCGCGCGAAATACTAAAGTCCCGTCAAACCGTGCAAAAGAGGTATTACGATAGGGGCAGTAAGTTTCTAAAACCCTTAAGCAAAGGTGATAAAATTAAAGTCCGTATTTATGGTAAATGGGTCGATGGTATAGTAATAGACATTTTAGGAGAAAGATCATACGTATTAAAGTTGCAGTCGGGGAGAATCATACGTCGAAATCGAAGGCATATTATCCGCGACAGCTATTTACGGCCGGAAAATAAAACCGTTACACAAGCATATGATTTTGATGACGTATTAACAACAACACCCAACGCGCCGACATCACCGCGCTCGCATACCGTTCCCGCCAGCTCCAGTGCCCCGCCCCGTTCGTTCAATATATCCACCACAGCAACCACAGCTCCATATACTACTACTACTACTAATGCTTACGTTACTCAATCCGGCAGGGTAGTGAAAGTTCCTGATCGGTGGGGATATTCCTGAACAAGTCGCTCAGTGCGACAGGCAACACGAAAAAAAAAACAGGAAGTAAGAAGTACTAATAAAAAAAAAAATCTTGTATCATTCTAAAATGGAAATATTATTTACTTTACTCAATTATATAAAATTCCATTGCATGTATTAAATGTAGGTAAGAAAAGGTTGTATCAAATAAAACTGAAATACTATATAATTTATTCAATGAAATTAAAACAACTCCATAATCTTAAGTGAGGTTAATCTAAACTTGTGAAACAAAAAAAGGGTCGGATTTTATCCATTCGCTCATAAATTATGATTATTGCAATTGATGTCTCCTAGTCAAATTAATGTTTCTTTTTTTTTTCATTTATAAATGTAAATGTTTATTAAAGAGATTGTATCTATTATTACATAAATGATGTACTATGTATTGTGCTTAATTCTAAGGTATTGTGCTACTTTGCTTATTGATTTATTTAAGGAGGGGGATGTGGGTAAATGTAGATGAGATAATGTTTGGTTGTAATGGAAGGAGGTGGAAATAAACAGTCGAATGCATGCTATTGTATCGTTTCAATTAATCTCCCCAAAAACATAAACATTACAATTAGAACGATTTTCAAAATACAGTCGATGAGTTCGCGTCGCTGCCACCGTTTTGCTCGCCGCTGAGATATTTAAAGCCAAGCTACTCAAAAGAGGCACAAATGTTGAACTCGCACCGAGCCATGTAAAATTAGCGGAGTTATTGCTCATAAGAAGGAGTCAATATAACTCATTCGCCGAAGACATCGCGACCATAGAGGCTGGGTGGCGACCACCCAAGAAGTCACCATTCTACAAACTATCCGTGAAGATCGACCGCAACGGCATTATGTGTTTAGATAGCAGAATAAAAAACGAACACAATCTGCCGGTCCTACACGCCAAAGAAGGCTTCACTCGACTGTTGGTGCATCACACGCACGCAACCTTCAATCATGGCAACCACCAGACCGTCATGAACGAATTGAGACAGCGATACCACATAATACGACTACGCAGCGTTATACGCAATATATGCAACCAATGCCAATGGTGTCGGACCTATAGGGGGATCCCATCAAAAATCCCTTTAGGCGACTTACCAGTAGAAAGGCTGGCCCAAAATCAACTGCCCTTCACTGCAACGGCGGTAGACTACTTCGGGCCCATGCAGATCATAGTCGGGCGAAGGATAGAAAAATGTGGGGTGCAGTATATACATGCCTCACTACACGCGCTGTGCACTTAGAAGTGGCTACAGCCCTCATGGCCTCTTCCATGATCATGAGCCTACGAAGAATGATGGCTCGCCGGGGCACACCGACCGTGATATACAGTGACAACGGAACCAACTTCGTGGGTGCTGAAAGAGAAATCGCTGAAGCTATGCAAAACAACGACCATAGCCTTAACACCTTCGCATCTGAAAAGCTGATCACCTGGAAAAAGATACCACCCGGAGCCCCAAACATGGGCGGTGCCTGGGAGCGATTGATCAGATCAGTAAAAACAGCATTAAAAGTCACACTAAAGGAGAGGTCGCCCCCTGACCTGACGAAGTGCTGCACATATTACTGCTGGAAGCCGAGCATATGATTAATTCGAGGCCACTGACTCCGGTGAACCCCAACTTGGATGAAGAAGCGCTGACACCCAATCTCTTTCTTATTGGGCGCTCTAGCGGGATGTCACCGTTTGGTTCACTTAAAGACACACAGTTGAACCCACGCTCCTGGAGAGCCACTCAAGCACTAGCCGACAAGTTTTGGGCACGCTGGTCAGCGGAATACAGACCTCTTTTAATGCCCCGGTCCAGCTCCAACTCTCAACACAAAAATCTAAAAGTTGGGGACATCGTGATAATTTGTGATGGCACAATGCCTAGAGGAGTATGGCCTAGAGGCGAAGTGACGGAAGTCCACCCAGGACCAGATGGGCGCGTCCGAATAACTGAAATAAGAACAGCAACGGGTTTGGTGCGCCGTCCGGCTTCTCGCCTCATCGCAATTACGACAACGGACTAAAACAGTTTTTTAGTGCTTGCGCACGAGGGGGAGATTGTAAATAACAAGTCTAGATTTAAGACATTATTAATGTTGAATGTCCCTTAAGACGATCTATGTAGTTATTTAAGTTTTAGTCACGTAAGCTTACAATTGTACGTAAGCTTATTAATGTTTTTTGTATGCCTATAGAGTTATTGTATATCTTTATAGTGATTGTCACCTATGTATTTGTGGTAGTTATTGCCAAATAAAGATCTGTTATATGCCTTTATAGTGTTTGTCAAATACATAATTAATGTTTGTATGCCTATGTAAAGTGTTGTGTGTTTTATAATGTTTGTTACATACTTATAAGTAGTTGCTTATAAAGATTTGCTGTATGTCTTATATTACTTACATACTTATTAATACTTGTTTGCAAAGATTTGTTGTACGAAAATGTAAAATTGTGAAATAAATTATGAGTCATACTAAACAACACCCTGCACACCTCCCTCCTGTCCGTTCATTGGTCAAATGGAGCAGATGCGCCCCACGGGCGCTTGCACGAGTTGTGCAACTGACCGAACAAAATAAAAGGCGTGCTGTGAGTGACCCAAATCATTACCAGCTCATTACTCGTCACGCGCTCATCGTTCGCTCAGCATCCAGCCCAACTGACATCTCTACACTGCCTCAACAAGCTACACTTCACAAGCTGCTCTTGTTTTTTATACAAACAGTAGTTTCATTTAACTTCATCGTCCTATGGTCAAGAAGAAGTCTGAGTTTAAACGATACGGAGCCCTGCATTAAGCTCCCACTTCGTTTAATGGTCAAACGAGTAGCGGATCCCATTCCGTTTAACGATAGTAATTATAGGTGGAGGTGATGAAGCGTAATTATGAAAGGGCATATAGAGTGGAGTGTGAGCAAGATCCTTTACTTTCATCTCCAAAAGCCACAGATGATCCAGAACATATAACTGCAAATTGGCATCCCGGCTGTCAACTTTAAAGGAGCATGCCTCTACTAGTAAACATCAAAAAAATAAGAGTGGATTCAGCATGTGAAACAATATTCTCTCAAATAAATTTAATTAAGACAAAACACAAATAAGATTTATAAAGAAACATGTAGCGTCGATCTTGCACGTTAAACAAGGCATTGGTGTGCATGTCGATTGCATTGCATTCAAACCAACGAAAGATAAGCTTAATTTTATTTAATAAAAATATAGCATTTAAATGTGTATTTTACTTTTCTTAGTTTAATACAATGGTAAATAAAGTTGGCAGTATTTAGGCACTTTTCACAACATACTTTGGCAGGTTTTTAACCAAAGTAAGGCAAGGTTTGTATTTTAGAGATGGTCACACTGTATGCTACCGTCAAACGTCAAAATCAAGTCCATCAAGTCAGTTTATACCATAGACTTATATCGTAAGTCTATGGTTTATACCTTTTGACACTTTTGCGCTTATAATTTTTTTTTTATAACAAGAGCATATTCTATATGATAATAGAATAAAAAAGAAATAATAGAATTTCTATTTATTATTTTCCTCTTAGTCTATTTTTTGATCTCGAAACCTCCTAACCACTATACTCTATTCCAATTACGAAGTCCTTTTTGACACTTCTTAGAACGTAACTCTTCACGTTTCGCATAATTGAAATATAATTATTGAATATAAGATATATTATAAGATAATATATTATAAGAATTGAATAAATTTGAAATAATAATAATTTTTGTTCATGATCGTAAATTATCATTTAAAAATGCACAATCAATCTAAATCATTATACAATTAATTCACACACACAATCAACATATTGTTTTTAGACATCGTGCTCAAAATAATTCAAACCTTAAAAGATAATAATATTTTACTGCCGTTATGCGTTTACGTTCTATAGTTTTATTTTTACTTTTTTACATAGTGACGTGACTAAAAGAATCGTATAAAATCGATTATAGACAGATTCTTTTCGCGAGTGAAAATCTGTATAACACTGCGTCCACCTCGTGATCACGACCGCCATTTTGTTTGTCTCTTCAGTACGAGTGCAGAAGCCTTGTATACGATACGCGTGTTCAGTTTAGTTGATTTTGTGTTGTGTTTTTATTTCGTTCTTGTTATTGTAGTTATAACTGTTTGATAATTCTTTCATTGTTATTAAGTTTTGACTGTTATTTGATTTGGTTATTTTTGTATTTATAAACACTATGGCTGAAACTGAGACCACTAAAAGAACAGTGATGCGCAGTCAAGCGCGAGAGTTCGTAGTACGCCTACAAGATTACTTTGAAAGAGAGTATCAGAATGGTGGTCCATTGTTGCCACTTTCACAAGTGACTAACCGAGTAAGTGCAGTTCTTGGTATTAGTCGAAAAACTGTTTCCCGAATAAGTAAGGAAAAACATGGTAAAGATTTAATGGAAGATAACAAATTAAAATCGCCACTTAAGAAAAAAGTTAGAAGATCGATAGTTCCACATATCGACAATTTTGATAACGACGCCATTAGAAATCATATCTATGGCTACTATAGTAGGAACGAATTGCCAACTCTCGATAAATTGTCAAATACTTTACGAGAATCTGGACTGTTTCACGGCAGTAGAACTTATTTCTGGAGGATTTTAAGAAATGTTGGCTTTTCTTATAAAAAATGTGATAAAAGGCGGATTTTGATGGAACGTAGAGAAATAGCTTTAGCCAGATTTAATTTTCTAAGATCAGCAAAGTCCATTGCCGTTTGGAATAATGTTATATTTCTAGATGAAACGTGGCTAAACGCTAATCATACAGTTGGCAAGATATGGACAGACGACACTCCTCACTCCTCCACAAAAGTACCTAGTGGCAAAGGCGAACGCTCCATTATTTTGTCATGCGGGTTCCATGATGGGATTTGTTTCAAACTGCCTCTTGGCGTTTAAATCTAAGAAACCTGTGGAATACCACGAAGAGATAAATTTTGTTGAATTTAAGGAATGGTTTTGTACCTTATTGACCAACTTGAATGAGCCATCGACGATCATTATGGATAATGCACCGTATCATTCAGTACAAATAAATAAGCTCCCAACTTCTAGCAGCAAAAAAACCGATATCGTGAAATGGCTGAATGACAATAATATTGTTGCTGACATGTCATGTTAAAAGTTGAGCTGCTGCATTTGGTTGCTATAAATAAGCCAGCTAGACCAAAATACGTATTGTACGAAATGGCTAAGGAAGCCGGACACAATGTAATGCGCCTTCCACCCTACCATTGTCAATACAATGCCATAGAATTGATTTGGGCGCAAATTAAAGGCAAGAATTTAAACAAATCTTTTCTATAATTTATTTTTACCTGTTTTAACATTTTATCTGTTGCTATATTAACACGCAAACCTTTATTTTAGGTTATGCGGCTCGTAAAAATACCAGCCCACCGTTTACTGCAAACAAAATGATGTCATTGTTGCAAGAAGCTTGTGATTGTGTTACTGCCGCGAATTGGGAAAATATGGTTTTACGAACAAAAAATTTGTATTCCGCTGATTGGGACAGAGACATACATATCGATGCCGTCATAGATATCCAAATTATAATAAATACAGGGGATTCTACGGACGATGATGAGGGTGATGACGACGATGCCGACCATGAAATATCGATTTCTGCTAGTGATGATGATGATGATGTTCCATCTTGATAAAAATATGTAATATTATCTATTTAAAATAAAAAAAACAGTTTTATAAATTTTAATTTGATGATAATCCTTTTTCTGTCAATACGATTTTAATTTTTTCGTTATAGTAATCGAAGATCAATATCGTCAAGTATCGACTATAGCGGTACTTTACTAGTACTTGATTATTGACATCTGTCAAATGGGACTTCGTAATTGGAATAGAGTATAGTCATAGATTCCCACTGACTTAGAAGTATATCCTCTCGAGCGCCCAGCCACCGTTTTACGGTGGACTGTTTTACCCCCGATAAGCGCCCATCGACCGTTATACGGTGGTCACGTAGTAGTCCCAAATAATACTTAAATAAAACGCGAAAACAATGTTTATCTCTTTATAATGTATACTATTTTGAAGGTAATGAAACGTTTAACAGATCTTATACACAAACACGTATAGTTTCGACAATTGTTAAAACAAACAGTCAAATAAACTTATCAGTATGCGAAGTCATATCGTTTTGAACGTTTGGTCAACTTTGAAGTGTGAATTTATTGTGTTGCGATTTGAGTATCGTGAGAACAAAATTTTTGGTAAGTAGCTAATGTTATTCATAATATATGGTAATATTATTTTCATTGTAGTTTTGCTACTATGAACTTGTTGTACAATATTTAGATTAGTCCATGTGCCTAGCCAAACAAAACCGTTGCAAAAATCGTTCTAGATTTTAAAAAATAAGAAATATTTCTGCAAATTTTTTTCTTTTACTGGGAAAAAATATCATGAAATATTGTTATATTACAAAAAAAGATATAGAAAGTACTTTAAATAAATCTAAATAACAAAATTATAAGACGATGTCTAGTTTAACCGTGATACGGTGGCGGGACGCCCCGAATTCTGAATTCATAATGGCGGCGAAATATAAATTTAGAAATGAACATAGAAGTCGTGGAAACGCCTAAAAATATTTTTAGTCTAATAAGTTGGTATTTATTTTTAGTTTTGTTTTAGTTGTATTTATTTTGGTATTTATTTTGTTTGGTTAAGATATATTTTGATTTAATGTTGATATTTGATTTAATGATATATAACTGTTTGCTAATTGTTTGTTTATTAATTTAGGTGTGGTTACAAATTAGGCGTAATAGGCATAATTTTCGACTACACACCTACTGTAAGGATACCTATTTTATGTACCTATATTATTTTATTTTACGTAACGATTAACTACTAAATTTTTTAATTATTTTTCAGATTTGTTAAAAAAGAAAGTGCAACCTCCAATTGACGCATTTATCTTACATGATAGCACCACTTCTTTCTCAGAAGATTATTTTTTACAGCTAACCAAAGAATAGACCAGACCAGACCCAGACTATTCCAGGCCCAGGCGGGAAGTATTGCGCAGGGTTTGCGTTGTATGCCGTAAACCCACGTTTACTGCCCTGGTTGCAACGTGACTCTGTGCCTGTTTGCTTGTTTTGCGCAACATCACGCCACTAAATAATAATTTAAACTTTTTAACCGACTTCTAAAAAAGGAGGAGGTTCTCAATTTTATTATTATTATTGTTATTATACAACTAATCCAACTTTTCCATAGTTTCATTTTCCACAAGTCGACCTACAAAAATCATTTTAAAAAAATTTAAGAAATATTTTTTGCTATTAACAAAATAAATTAAACATAAAAATGTAAAAAAATAAAAACACCGATGAATTTAACATAATATTAGATATACCTTTAAAAATAAATTTAAATTTTCGACGAAAGACGAGTCTATACATTTTTTGTCCTATATTGTCAGTTTGGTTCGAAATTTTGTCAATGTTTTTAATTGTTTTTAATAACTCTATCATATTATTAGAAATATGTGTTTATGTTTATTTGTTCCATATTCAGTATAGTATTTGACCAAACAACTCATTTATAAAATTATGAAACAGTTTACTTTTTACAGCCTTATCTTTAGTAGTAGTATTTTTTGTGGATCTTTTTTTGTTTCGTAAGATTCTATAAGATCTGACTACTTCAAACACACGATATATTATAAAAGAAACTCGGTAACAAGTTAAGCGTAATAGGGGACCACAAAAAAATATTTTATGTGGAAATTAAGTCCAAAAAGGGCTTTGAACTCAAAGCTGTTGCTAAGATATTATTTTGCTTTAACTACTTCGTTTTCAAATATATTTCTTTGACTAATTTTATGAGAAGAGGGTGATTTTATCTATTTATATTAATAAAATAACTAATATATAATATTATAAGGCCTTTTATCATGCTATTAAGGATTCATATTAATATTTAAATGCATTTTTCTACAATTATGTGTATACATTTACACATTTGTGTGATCAGACCGTTTAAAACATTTCCACTTGCTATAAGAATAAGATAATTTTATATACATAAAAACGCAAATTTCATGTAGATTCTGAATATATGATTATTTATTAGTGCTCATAAATGATTTTACGTCAAAATCAGCATTTAAACGTTGACCGCCAACTTACTTTCATACGCTAAATTTGGGCTGGGCGCTTGTCGATGTTATGACGTTTGACGTTTGGGCGCTCGAGAGGATATGGACTGGGCATACCTACAGAATTAGCGTGACTACCTAAACACATCTGACGCATAAAATGGCCGCTTTTTATAGGGTTGTAACTCAGCAATATGGGCAGATGATATCGATATTTTTACTAATATGAGTTTGTTCTTATTTCATGTAATTCCATAGCCTAATTGCGTAACACATCTAAAACGGCAAACCATACCAATTTGACAGTTTGACAACATCCATTGCGTGGTTTTTGTTATCGAGCAAATGAATTTTTCAATCACATGAAGCAATGAATATTGTTTGGTTGTTAAATTAGTTTTGGATTGCTATCCCTAAAATTTCGCTTGAGCTGCTTCACGAGGCTTCACCGCATATGTACACTTACGCAATGCACACTGCTACAGATTTTTTGTGTTAGATACACAGTCAAACAATGAGTTAAGTATGCAGGCAGCTACCTTGTAACTTGTGTTAAACAATGTTCTGAGCGTGCTAAGTGCTTACTCAAGTTTTGAAGTTATACTTCTTTGGGCACGTTTGAGAAAAACGATGAGAGTGAATTTTTTACAACTTAAATTGGTAATTGTTTGTCAATTATTAAGTTTTCGTGAGAACTGATAACTATATTCGAGGTAGTTATTCAAATATATATGAAGGTATAAAACGTGTTTTATTTTAGTTATTTTTGTTTTGTTACGCTAAAGAAGTATAACTTAATACGTGCGTACATAAGTACACACACGTTTTGTTTTATACCAATGTGAATAAAATTAAGAAGTTATAACGCACAAAAAAAAAATGAATATTGACAGAGTAGTGGGAAAATGAATATTTTTGCTTGTACACCAAATACTTTTGTATAAAACTGCTAATTAGTTAATTGTTGTCTTGCAATAAAATTATTGCGTTTATTTTATTATTTTTATTCCCGACGTTTCGAGTGCTTTACAGCAACCCATGGTCACGGGGGGGGGGGGGGGGGGACTGAGATGTTTGACGTCCCGATGTCACAGTTAGCCCGGCTACCTTCAGTTTTTTAATATTCATTTTTGGTTCGATTTACGCAGAATGAACTTACAGTATCCTGAAGTCTTGCAGTGTTATGCTTGGGTTTGGATTTAATTTTGTTAATTATAGGATTCCAAGCAGATGGCAGCACCCATCCATCTTCTCTATTGAAATTAGGATGTTTTTTAATTTCAATAGCCTCGCGTATCATCCTTGGTAGGAATCGGTGTTCTTTTGCAAGGATTTGTGGTCTATCAAATCTGATGTAATGGCGGGGACGATCTTGAACATGTTCACAGGCTCCAGACTTCCCAGAGCGTCGGTGCTTCACGTCAGCTATATGTTCTTTCACGTGGGTTTTAATGGATCTTTTTGTTTGTCCTATGTAAGAGAGACCACATTCGCAATCAAGCTTGTACACTCCTGCATCTTGTAAAGGGATATAACACTTGACGGATAGTAAAAATTGACTAATCTTCTTCGGCGGCTTGAAGTATGTTTTAATAGAAGCTCGCTTCAAGATGTAGTCAACCTTGTCTATGACTCCTCTGACATAGGGTAGTACAGCAGGCACACGCTCGACTGTGGTCGGCTTCACTCGGTCACTGTGACGTAGGCGCGGGACCCGAAGCTTGTTGTCTTGCAATACTTGCTCGACGTACTGAAGCTCGGCGGCCAGATGTTTTCTGTCACAGATCCCCCGTGCTCTCTGAAACAAAGATTTTCCCACGGTAGCTAACTGTGATGGATGATGGTGCGATTCACCATTTAAATATCAGTTAGTTTTGGTCTTTTTTCTATACACAGTATGACCAATAGTGTTATCAGGATTTCGGATGACTAAAACATCTAGGAAAGCTAAAGAATTGTTTGCCTCTAACTCCATTGTGAATTGTATTTTAGAGTTAATGGAATTAAGGTGGTCTAAAAATGCAGTTACTTTGTCAGATGATAAAATTGTAAAAGTGTCGTCTACATACCGCTTATAGAATCTTGGATTTACAGGAGCAGTAAGAAGGGCTTTCTCCTCAAAGTCCTCCATGAACATGTCGGCGACTATGGGAGATACAGGTGAGCCCATCGCCACTCCATCTACTTGCTTGTAAAACTCCTCTTTCCACAATAGATAGCCAGATGTAAGGCAGTGTTTGAGTAATACTGCATATTCTGTAGGCATGTTCTTCAATAGGTAAGCATGTAAATAGTGACTGAACATCAAAACTGACCATAGTTTCATTGTCAGCAAGATGTAGGTCTTTTATCTCACTAACAAAATGGTACGAATCCTTTGTGTGTGCTCTAGTTTGTCCTTTCAGTGGTGACAAAATTTTTGCCAGGTGTTGAGCCAACTTATAAGTTGGTGAATCGATTTGGCTCACTATGGGACGTAATTCTGCGTAAATCGAACCAAAAATTAATATTAAAAAACTGAAGGTAGCCGGGCTAACTGTGACATTGGGACGTCAAACATCTCAGTCCCCCCCGTGACCATGGGTTGCTGTAAAGCACTCGAAGCGTCGGGAATAAAAATAATTAAAAAAAACGCGATGAAATCCGTAAAAAACAGTTTTATTCAATGTGTAGTGTTCGCGTAAATATAAGAAATCATTAAATACTTTTGTTTACTGTACAATAATATTGTACAGTAAATGTATGGAGATGTGATAGAGATCCTTGATTCCATATTGTAATCCCATATTCTAGTATTTTTAATATAAAATAATAATGATTAATTGAGTAAAAAATAAATAATCTGTTTTTAAAATCAATACTTATTTATTATTAATTAGTATATATGAACGTTCTGCACATAATTTATCACAAATGGTAAGTTATATAAGCATGTTCGGTCCTGCCGGATATCATTTTTAATTTTTTTCTTCAGATTTTAAATGAAAAATATAATTATTTTATCAGGTACATTAATTTTTTTCATTTAAAATTCTAAAATCTAGCATGGTCATGAAGTGGTGGATGAAATATGATATCCAGGATTTATAAACTGTTATTATTATATATTCATTTCTGAACAAAATTAATTTATTAAAATAATTTCTATCGACACCATGATAAGAGTATACGACACTATTTCACTGCTTTTTTGACAGTTTGACATCAGATCTACCTCAAAACTTGGCGCTTAATATGGCGGCGCAGTCACGCAAGGACTATGCGCAAGGATGAGCTAATGACGTCTCACGAAAGTATTACCAAAATAAGCACTTTACAAACTGTAGATGTCTCTTTTTTCTATTGCAGCTACTGCTTTGTTAAAAAGAGACAAAACTGTTTTTGACAAGTGTTTGTCGATATTCTTGATATTTGTATAACTATTATTTCTATAGTGGAATATCTCCATAGGTATGTATCTCTATGTAGATTCCTGATGTATTACTTTCCCGCCTAAGGCCGGCCACATACGTACGGAATTCCGTTTCGAGATTCCGTTTCGGAATTCCGAAAGCGTCGGCCACACACATACGGAATCCCGTTTTGCCTGTAAAATTTCGAACGGAAAATTACCGTACGTGTGTGACGGGTCATAGATTTTATATGAACTTGCTGCATTCGGATTCTCGAATCGGAATATCGAAACGGAATTCCGTATGTATATAGCGGGCCTAAGGTTATTAGTGTTCTGTGATTACTTTTCTCTATGGTCATAGCTTGCTACATATTTATTTATCTATGGTCATAGATGAGTCATAGGTCCTTCTCCCTCCGGACTCCGTTCTGTGCGGTCGTGTTGCACTTTTAGTTTATTGAAAAAAAAAATATTATTTTAACTTTGAGTCACTTAATTTTATGCTAAATAATAGGACTGCAGAAGTTTGTGGAGGTGTTGTGATACTAGAAAGAGTGTTTCACTTTTATGGTTTAACATTTTGAATCAGTTAATTTTCTGATAACTATTAGGACTGCAGAAGCTTGTGGAGGTGTTGAGATACTAGGCAGAACCTGGTGAGTGAGATAAATATACTTGTAAGGGCTTCTATTGCTAATTTATTGCGCTGTCATTGGCTTACGTTAACGACGCCCTCTTGCGCTGGAGCAGTGATTGTGGAGGCGTGTCAATTCCGCATCGTGCATCCCAACTCAATATTTATCCGTCCCTCTTATCAAGTTGCCGACGGAAAGTTTCACCGCGCTTGCATTTAGGCCTATTCACTAATCTTTTATATTTACATCTGGTTGATTCAAGCTTTACTCAACTTTTGCATCGTAAGAATTTTACTATGCCGCTTAAACGTACGCCACCGAAGACTCCTCTTGCAAATAAAAATAGTGGCCCTATGCTTGAAGTCCCTGCTACGCCAAAAACCGAACAATCAAAATCAGAGACAAACATGTCTAATTACGATGACAGTTTCGTTACTACTAGGCGAAAAAATGATAATTCAGAGTTAAATCACTTCATGAAGGAGATGAAAGATATGATATCAACCGCCACCTCGCAAAATCAACAAAAAATATCATCCTTAGAGTCCAGCATTAAGGAAGTAGTCTCTCAAAATTCTGAGATCATGGATTCGCTGAGCTTTATATCACGTCAGTACGATTATCCAAAGAAGATCGTGCCTACATCCGCAAACTTGAAGATAAAATCTCGAGTTTAGAATATCTTTTGCATGCGTCAAAAGTTGAAATAAAAAACATTCACAAAAATAACGGTGAGAACAAAGAGGAGCTGTGCTGCATTGTTCAGAAAACCGCACAAACGTTGGATGGCCCAGTGAAATAAAGAACGTATATCGTACGAAAAACAAAAATGACCAAGCTTCGACGATAGTTGTTGACTTAACCTCAACCCTTACAAAGGAAAAATTCATAAAAAATGCCTGTAATTTCATCAAATCAAATAACGGAACTTAACTCAATACTTCACACATTGGTCTCACTGGTCCAGCGAAGCCTATATATATTTCTGAGGGTCTTACTCCATATGCAAAAAATCTTTTTTATTTATCTAGAAAATTCGCTAAAGAAAATGGGTATACCTACTGCTGGACTTCCTATGGGAAAATCTATATGCGTCAGAAAGAGGGAAAACAAGCGCTAAAAATAGATAACGAAGGGGATTTGAAGAAATTGTTAAACTTACATAAGTGACTAGTAAAAAGTGTCTTAATGTTTCTATTGGTTTTTGTATTATTTTTATTCATAACTAATCTAATATTTTTCAATATTGTTTACCTATTCTTGCTATGTAGAAAATTTAAATCACTGTTAATTGTCCAAAATACTCACCCCATATCTATGCCACCCATTCACTTTATACACTCACACTCAACACAACTCAATCACTCACTTATGCATGTTCTTCACTATTATTCTTTCATTGGATTATTAGGACATGGACCATATTTAAATTATTTAGGTGTCTCCATAAATAAATTAAAATTCATAGGATTGAACTGCATATTCATCATAAGTAAAATACGATAATTACAAACAAATCCTAATAAATCTTAGTAATACTAATATTTATGCACCAGTTTTATGCGAACCCGAATCGTGCTATGAATATGTGACTAAACCTCAAAATAATATAAGTATACTACAACAAAACATTCGTAGCATAACCCAAAATTTTGATGAAATATCATTACTATTAACCCGACTGAATATTTCTTGTGATTTAATAGTATTGTCTGAGTGCTGGATCTCGTTTGTTCAAAATTTACCCCAGTTAGATGGCTACAAGGCTTATTGCACAACAGATAACTATAATCAAAACGATGGTGTTGCCGTCTATCTTAAAAACAATCATATGGCAACTGTAGAGGAACCACTAATAAATGAGTGTAATTGTTTACTTATTAAAATTAATAATTCAATTGCAGTACTAGCTATTTATCGCCCCTCCCCCCCCTGTTTTAAAGTCATTAGCAAGTTTCTTCAATCTCTACACAGTCTTCTTACTTCACTCGCTACGTATAAAAATGTAATAATTGTAGGGGACATTAATATCAATATATCCATAATAAATAGTGACACCCTCGACTATCTTGAATAGCTACTCTTTCATGGGATGACTTCTGTATATTCAAATATTTTAACCACGGATATAAGTTGCCTCGATCATGTTATAGTCAAAACTAAGAAACCACTTCGCACGTTCATAATGAACACCACAATAACGGACCACAAAAGTATATTGACATGTATTGTTATGAAAAATAAGTCACTTTTCCGTAATAAATACATCAAATAAAATAATTATGATAATCTTCTTAATGATTGCAAAAATATCGATTTTAATAATTTTTTATTAGAAAATAACGCTAATAATTATACTTCATATTTTGTGAACACACTACAGAGTCTAATAAATAGTAATTTAAGTATAATAAAATTGCCTAGGAGTAGGCTCACTATAAAACCATGGATATCTACAGGTATGTTAAGATGTATAAGGAACAGGGACAGATTACACTCTAAAGTAAAACATAATCCGAATAACGATATTTTATTAAAAACATATAAGAGATATAGGAACTTTTGTAATGATTTAATTAAGAAGGAAAAAAGAAAATATCACCAAAACGAAATAACTAAAAATAGAAATAATATTAAAGAAGTTTGGAAAACAATACACAACGCGACTAATACTCAGAATAGCAAAAATATTCCTCAAGAGCTGTTGACCCTTAAAGACACACCCGAGCAGTCAGTAAATTATGTGAATAATTACTTAACCACCATAGGTTCCGAATTAGCTAATAATATCCCTAAAAATGTTCCACAATTACCTCACAATGCTGTAAAAAAATTTTTGTCTAATACTAGTTCTTTTGTGATGCAGGATGCTTCACAGGATGAAATTGAACAATTGATAATTGGTCTAAAAACGGACTCTGGGCCTGGATGGGATGGTATTTCGGCAAAAACAATTAAAGCTTTAAAAGACTACATTGTTCCCCCACTTACGAAGCTCTTTAACCAGTGTATAAAAGACGGTGTATTTCCTGATGCTTTTAAGAAATCAGTTGTACTGCCTATCCACAAGGGAGGGAAAAGAGACTGTATCAATAACTATCGCCCCATATCACTACTCTCTACTTTATCAAAAATATTTGAAAAAGTTATAAATAAAAGACTTTTAGAATATCTAGAAACAAGTAAATTACTGTCTGGAAATCAATTTGGTTTCAGAAAATTTAAATCTGCAGAAGAAGCAGTAAGAATGTTCGTAGATTACGTTGCAATAAACTTAGATTCTCATTCAAAAGTCTTGACTATATTTTTAGATCTTGCTAAAGCGTTTGATACCGTCTCTTTCCCAGAACTTTTAGCAATTATGGAGAAATTGGGCATCAGAGGTACCCAACTTTAATTGCTAAGCGACTACCTACACAATCGCACTCAGAGCACTAAAATTGATGATATTTTGAGTGACGATTGCTGTGTAACGCGCGGAATTCCCCAAGGCAGTGTTCTGGGCCCTACCCTCTTTTTGTGTTATATTAATAACCTCTGTTAAATTAATATTCCTAATTGTAAGGTTATGTGCTATGCAGATGACACCACACTTACCTTTTACGGTCAATCTTGGGAAGAAGTTTATTCTGTTGCACAAACTGGTCTCAATACAGTCCAACAATGGCTTGCTACACATTACCTATCTTTAAATGCAACCAAAACTAAATACATTCCTTTTTGTATTACCACACCAGCACTAAAAGGCCAAGAGAACTTAAACTTATACGTCCATGATTGTTGCATACCACCGCTTTGCTCCTGTACGTGTCGCTCTCTTGAAAATACCACGAACACAAAATACTTAGGTGTTATAATAGACTACAAACTTTCTTTCGAAGAGCATATAAACCACATTTCTTCCAGAGTTCGTAAACTTACATACATTTTTAAGCAACTTCGTCATCTTGCTGATACCAGTATTATAAAATTTGTTTATACTGCTTTATGTCACTCTATTATTAACTATAGCATAACGTCTTGGGGTGGTGCAGCAAAAAGCCACATGATTAGGTTAGAGCGTGCACAAAGACTTATACTTAAAATATCTTATAAAAAACACAGATTATTTTCAACAAATGAACTTTACAAGTTCTGTGAATTGCTCACGGTACGTCAGCTCTATATTCTTGGGACAATATTATTAAATCATTCAAAAACGGAATATAATAAATCCAATCCTGTATTAAACAAAAGACTCCCTCATATGGTATGCACAATACCTGTTACCAATTTATTATTTGCTCGAAGATTTTTCAATTACAGAGGTCCAGTCCTATATAATCTTGCTAACAAATTATTAAATATATATCCGTTAACTAAAAGACAGACAAAAATTTCCTTAATCAATTGGCTTAAATCATTAGACTACGAACAGACAGAAAAACTATTTGAACGTATTATTTAAATATATATTACACACCACATGCATACGCACACACGCGCACACACACACACACACACACACACACACACACACACACATACCCACACAGACACACACGTGCGTGTGCGTGCACACACGCACACCACATTATTAACACTTATTACACCTGCTTACCTTTACTAGTACTTAAAGCATGTTTTTCTTCTTTGTATATATACCTAACAAGTAATTTTTACACAGTTTCTCCAAACTAAACAAGTATATTTTAATGTAATTTTATTACACGTAGCTGTATTGATTATTAAATGTTTTACAGCATTATAACTTCTGTTGAGGGAGGGGCCTGGTGATCCCATAGCACAGGGCAACCTAGTTTGGGCACCAGTCTCCCACCTACATCTTATTTAGCTAATATTTATAGCTGTTATTTAGTTGTATAGTTCATTGTTACTAAGTTTTTTGTGATGTACTGATTGTAATATGTGGGAGAAAATAAATAACAATTATTATTATTATTATTATTATTATTATAGATAATATTGAGTTTAGTGCACAAACTATATAGAAATTAGAAACACTAGTTTAGTGTTTAGTTCCTGTATAGGACAGTTACTATCACAGAACACATGTACCCTGACGGGAAGAACGAAAACTTCATACAATAAAAATGCCAACAGCTTGCGACACTAGCGCGCCAGTTTTTGATCCATGAACTGACAGATGTGAATGTGTGCGTGTGTATATGTATAATGCTCATTGCCCACCCCCACATTCAATATTCTATTTTTAATCGTAATATATTAACTACTATTTCCATTCCAATTTTCTACGAATGTAGAAATTACATTCTACATTAGAAAAAAATTGGAATGGAAATAATAATAAATGAATAACACGTTGGAAATTTTAAATATTTAATAACACAAACCTTAAGAGGATGATTAAAATTAACAATTAGCTATGCATTGATACATAAGTAGAAAATTGGAATGGAACACGGTTAATAGTTTTTCAGGAATAAAACAATTATTTTCATAGAGATTTAAATATATTATTGACTAGTAATATTATAAACACAGAAATAAACTTGGGCACTCAATTTTAGATGATTAAAGACGCATCTTAGAACACATCGTTTTCAGTAATCCATTATTATTCGTTAAACATCTTCATTAAGTAAAACAACTCTAATAAATCACCATAAATTAAATATTCACTGGGTAGTAACACCACACTTAAGTTATTTTTCTACGAAATATACTAAATCGACCTCAGTTTTGAATTTGGCTTAGAAAAGTTAAACAAAACTAACTCCATTTAATTTGAAAATGATTTGAAACATTCCCATTTAAAATAATATCTAATTGATGTAAAATGAACTTTGAGACTTCTTCTTTTCTTAATTTTATGAATATGTAATAAATAATAATCTAGTTTACGTTTTTATTTCACAACAGCCATAGATACATTACATAGTGTTTGTACAGTAGAGCTACGATGGCTATCCAAGTACA
Organism: Parnassius glacialis; assembly: GCA_033319125.1. Lineage (NCBI taxonomy): Eukaryota > Metazoa > Arthropoda > Insecta > Lepidoptera > Papilionidae > Parnassius > Parnassius glacialis. The sequence goes on along the minus strand of JAVANC010000010.1, from coordinate 22,037,846 downwards.
GAACCAGAGTACGAAACCTATCCAATTGCAGAGAGGTGTAAGACAGGGTGACGTCATATCCCCAGATACATACATTTATATTTTTGGCTACAGAGCTTGTTGCACAGAGTAATCATTTCAATTGGACATAAAAATAATCGGAACGTATCATTTAATTTATACTTTCATGGATTAAACAACTTTTATTTGTTATGTATATTACAAAATGTACAATTTATAATTTATAAAATAAGTAAAGATAATTTTTAATGGGCAGGCGACAGAGATATTAAAATGCAAAAATAAAAGTTCCTAAACTGTAATTGAAATACAATGCGTAACATGGTTCAATAGTGATTTCTCTTTCTTGGGTATAGCGCTGTCTCTGTTTCGCTTATTTTGCCCGACGTTTGCATCGGCTCTATAGAGACTTGACCCCCCATGGTTACTATACTCTTTGGTGTCTAGTAGGGATGGGCAAATGGAAAAAATATATCGATATATATCGAATCTATATTTTTTAAACAGTATCGATATATATCGCGTGATAAATATCGATATTTTTTTTATAGGAAAAGGGTGACAAACGAGCACACAGTCCACCTGATGGTAAGTGGCTTCTGTGGCCCATAGACATCTACATCTATCCTCTATTACAAATCAAAATGTAGATGCGTTGTCACCCGTGAGGACTAAGATGGAATGCCTCATTTCCAGCAAAAAGGGCCCCCGGCCACCTGCACTCACCAAGCGAAACGCAAAGGTAAATCTCTACTTCACGCTGGTTTTCTGTGAGGTCGTGGTACCACCCCGGTACGAGCCGGCCCATCCGTGCGACAGCAAAAGCTGCCGCGTGGCTCTACCACTGTTAATACCACTGATATATCGATATATCGTCAACATTTGAATGATGTAAAGATAAGGTCCAAAAATTACAATATTTTAAAATATATCGAATTTGATACTCTAAAATAAATATCGATATGTCGATATATCGCGGTTTAAAATATCGATGATATATATCGATATATTTTTTAAAAACTATCAATATTTCGATATATCGATATTTTTTAACCATACCTAGTGTTTAGCTAGTTAGCTACATAGTACATACCTTGCTACATATATATTTATCTATGGTACAAACTGTGCACAGACTATATATTACTCTACTCTATGGCACAGACTACTTAGTGGATACTACGTATATACTGTGTTTCTATATAGTTTGTGTACATACCATAGATAAATATATTTGTATTATAGCAAGCTACAGATACGACAGTGACTTTTAGTCAAGTTTCCAAACTACGCGTTTTGGCGCTGCAGTCGCCAATTTTGACAGATGTGTAATAAAAAAAAATATAGCTTAGAGATTGCAAGCACACATCCTTCAAATCATCGATATCGATGTTTAGTGGTGTTCTTATTTTGTCGATATCTACAGAAGTGCATTATACAGGAATACTAATATTACTTAATGAAACACTTATAATACATTAACATTTATTTTTTATTCAAGCACACCAACATCATATACATACGTAATCTTAGGATTAAATTAAAGGCACACTAAGTTATATAAACAAATTAGAAAATTGTACATAACATTGAACATAAATAAGTACAATTTGACGAGAAACAGAGCAATATTTATAGTTCATTAAATAAAGCAAATTAAACCACATGAATCATATTTAAGTGCTTAATATTTTACTTTTCAAGTTACTTTTTATTAGAAGCAATGCTATTTACTTTTCATGTAGGGTAAACCTGGCCATTTTTTTACAAAATTGTTTTAATTGTATTACTAAGAAAGTTATTTGTTTAACATATAAAGGTTTTCAAATAATTCTCTATAGTTTTAAAATAGATTGGACATTAAGCAAGTCTTTGTGAGGATTGTTCACCTACAAGTTACAATCTTTTTTTAAATTTTAACATCTCTTCTTTTATTTCATTTTCTTCACCACGTAACCTGAAAAGAAATAAATAAAAATAAAGTCTAATATTCATATTTTATGACTGAACGATAATCATAAATCATATATTATTCATATTAAATTAACAAAGGGCAGCTTCATGGCAGTTGGCATTTTCTTTCGGTCAGCCATGGTGTGGTGAAAATAAAGTGGTAGATGCAGTAAATAAGAAATAAAAAATATATAAATATTAACATTGTATACATCCATTATCAGGAGCTTTCTCAATGTATTCAGGCACTTCCAAATAAGTGTAACCTTAATACTAAAGGAGTAGTTGATAAAACCATTGAAGTGTAGTGGAACTGTAATATTTAGATTAGATGAAGAATAAAGAAATCTTACTGTGATTTGAGGATAGATGATATGCTGAATATAGATATAATAGATATGTTGAAATTTTGCCTAATTATGTCTTAGAATAAAGTGAATTTATCATACCATTTTGCCAATGTGTACATTTTGTATCATCTGGCTACATTTGTCTCACCACATCAGCATTAGATTTCTATTCCTGAAAACAAACAATATTTGTGAATTTTATGCTCTTATACTTGAACCCAAAATTAAAGAATAAATATATAATGTATACGTCTATATTGTATATATTAACTGTTAACGACAGTTTAGTATAATCTTAATTAAAAAGTAATCTATATTATCATATAACTCAGTTATATGGTAACATAAATTACTTTTAAAAAGAACATTTATCTCCTTGGTGTTGGTACTTTCACTTGGAGGTTGTTCCATGATAAGCATCTGAAAAATAAACAAATATCGACATCAACATTAAAAATAACAAGTATGCTCAAGATGCTAATAGCGTAATATAGCATAAAATCGACTCCGCGCTATAGAAGCATATTATAGGTTGCTACAGACCAGAGATTTTTAGGGAGTAACTTTATTTATTTCTACCTTTGTCTTTACAGGCGTACCTAATACGACAGTGTAGGCACATTAAACTATCTAATTTAATAAGGACAGAACACAACTTATCTACTATTATAACATAATACATAATATAATGTCACTTAGGTAAATTCACCCAAGGAACAGCAGAATAAATCTACATCCTGAGCTACTTTATTTAGTGGGCAGCACTCTGGTCAGTGGGCCTCGTTTAGAAGTCTACTATTATAACATAATACGTAATATAATGTCACTTAGGTAAATTCACCAAAGAAACAGCAGAATAAATCTACATCCTGAGCTACTTTATTTAGTGTGCAGCACTCTGGTCAGTGGGCCTCGTTTAGAAGTCTACTATTATAACATAATACGTAATATAATGTCACTTAGGTAAATTCACCAAAGAAACAGGAGAATAAATCTACATCCTGAGCTACTTTATTTAATGTGCAGCACTCTGGTCAGTGGGCCTCGTTTAGAAGGTACGTGCGCGCGGTGTCTCGAATGGTGGGGGCCGCTTCCGGCACCACACGTACCTGTCCGGCACACACAACATAGCCATTCGCAATATCGCCTCGTTATATACTTGGTTTGCGGGGACCTGAAACAGCGTTTACGTTTCAGGAATCCGAACATTCTATTTAACCACCGTCATCATTACAGCGCTTCACAAGTCCACTGCTGAACGTAGGCCTCCCCCAAGAAATGCCACAAAGCACGGTCCTAAGCCACCTGCATTTCCAGGTCGTCACTTCATCAACATTTTATTTACTTAAAAATTTTTTTCTTAACCTAAGACTTTTATACTTCTTTAAGGCCAATTTCTGGGGTTCACCCATTTTAGATACATATTTTTCATCAATATCACCCTTCAATATTTTATTATTTATGTTGCACCAATTGTGTCCATGTAATCTAATTAAAATATTGGTGAAATAGTTTTTTACAATAAAGGCATGCTTATCACACCCTAGGCAGGAAAAACTCAAAGTGCTCAATATTTTTCTTTTCAAATTACTTTTTATATTACTTCCAATACAACTATAATTCAAATAGTTATGAATAAAGTGAGTACCATCCCTGTACAAGATAAGGAATTTTTCGTTAGGGTATGCCAAATTATTATTTTTTAACAATTTATACTCTCTAAATTTAATGTAAGAGTGAATGTTTGTCTCCGTACTGCTAATATATGTTTTGATGCAATTCTTACAACGAATCGCTCTCGTTATTTTCCGACAAATGTATCCAGCAGTGTAAGCTGAGCAGTGGACTTTGATTTTTTCCATGACAACATCATTCACCAGCAACTTTTCACTTGAACTTGCTTGTGAAGAAGATGGGAGATCTCGCGAAACACTGATAGTGTTTTCCGAATCATTTTCTTTATTATTATGAAGGTTTTTAAAAAGAACACTAACATTTAATAATGTTTCTCCATTATCCTCTTCACAGTTAGAGAATTTGGAATGTGGACTAAGCATGTTAGATAATATCAAAGATTTAAAGGCATATATAAATGTGTTTGCATCTGGGTTAACATTTCTATAATTTATAGCTCTTATACGGCCAAAAAAATTTTCTAATGGGTCTTGGTTAATATTCCTCGGATAATAATATTCTACATTATACTGTTCAAATAATAATTTGGAGACCCTTATAAAACTTTCAAGAGTTGTAACCCATCCTTGTTGGGATGGCACTCGCACAAGTCGAGGTTTTCCTGCTTTTGTAGCATGTTTGCTACTGGTGTCTACAAAAACAATTTTTTTTATTTTATTAATGGCCTCAATCCAAAAATTGTGATGTTGTGAATTTTGTTTAACCGCTCGTCTTAACTTTCCTCTTTGCACACCACCCGGGTAGCCATTGACGCTGTCAAACAGTGTGTCGAAGAATTCAACAACTTCCGCTGTTGTGGCCATTGTTGCGTCAGAGTTTGCAGTATGAAAATAATCTGAAAAAAAGTATTTTTAATTTAATTTCTTTTACAGTTGTAACTGCAAATCTTTCGCCAAAAGACACTTCGTATTTGGTTACAACAACATACTTTTTTAACCATTTTTTTACAAATTGAGACTTATGGTCAAATTTTACAATAGTATATACATAAATTGAATAAGTCTACAAATCAATATAGCAATCGTTACTTACTGAGTGCATTTGTATATTTGAGCATAGCAGCAGTTCGAGCACTAAATACTTGAGCAGCTACGCTGACCTTCATTTTTTTAATCTTTTGGCGATCAACATGATGAGCCGTTAACTTTGGTAGTGCCCTTGTGTGTCCCAATTTGCTATCCAAATCAAAAATGAACTCAATATCTTTCCAAGAGGCAGTTTTTTCTTCCCAAATTATATCTTTATTTAAAAAATTATTCCTTAAACCCTTTAAGAGATGAGGTGGGTCAAAAAATATGCTTAAATCGTGATCAGCAATATTAACCGACCCATCTGTAAAATAATTAAAATAAATACTATTTGTCATGAAGTAGAACTAGTTTTTAAGTAATTAAGAATGGTACACACCATCATGAACACCTTGAATATTCCGCCTACGAATTGTATCTTCCCTAAGTCTTCTTATTGCTGTTCGAAATGTGGACCCTTGGTCACAAACAAGTCCTAAAGGTATTAACCCAGTTCGTATTACTTGGGACACAATCTGTTTTAAAATGCATTGCAGCTCTGCTGCTGATACTGTGCCTTCACAGAAATAAAATGCTACACTCTGTCTCCATGGAGAGCATATTCCTCTTAGCATAAAAACTAAAGCATGATCACAATATTTCAGTTTTCTCTCTCCAGCTATATCTACAAACCCATTAATTATATCATCTTTTTCATTAAAAGTTAAATGTGGTGTCAGAGAGACTTCGTCAAAAACGATTGTACATAGCTTTTGTTTAGTGTCCCATTTTTTGGTTGTATTTGATATATGTTCAAATATTAATGGATTGAGTCCTGGTTGTATTGAAACCTTCTCAGAAAGTCTATTTAATGTCCGTTTACTAGGCAAGGCAAACATTTTTTCTAATAGTTTATAACTTTTGGGGCTTTGTTTCATTATGAGCAACGCCATTAATTTTTCATCTAAGGTAAACCTTCTGGCCATTTTGCTTTTATGAATTTGTTTTAATTGCATAAACAAGAAAGTCTGCGCTTGTTTGTTTAACAAATAAAAGTTTTCCAAAAGGTCTTTATTTCTTGACAGGGATTGTGCTTGATCAAGTCTTTGTGATACTGAGTCACTTAAAGTTTCAGTTGCAATATTAGTCAAAATTTTAACCAATTTTCTTTTCCTTGATACTATTTTCTTCACCATGTAACCTGAAGTGAAATAAATAAAATAATTAAGTTCTATATTCATATTTCATGACTGAATGATACACTTAAAAATATTAATTTATTATTTATATATTTTTATTTTAAACTTTTAATGTATTTACTTTGAAAAGATAACAAATAAAGTGGATGTCATCAGGGGTAGAGTTCCAGAGAAATGTAACCTTAACAGTAAAGGAGTTGTTGATAAAACCATTGAAGTGTAGTGGAATTGTAATCTTGGGATTAGATGAAGAACAAAGAACTCTTATTGTGATTTGGTAGATATTGAAACTTTTTCTAATTATGTCTATGAATAAACTGAATTTATCATACCTTTTTGCTTTTTTGTACATGTACTACCTTTTGGCAACATTTCATTCACCACATTAACATTAGAATCAATGCCTGAAAAGAAGCAATAGTTATGAATGTTATGGTCTTAAACATAAACTCAATATTAAATAATAAATTTACAATGTATGCTTCTCTGTATGTCTACATTAAATCTAGCTACTGTTAATAATAATAATAATAACTCTCTGAACCCTCTTAGTACATTACTGGAGGGTTCCGGGAGGGGATTTCAGCTTCGGAGAGGAGGTACAAAAGTGACCCACCTTTTCTATATGGATGATCTCAAGTTATTCGCCTCCAGTCGCTCTCATCTTATGGAATTGCTAAACATCACTTGTGATTTTAGCAATTCTATTAGAATGGAGCTGGGGACGGATAAGTGTGCGGTCCTCCATGTTGAAAGGGGAAGGGTTGCTAACTCGGAGGGCATAGACTTATCTATGCCCATCAACATAAGGACCCTTTCCGAGGCTGAAACATACCGATACCTGGGTATGTCACAGAACATCGGTGTAGATGAGGCGGGTATGAAACAGTCAGTTTGCGATGTGTTTTATGCACGCTTGACCAAAGTGCTTAACAGCCTTTTGTCCGGTGTGAATAAGACGCACGCATATAACGGTTGGGTCATGCCTGTTCTCATGTATACCTTTGGCATACTCAGGTGGACTCAAACCGAACTAAACGCTCTGGACAGAAAAGTCCGCACTATAATGACATCCCACAGGATGCATCATCCGAGATCGTCAGTAATGAGGCTGTACTTGCCGCGGAAGCATGGTGGACGCGGCTTTTTAAGCGCGCTTACCATGCATAATCGCGAAGTGTGCAGCCTCCGTAATTACTTTCTGACGAGAGCGGATGATCCATACTATAGGGACGTTATTTGTTGTGATAAAGGACTTACCCCTCTATCCTTAGCCAACGAGCAATGGCAATACCCGGCAGTACAGAGCATTTCCGACCGGGAGACCGTATGGAAGGAGAAAGAGCTCCACGGGAGGTTCTACAAGGCTCTACATGAGCCTTTCGTAGACACAGTCGCCTCCCTCCACTGGCTACGTTTCGGTGACCTCTTTGGGGAAACCGAGGGTTTTGTCTGTGCGATACAGGATCAGGTTATTAAGACCAACAATTATCGGAGATACATCCTAAAGGATGGCACCGTTGACGTCTGTCGAGCTTGTCGCCATCCCGGTGAGTCACTTAGGCATGTCATCTCCGGTTGTTCGGCGCTTTCTAACTCTGAGTATTTGCACAGGCACAACTTAGTAGCCAGGATTCTACACCAGGAGCTCGCTCTGAAATACGGTCTCGTGGATCGGAAATTGCCGTATTATAAGTACTTGCCGGAAGCCGTGCTCGAAAATGACCGCGCCAGGCTCTACTGGGACCGGGCCATCATCACAGACAGGACTATTCTTGCGAATAAGCCTGATATTGTGCTGATGGACCGGGCACAGTCAAGGATATTTTTGGTCGACATTACCATTCCTTATGACGAGAACCTCGTGAAAGCCGAAACAGATAAACTGACTAAATATCTGGACCTGGCTCACGAGGTGACCGACATGTGGGGTGGATTGCCGGCCGAAATTATACCTGTAGTCGTCTCTGCGAACGGGTTAATCCCAGTCAGCCTCTCGGGTCATCTGAGGCGACTGGGACTCCGTGACGGACCGCTCCAAGCTCAAATGCAGAAGGCGGTGCTCCTCGATACCGCCCGCATCGTCCGCCGGTTTCTTTCCCTCTCCCCCTAACCCTCGGCCGTTTGGTCTCCCCTGCCGAGGGCTTCCATCTGGTTGGGTTTTTATTTATTTATGTATTTTTTATGTATTTATTTTATTTTGTTGATATTTATGTATGTTTATCATTTTCATTTACAATTATATATTTATACAGCCCAACCAGATGAGAAAACTATATAGATACCCCATAATAATAATAATATTCCACAACTATCACACAACGCCATCTAGTCCCAAGCTAAGCAGAGCTTGTGTTATGGGTACTAGACAACTGATAAACATACTTATATATTTCTAAATACATAAATATTATAGATAAATTACACCCAGACACAGAACAAATGATCGTGCTCATCACACAAACATTTGTCATAGTATAAAGACAGGGAAGTAGGCTGTCTCCGGCCCAATCCGCGATATAATTGCCTACTGTCTCAGGGTTGTCATTGTCACCAAATCATTAGTTTAAAGCCCGGCCTTTGCCAAAAATAATACATCTCTGTATAACTAATTCAGTGATCATTAGTCGATAAAGTTCAACAATGGTTTTCCTAACAAATACAGAAATGTATTAAGATTCAGAGCAGTATTATTTATAAAAAAAGGGATAAAATAAACCGGCGGGGCGGTGTGTGAGCTCGTGTTTAAATTATTTACTTAGTATATTCTAGTTATTTTTTATTTTTAATAGGCATAATATAGTATTTGCACACATAAAGGACCATATTAATTTTTATTTTTAATTAATACAAGCATATATATATTGAATCACACATTTATTACAAAATTACAAATTAGCTACAGAAAAATACTTTCTTCGGTTTTGACTATTACGAAACGACTTATTATTAAACTTTAATGTGTAATATATCCGCATCCTTATAAATAACTTTTGCAATTATAATTAATTACGATTTTATAACCGTAAGTAGGTACTTAGTTACTATTCTTCCTCTGATAGACAACTAATACAACAAAAATATGTAATTGTATGTAAAAAAGCCGTAACGCGCGAACCTCGTGCGGTGTTAGCCCAGACTGGCGTTATCTAGTTTTATCCATAACTTCGTTATGGATAAAACTAGAAGCCTGCATTTTTATTAACCAAGTAGGAATTGTATGAACTCGGTATATTTGAAATTTCATTAAATTGGAACCAGTAGTTTAAGAATTATAACTAGTCAAAGTTTCTTAATTTTGTCACTCACTGACTGACCGATCATCAAAACTCTAAGGCACTTCTAGCAGACATAGAAACTTCAAATTTGGAATTTAATTATTGTTTAGTATATAAATCAAGGAAAAATTAAAATATTTTACAATTTCGGTCTAGTTTTCGAGATACACCAACTGCATAAATAGCTTTGTAATCCCATATAAACATATAGTATTACAAAGTTACAGTTGCAGTTAATGAATCAGTGTACCTATATATGTACATATAATGGAATAATAGGTGTAAATAGCTACCTAGATATAACTATCTACAAAAAGAAATGAGATGCCATCAAAAATATAACTTGTAAAAAAAGCCAAGTCTCGCAACTCAGTTCTTCTACCGTAAAAATTTGTGAGATCCATGTAATACCAAGTCGGTTAATTTATTCAGTCCATAGATTGACTTGGCAATCGCACTAAACAATCTAATTTAATATAATATGTATTACTTGTGAGATATATTGTGTTTTCATGCGATTGCCAAGTTAATCTATGTATCAATCTATGGACTGAATAAATTAACCGACTTGGTATTACATGGATCTCACAAATTTTTACGGTAGAAGAACTGAGTTGCGAGATTTGGCTTTTTTTACAAGTTATGTTTTTGATGGCATAGAAAGCTTTTTTTGCTACTTCGTAACTAGTACTATATGAATATTAGTACACACCTGATGATCCAATCTCTACCGATGATTTGGAACAATCATTTTGCTCTTTGCAGTAATTGTGTTCAATCGTAACATCACTTCCTGAAAACATTATTCAAAATGTTGAAAAATTTGCCACTGACTGAAATTTAAATAAAATATTTTTAGAAATCATGGTGTTCATCATAATATGTTTACTATAATTTACAATTAACATCAATTAAGATATTTGTACATACCAGGCTTTCTAATCAATACCACAGCTTCTGTGAAATCATCGTCATCTTGCACTTTACAATAATTATGTTCAGTTGTGACATCCCATCCTGAAAACATTACATAATCATAGCAAATAACGATGTAGAGTCAATGACATTTGTACTTTACTAAGCATAGAGTCAAAGAGTAAAAAGAGAATCCTTAGTTAGCCAACCCACAAAATGCTTATTCTGGAAAAAAATTTACCCACATGCAATCTTTGGAAATTTGTAATAAATTGCTGCTTTTTCGATATTGAGATATTTTTATAGAATAGAATGATTTTTATTCAATATTGTTTATTACATAATATCTATAATATAATAATCAATTCTCGTTTAAATTGATCATTTTAATATCTATTTTTGATTATTTTTCTGTGTTAACTAGGGAGATAAAAAATAATTGCATACTTGTCTAGAAAATAATAATAAAATATACAAAATATCAACATTCCAACAAGTAACAGCTAAAACAATAATTCAAGTAATAGATCTCAGATCGATTAGTAATGAGTTAACTCGAGTTGAATCTTCCTAACTTGAGTTTGGGTTGTGGTACATGAACGGATCAAGTAAGCTAGCAAAAGAGTAAAAGTGTAATTCATTCGTAGTGTGAGAGCTTTGCATTTCAAAGAGTATTTAGCTACAACCAAAACAATTTGTTATTTAGAATTTTATTATAGCTAGTTGTGTAATTTAATTCCCTTTATAAATTTGATTAATTATGATCAATATCAATATGAACAGCGAGCGCTACCCATCTGAGCCGTGGTGGCTCAGATGGTTAGCGCTCGCTGTAAGCTTCACAGTACTCGAGCAACCCGGGTTCGATCCCCGCCGGCACCACTGAAATTGTTAATTGCAATTTTAAGTGCTGATTTACCACGTGCTCGGCGGTGAAGGAAAACATCGTGAGGAAACCTACATGTCTGAAAAATAAAAAAAGATATTTCGAAGACATGTGAAGTTCGCCAAGACGCATTGGGGCAGCGCGGCGGACATTTCCTTGCCCTAAAACCCTCTCAGAAATGAGAGGAGGCCTGTGCCCAGCAGTGGGACGTAAATAGGCTCCAACTTTACTATGATCAATATAGTGTCACCATACTTTAAATTAACGCCAAATGTAACACAACTCACAATAAATATATTGAATTTATTTAAGAATATTTTGACTATAAACTTCAACCTTTTGTAATTAAACTAGTAATAGCTTATGTACCTACATCTTAAAGCTAGACTAATATTATACATCTTAAAGCTAGACTAATACATAAGTATATGATACATACTAAATATACCTTTTTATATCAATCCTACATAATAAGTTTTAATAGGTATAAAAAAGGAAATATAATTATCTCAACCCACCAAAGAGATAGAAAAACAAATTTATAAAAAAGTAGTTTGTAACAAATCATTTACTCTGATTTGTACTGCTAACTCAAGTTGCGTGGATTTCAACTTGGGTTAAATCAAGTCATAATTTTCTAAGTTGGCACATCTATAAGATCAGAATTCCTAATATTCACTCCACTTAGTTGTTGTTGTTTTAACTTTCATTAATCGTTTCACCATTTCGTTTAATTATTAACCACAGCTTTTTTGGTGATTTTTTACTGATCCTGCTTTTATATATTGAAGTAATTATAGTGAAAAATAGCCTGTTACTGTGTAATAATAGTGAAAAATCACCTGTTACAGTGTAGCCAATAGATAATCTCACTTTTACTTATTCTACAATAACTTAGTTCCTAGATTGACAAATCTTGCAGATTTTTAGCTAGGAATTGTTTATATACACGCTTTATAATACGTACTTTCATCTTGTTAACACTTGGGCCCGAGAATGTATAGAGATGTCTTTTTTTCCTTTAAGTACCATGATTGAAAGTAATAAAATGACTCACCTGTTGCAGTCAGAGGCACACCATGAGCTATTTCATTGTCAGTAAGCAAGCACGGGTAAGAGTATCGAAGTCTTCTGCCTTCATTGTCGAACTGAAACATATCAAAATGTTTTTCACAGACACGTTTGTTAAGTAACTGTTCTTTGGAAAGTACAATGAGCTGGGGATTTGTCGGCACTACGAAAGATATCCATAAGTTTCTTAAATTATCGTTCTTAGGGAATCTGAAAAGCCGGTGCGTTTCATGTGTTGTATTGCAACCACCAACACAACACTTTTCGTATACCATTATGTTGGTATATGCAATATTCACACGAGCAGCACAAAAACAGAATATTTTAATAACTGAGGAAAATTCGCATTAATATTGGCGGCAATCAATCTATATCGATAGCTTTGACTTTTGACAAATGATTTGACATTGGCGTCTCAAAATGCTCAAAATGGCGTCCGTAGGCAGATAACAAATTGCGACGGTAGCGCCAAATGGCGTAGAATGGAACTAAGCTGTCACGGGCCTGGTACATACTTTATTGCTATTGTGCTATTGTCGGAATGTCGGATAAAAAATAGAATTTTAACAAAGTATTTATTTTATTACTAACGAAATGAGCACATTAGACGAAATAGAAGAAGAAGCAAAAGCGACAGCTGAAAAAATGGTTATGAATATGATGCAAAGACCTGGTCAACTAGAAAAAGTAATCAAATTAATAATTATTACTTTTAATTTTGTTCTAATTTACTATGAAATAATACAAATTTCATCTACTGTTGAGAAAAGCAAAAGAATCCGCTTTACATTACTTTTGGTCATTTCCTCAGATTAATACTGTTTATAATAACAACTTCTGCCTGTGTATAATAGTTTATAAACTATTTTCTTGATATCTTTGGGGGTGGTAGTTGGGACAGACTACTTGTACTTCTTTTGTCTTTTAAGCCAGCATGGTTTTTGACAAAGTTATTGAACCAAAATCTTTATATATTCACTCTTTGACTTCGAGTGTTATTATTCTTAGCAACACTGTAAATATCTTGCAGAAATAAATTTATATTACAAAAAATACAAAATACAATTATACTAAAGCTGCTTTTTATGGCTGAATTATTAACTTTTTAGAAAAGTAATTTAAAAACTTCTGAAAAATCTCTATACATAAAAATCAATTGCTGTCTGTTAGTCTTGCCAAAACTTGAAACTAACTGTAACGATTCTGATGAAATTTTTGTTTTTTTATTTGAATTGATGGATTAGATTTACAATTAGATAAGTAGTGGAACTGTTGTTGAGATCAAGAAATCACTTGTACAAAGCCCTGGGGGGATTGCAAGTAATTTATATAAATTATTTTTATTTTGGGCTTAGTCCTTGTGTAATTTAGGTCTTTTCTTAGAATTTCTATATCACTTCATCTTTATGTACTAATTAGGCAATAATAATTAATTATTTTTTTGAAATGGAATGTATACCTCATATATGCCTTAGGTTTCACTCAACTTTAGCGTACCATCATTTTGGATCATTAATAATAAATAATAATATTAATAGCCCTTTATTCAGATATTATTACAAAAAACATTAATTTTACAGGTTAAAGTTACATCAGTTAAATATGATTTTAATTTTCTATTCAACTTCTGTTTTCAATTGCCTGGAATATTCCTGTCTGTTGTCCAATTGTTTCCACAAATCTCTGTTACCAGCTATTCTGGCCAATGTGTTGCCGGCTACTGCTTTGATGTAATCAAACCTTTGTCTGCAGACCGTCACTTGATGGTGTGAAGTTTATTAAATCATCCGAGAACCTCAGGTGTGACAGATTCTCACTGTTAATTTGTGGTCCACTTCTTCCCAATCTAATTGGCTGTACCGCTGTGAAGATTTTAGGTGACAGGGTGACAGGGGTGATTGCCCTGATGCACTTCTCTTTCTATAATTCTTTTCCATCTTTCTCTAATTTGATAAAATCAGCTTTACTATTTTTATAGATATTTCTCAGTACTCTGATGTATTTATGTTCAACACCTTGGCCCTTAAGTGTTTGCCAAATCATCTTATGTTCTAGAGAGACAAAGCAGCAGTAGAAGGTAATATTATATTCTTTGCTTTTTCAAACAGTTGCTTGACAACATGAATATGATCTAATGTTAAATATCCACTTGAATTACTATATTAAATGTAAAAAAAATAAACGATTGAAGCAAAAAAAAAATGGTGGATATTAAGTATCCATCATAATAGGATTAAAAACTTTAGTTTTCGATATATTTCTTTAAATAACTACATATAAAGATACTTATTAATTATGTAGGTATTTATTAGCAAATTATCATTACCTGATTGAGTTATGAATAGGTATCTAAATTAATAATTATGATATCTACCCGTGTGGCTAACAGTATATTGTAGATATAACCATGATTAATATATCTCATCGTCATTACAGCCCTCCACAAGCCCACTGCTTAACATAGGTATCCCCCAATGATATATCTAATAAGTATTTATTATAAAGTTGATTATTCTTGATTTTGTTTATTTATCCATAAGCTACTATAATCAAATGTAGGTATGAGGTACAGTGTGGGAAAGAAGTGTGAAATAAGTGCATGCATGCTAAGTGCTGAGCAGTCGTAACAAGATTAAATTCTAATCACTGAGGCAAAACAAACTACTACATAGTTTGTCATACGAGTAACATGAAGTAGCTGGGAAGTTACTTTAGCTGTGTCTTCACTATAATGAACACATGGTGTAGTTCACCCTCAAGTATTGTTTATGATTAAGTTTTGTGTACCCTGGGGCACTGTGAGACCTTATAATAATGTTTGTGACTACCAGTGAACTTTTTGGTTAATCAACAAATTCTTGCCAAAGTTGATAAAACATAATAATGTAATTTTTTTGTAATTGTTTTTTAGGTAGAGCAGTATAAGAAAAGAATAACCCATAAGAAAGCATCCATTGAGGCCCAATTGAAGTCAGCAGTTCAAGGCAAGTTGGATGGGGTCAGTGTGGGTCTCAAACAGCTTCAAGAATGCCTTGATGATGTTCAACAAATCAGCTTAATGTATGCCTATTTTATAATTTCACAATTTAAATTTTAATAAGTAAAATCAAACTTTATTAGGTGTTTTGACTCCTTTTTAACCGATTTCAAAAAGGAGGAGGTAGTCAATTCGACTGCATGTTTTTTTATGTATGTTACCTTATAACTTTTTCCTAGATGAACAGATTTTGATGATTCTTTTTTTATTTGAAAGCTGGTGCTTCTCATGTAGTCCCATAAAGCTCTGACCAGTAGTTTTTGAGTTATTAATAATTTATATTGAAGTTGGTTGTAAACAATTTTTAATTTTACCACTTGTTTGTCTAGAAGTCTGTCTGGATAGATACCATCATCTTACCTATTTCAGCCGCCAAATAGCAGGTATAGAGAGCTAGTATAAATTCAGGGGGTGAGGCGATCCATCTTAATCCTTAGAAGTGACGACGCATCTGTATAGCCTTCTTTGTGAATTTGGCTGCATATATGTATATATATATACATGGTCTGCAGTAACCACTCACAATCAGGTGGACATAAATTCGTTTGTCACTTCACTTTATAAAAAAAAAAGTTTTGCTTAGAGATCTTAATGTCTATAATGGAGAGTATTTGATAAACCTTTGTCTCTACACCACAAAATTTTAAGTGAATAATGGACTCATGCTGCAGGAGATATTATGGTGAATATGGTGCCATGAGTCTATCTATGCAAACTGGTATTAATCTACTCGCGTCCTAAAGTATAATGTTCTTAACAACAGTTTTTTTCTTCAAAACATTTAGTGTGCTTAGTAATATGCATTACACTTGTTTAAGATGTAACTGTAGGCTGGAATGCAGTATCAGGCTGGTACAAAAATATTACAACTGCAACTGAAAACATGTGTTTTTTTCCAAATTTCCCTCAACACTCCAAACTTGATGCAAACTTCTTTGCTTTTGATTTTGATGTTGATGTGAGTAAACTACACTTAGTTTTTTTTAATTTATTCTTGCAAAGGATGTATATTCTAACACTTTTTTAATTGTACCAAACTGTAAGCCAGCAATTTATTGCTATACTCTTCTTTTAAAAAATGTATTGCAATACTCTTCTTTTCCATAAAATTCTCTTACTTATTGCTTACATTAGCTGTTCCCCGCGACTTCGCCCGCGTGGAATCATTTTGCGCGGTACCCTAAAATAAAAGTAGCCCAAGTCACTCATTATAACATCAACTATCTGTCAGTGAAAGTCCCATCCAAATCGGTTCACAGGTTTTTGCGTGATGCATATTCAGACAGACGTCGTGTTTTTTCTCCGACTTAACATATCTCGTTATATTTTAGCCAATTTACACAATATCTTTATTAATTATAGCTTGTGTGTTATTCTGATGTATGAGCTTATATAATTGTAAAGCTTTATTAAAATATATTGTCATTTTTGCGTGAAAGAGTCACAAACATTCATACATCCTCACAAACTTTCACGTTTATAATATTGGTAAGATTATCAACTTTTCTTTTTATTAGCCGACTTCAAAAAGGAGGATGTTCACAATTAGACTTAAGATTTAAGGGTGTCCGCTAAGTAACACATGATCATACAAATCCTCATTGATTTGGCCTGTGAATAGGGCGTCCGTTGCGTTACACGGTATTCTGCATAACGCGAGGCACAGGCACACGCAGCGAGCTCTATCGCTCTAGCCGGGGGATCCCCGGTTAAGGTGGAAGCTCCAGGGTGGCCCGCGAAATTCAAATTTTCTTGCCCTTTGAATGAGTTTTTCCAGAAAACTCATTCAAAGGGCTAATTTGAACTTACAGGGTTGTATTGGTGATTTTAATGATAATAATTCTGTAAACACATAATCGCTACGATCGTGAATCATATTTTGTTAAATATACAACCTAACCCTGACCTGCAAATTCCAAAAAACGCAAGTAAATTTGAATTTCGCGGGCCACCCTGGAGCTTCCACCTTAACGCGGCGTCAGTATCAGTACTGCTAGTACGTGCGCGTGTCCAGTCGTGCAATGATTTATTATTTGAAATTTTTGCTAACAAGAATCAAAATATTGCCATAGAATGTGCTGTGTGGCAAGTCAAGATAATTTTAATAAGTTTATTTTAGAATAGTAATTATTGACAATTGATGTAATATTCATAAAACTGGGACAACGTTAGACCAATGCCATCTTATAACTTTATTTCTGAACCAACTCTATCATGGGATCTTAACAGTTGTTATTTCATACACATTAAACTAAGATATCATTTTTGCATATTATTATTATATTTGAATGTTATCTCAGATCAAGGAATACCTATTTGGAAGAATGTTATACGTGTTAATGTGTGTTAATTTTTTGTGATTGTTTTGTAATAATTGATAATATCGCATATCGACCAATTAATTTTAACGCGACACAGGTATCAATCCCTAAGATCTTACATAAAGTTTGATTTAACATATTTTAAATTAAAATTTCCAAAAAAGCTTAACTTGGTTAACTAGCTTAGTGGTGGATGGAACGAATCACCATCACATCCCGCGCCTTTTTATTTATTTAGACTTGTTCACACCATTCTATTGCTAAAAATTAATAAAAAAGCATATATATATATATATATATATATATATATATATATATATATATGTGTCCGCCTCGTTCCTGCTCCGCGCTGATCCCGCGCCCACCTAGCACACGCGCTTTTTATACAATTTCAGATTTATTGATTTGTCATAAGACTCAAATTATATGCAACAAATTTCAAAGCGAGTTAGACGCGGGTGCTGACGCGCGTGCTGTGCGCGTAGTGAGTATGTGTCGTCGGAACGCGGCCTTAAGTATACCGTAGTTAATAAAAACATTTACATCGGTTCTACTGTTTCCGAGAAATCGCTGATCATACATAAAAAACATACCTTCTCGTTTTTGCCGGACACGGTTATAAAAAAAAGTTTTACTTAAAAATTATGTCACTATTCAGGTGTAATATAGTTGATTATATTTTAGAATGGATGAACTTGAAGAGCATTTCAAAAGTGTTCCACCCCTCGTAGCGTCCCTGCAAGCAGTCCGAGAAGAAGACTCGCGCCATTCTCAATACGTTACGGCTATGGATAGCTTAAAACACATATTTACTGTGCCCGAAAGTGTTGCCAAAACAAAACAATGGATTGGTGAAGGAAAACTATTGCACGCTCATCAGGTAACTTACCTAATGTATTTATGGAAGTTACGATATTTGTATGACTGACATAAAACTCATAATTTACATAAATCCATTTTATTAAGTAACTGTTATTTATATTATTACATTAACTGCAGTAAAGTGTAATGTTATTTATATGAAACAGTTGAATAAGTTCATTTGCCTATATTAGACAAAAAAAAATTAAATAATATATTATGCATTTATATTTCAGTGCCTTACTGATTTAGAAAATTCAAGAGATGATTTATTATATGAACTGCATAGATTACCAAATCAGTCATCACATGACAAAATAATGCTGAAAGCATATTTTGAAGACGTGGAAATGGTCTCAAATTTATTAGAGAAACAAATTAAGCTTATTTTGGCTAGAACACTAAACACAGTACGCAAGGAACCAACTGTTATAGTAACGGCATTAAGAATTATTGAAAGGGAGGAGAAAAAGGATCAAATGGCACTGCAGGTTTGTAAGCTTTAGGCCGGCCACATACATACGGAATTCCGTTTTGGGATTCCGTTTCGCAATTCCGAACGGGCCGGCCACACACATACGGAATCCCGTTTTGCTCGCAAAATTTCGAACGAAAAACTATCGTATGTGTGTGACGGGTCATAGATTTTATATGGACTTGCTGCGTTCGGAATTCCGAATCAGAATTCTGAAACGGAATTCCGTATGTATGTGGCGGACCTTATAATGTGTTGCATTGAATTTCATTTACACAATTATATTTTTACTGTGTAGCGGGTGTAACAGAATGTTCACAGCCAGTATCGTCCTCCAAGTGTCGTAAGCAGAAACAAAGGACGAGATTGGCAGCACGCTTTAGCCCATCTCCTTGTTTGTTTTGTATTTTCTTGATAAGAATTAGAAAAATAAAAAACTGTGGCTACTAACCTGCCTGTCAAGCGTGGCAACTATGGCAAATATCCCCCTTATGAGATAATCCATGGAGAGGCCTATTTTCAGCAGTGGGATGATTAATGATATATTATTATGAAACATGAATTTTTTCTACGTTTAGTGCTATTTATTCGACGCAGTCTGTTATGCTGCTGTACAGACAAAAATATATTTTTAATCTCAATCACTTTTTTCTCTTTAAATACAATACATACTGATAAAAATATTTGTCATATTTTTAGCAACAAAACCAGTCAGGTTTTATGCCACCAGGCAGACCGAAAAATTGGAGATCGAAGGCTTTCGAAGTATTAGAATGTGCTGTGGCTCAACGGATTGAAGGTACACGTGTGGATGAACGGGAGGACAACAAATTGTGGCTAATTCGCTACCTTGAGCTAACACGACAATTAATATTAGAAGATCTAAGAGTCGTGAAGACCCTGTGTGTGCCTTGTTTTCCTCCACACTACGACATCGTCAACAAATACGTCAACATGTATCATACATGTTTGTCTTCAAGTGTAAGTTCTTTTTTGTTTCGGAAATTAATGATATTTTGTTACAGTACAAGTAATTGTAACCTACATAAGTATAAAGGTCTAAACCACATAATAAATAATAGTACAACGTACAGAAGTTGCACGCTTTTGATGTTGAGTGCTTGCCGACGTTTTAATAGCCTACATAATTATTATTAATTAGATAAATCGCGCACACAAGCTAAATAAAACTTTATCGCTCCGCGCGAGTGTCCGTATTATTTTGTTTTTTCCCCTTTCTACGCCACGGCGCACTTTCCGCGGTTATTTTGGACTGTTAATAAAGAAAAAAACATACATGTTAAGAAAATTTTACGTGGACGTCCGGATGTTGTTTTATATGTAGTCACGATAACTCTCGAAAAAATTGACTTATCGAGACCGGGTTTTTTTATTAGCTTCATAATTACATCAACTGATTCCCTATTTCATATCAATAGCCTAGTATGCGTAATTTGTTAATAAAATAATTTTCAAATTTTATAAATTTTATTACTATTAAAAATTTAAAGGCGCTTTCATTTTCTTCTTTAGCCCTTGATAGACAAAAGACAAATGCAACATACAGCCTATATCGATTTTATACTTTGTGTAATGTATTTATTTTATTATTATTTTTTCGTTAAAATTAAATTAAACTCATCAGGCGTGCACTTGGATTTTCCAAACTATTTAGTTAGTGGTGCTGCTTTCACACCAATGCCAACTTAAGTCATCCGAGCAATTTTAAAGGATTATTTCCTAAATTTACTCGAACGAGAGTCGAACCCAGACCTGTCACTAGACGTGCAGAGTGTATGACCATAACGCCACCGAAATACTCATAATGTGTTTATGTGGTTGTTTGTTATTGGACCTAGTGAGAAGTAATGATTTACTATATTTACGCGAATACTACACAACATATTGCTTAACGCAAAATTTACGGATTTTACTTTTTTTACCTTTTTAATCCCCTAATATTCGCTGTCGTAGTAGTGACGTACTCGTATTTCGATTATTACTAAAAGAGACCGTAAGAATTTCGTGAAAAACGGTATTTCGGGGTAGTAGCTGGTTTAGGCAGTCAAATCAGTTTTACTAATGCACTTTTAATTTACACAATAATAATTCAATTTGTTATAAATAAATAAAAACCGCTTTTACATAAAATCTTCTATTGTCAATTAATTGTACATAAGAAAGTTCGAATTGCTATGTATATTATCCTTTAACACTCATATTTTGTAGTGAAATGGTGTTGAAGTTAAATATTATAGGCAGACACTTCTTTTTTAATATAATGTAGAATGTGATTTATTTTATAGCTTCAAGATCTTGTACAAAATGGTCTGGAGGGCAATGAATATGTGACTCTTTTATCGTGGATTCTTAACACCTACCCTGGGCACGAGCTGATGTCTAGCGAGGAACTCAACATCGACGTGACGACACTGCCGCCACTGCTAAGTGAAGAAAGTATGCTGAGACTGGAAAAAGAATATTTGCAAGTTAGTACTTATATAAATATACAATTTGATGTGGTATTTTAACTGTCATAGCAAACATTTCAGGTTTGTTGTAACAAACAAGAAATATATTTGTGCATTTATAGAAACTGTCTTTGACACTATATTTAAATCAATTCTCTTCTCTCCTCAAGCATATCGCACAAACGTCACATAATATAAAATACATTTACAGAGCTTGGTATTTTAATACGTTTTGCTTGGCTGGTAATTTCTTTATAATGATGTGGCTATCCGAATACCGTTAGTTCTCGACTAAATATGGAAAAATATTATCTTTCCGGACGTAGTCCATTTTCACATCACAACTTAACGAAAATAGAAAACTAATCGTATCGTGTTTAATGTGGGCCAAAAGAAATTGGTTATCATCGAGTTTGTAGCACTCGCCGTTGACAGTGAAGGCCTCACCAACGTCGTTTTTGAAAAAGTACGGACTAATGACGCTGCCGTCCCAAAATCCACACGAAACAGTAACTTTTTGTGGATGCATTGTAATCTAATGAACCTCGTGTGGCCCCATACACGGCAATTTTGTTTATTAACAAAGCGATTTATCCAAAAATACGCGACGATTTTTCGGCCAAAATTGGAGTCTTTCTCCAAACGCTCTGATTCCCAGTTAGCAAAGACACGGCGTTGTTTGTGTTCATTATCTGTAAGGTCCTGGGTCAGTTGGATCTTGTACAGGTGCAGGCTCAAATGCCGACGCAAAATCCGCCAAGTTGAAGTCTGCGAAAGCCCGAGTTCTGGTGCACGGCGTAGAATTGACTGCCACGGGTTTTCTTACACACTTTCACGGACAACGGCAATGTCCTCGGCCGATCTGACGTTTCTTTGACGTACTGGTGTTAGTTGATTGTTTACCGAACCGGTCGTTTCGAATTTGTCCACCAAACGTTTGGTGCGGTTTGGCCGCCGCGTCTGCCGTAAGTTGGGCGTAACTAGCACCCATCTTTATAATATTTTTTTATCATTTGAACGCGTTGCTCATGTAACTTGCTGTTAAGATTTGGCATCAGTAATGAAATAATAAACAATAGATTTAAAATGTTGCCAAAACAACATGTCCGACACAGCCTATCACCACCGACCTGTCCCTTTTGGAAAACTCTATAGATGAACTAGAGAATTAGGTGAGCGAACTAGTGCGCGGCCTCCAAGGATCTAGATCGATCCACTTGCCCAATAGTAGCCAGGTCCTCAGGCCACAGAGTCGTCAATTTCGTTAATTCTGTTCTGTTCACTATCTTTGGAATATTTTTTTGTTAAGTACACCTGAGGTTGGTATTTACCAAAAAATTTGTGAAATCGCCCTTACCTTATCACACCTGAAAAATTCTGAAAAATCATACTTTTACACAATAAGAAGACGCAGATTGATAGTGTTTGTAGCATGCTCATCACGATTTTATTTGGCGGTGTCAGAAAATGGAGTCGAACTACATGGAGTGGATGGAGAAGACGCTGGAGTCGGAGCGCGCGGAGTGGGGAGGCGAGCGCGCGCCCGACGTGGAGCCGCACACCAACGCGTTCCACACGCATGCGCCCGTCATCATATTCCAGATGATCGACCAGAATCTGCAGGTCTCCAGGAATTTGTTGTGCTAACTTATCTACATAAAAATAAACTTCTTATATTTCTGATTTATTAAAGTTTAATCTCCAATTTTTTTATGCACCTCATTTTTAAAAAATCTGTGCTCGTCTATATTATGAATGTTTACGATTAGGCTTCAAAATTTTAAATGCCCATTTTAAAATTAAAAAATCACATTACAATTTTTTTCTATAAGCCAGTGCTTTACTACAATCCCACCTGGTGGTAAGGAAGGAGTGTGAATCTGAAATCACAGTATTGTTAGTGTTTGTCTCGAAGGGCTCACAGATACCATAAATAATATGACTTCAACCTCTTTTAGGATAAATAGTACCTGTTTTTCTTGCATACTCAACATTTTTTTAATTATAAATAGAAATAGTACCATGTTTAAAGAACACAATTTTTAGTATTACATTTATTTTATATCTTTAAGTAAGAGCTTGATTTTTATTTTGGTATTGCTGTTTAACATCTATATAATTCTGTTCAGGTAACTGAAACTATAAGCAAGGATATTACCTTCAAAGCGTTGTTGCTGAGTATAGATCAAGTTACTCGCTATGGCAATATGTATCGCGAAGGAGTCATTCAATTTAAGGTAAATATATTTTTATTTCTTGTGTTGTGGCAGTCTAACTCCTCATATCATCCTCTAGGGTCATAAGAGTCGACAGATAGATATTGTGACACGAGATGGGCAATATCGGTAATAAAATATTTGTATAAAAATTGTCAGCAACATCTGTAATGCATATTGTGTTTGCCAACCCGCCTACCAAGCGAGGCAACTATTGAAAAATTCACCCTATAAACAATGTATGGGGAAGGACATGTTCAGTAGTAAATATTTCATAGGCTGCAATGAATGATACATACCGGCGTAAAATAGCAGTTTAATGTTACTGTTATGGTCAGTTTAGAGAACCGGAGACCCTATTACTGGAAATGAGGCATTCCATCTTAGTCCTCAGGGGTCAACCAACGCAATTGCATTTTGATTCTTAACACAGCAACAGCAGCCACTTACCATCAGATGGATTGTGTGCTAATTTGTCTCCCTTATTCTGTAAAAAAATATGTGACAGCGTAGAGCTTGTTTAGCAAATATGTGGCGCCCATCCAAGTCGCATAAAATCGATTAAAACCTGGCTAAACATTATAAAGTCGCAAATGGTCCGCAAATGGCATGAATGTGCATGTGTGGTGCAGAACTCGCACTTCGCGGACCGGTCGCGCGTGGCGTACTTCACGCACCACATGATCACGATCGTGAACAACAGCGAGCAGATGGCGCGCCTGGCGCAGCAGACGCAGGCGCGCCACTGGCCGCCCGGCCGCCACGACCCGCCCGCCGAGGCCAAGTTTGACGCCATGCTGGCCACCTTCCAGGTGCGTACCCGTCAGCCCGTCACCCGCTACCTGCCACCCGCCACCCGCTACCCGTTATCCGCTACCCGCTACCCGCTATCTGATACCCGCCACCCGCTACCCGCCCCACGCCACCCGCCACGTTCTTATTAACTCGTTGTCATGTATGTCTGTTCTATATGTGCATAAAGCAGTCAAATATTTAAAATTTACAAAAAGATGGAGTTACATTCTATATGTACATAAGTAAGTATTTTCAATGTGATACGTGCTCTTTTTCTATTAAAATCATTAAAAATAATATCATAAATAATAATCGAAAACTTTATCGATTAAGTAATCGAGTACGTAATATTTTATAAAAATCGTAGTGATAATCGGGATGTCACAACCGCACTCCCCACGATACTATTTCTTTTTATTTTAAACAATTTCAACCTTCGTTCGCTACAAGTTAAGTTTAAATTTGAACACGCCAGTACAAACGCACTCCTTACGAGACAACCAACAATAAGCTAAGATCGAAATTCGAATAAACGAATAACATCACACCTAATTAAGTGTAACGAGACTATTTCTTAACCCTGCAGTTGTCGCGCCTTATAAAAACAAGTAAGTGGTCACGTGGATTTCATATGTAGTCCAATCTAAAATAAGAAGAAAGCCGTAAGATATCAACTTTAACTAATAAATATTTTATTTTAAAGAAAACAAGGTAACATTTAGTCAATGGTTAATCATGTTAAATAAACAAAATCATTTATACCTGCTTTTTTATTTAAATGATAATAATCAAAAAAAAACTTTCACATATTAATATATGTAAATGGCACATTAATTTCAAAGTGAGGTCACAAATTTTTTGTTTGCTTGTGTATAATAATGTATTTCCTTTATTCGTTGGTACACTCTTCGACCAGCGAGTTATCATTTAAAAATGAATCATAAATAAATGCACGTGCACGTGCTGCACTACGCACGTCCTCCTACTTTCCAACTTTTAATTTCTACGTGACATGTTAAAAGATTAATTTAAGTGACTTTTCTGTAATTTGATATTATTTAAAATTAGATGATTTTAATTGTTCGAGTGCGTTTTGCTTATGCTTGTTTTTTTTTTTCGCTCAGGGAAACTATATATATAAAATATCGATATAGTAGCATCGCAATTAATTCGTCTGTCTTACATGCATAACTTTTTCTATGTTGATGTATTTAACCTATAAGTGTGCGTAAGATGTAACAATGTAGGAAATTTATATTTGTGTGTGCCATAATGACACAAAATTTTATTGAGTAGGTGTGCAATACTGTCTATGTAGTGTTTCCTCGCCCCGCACCAAAATAGACAGAATTTTTTGTTCGTAGCATTAGGCCCATTACTCGTCCTTTGGTTGAATGGTCTAAGCTTGTTTTATATTCCATTTCAATATGATACCCATACATAACGACTTGAAGTCTACGTTCTCAGATGGCTTAAAACCAGCTCCCCGTTACGACCGGCTTAACATGTAGCATTGTACTCCCACTGTGGACCATATAGATTGTAGATGAACAATCGTAACAAGCATTACTGCATTAGCCGGAGTGGTGCTTGGGGTAACCTGTGTTATATAAGATTAGTCCTAAATTAATTGTACCTCTCTGTTCTTTGTCTAATACAGAAACTGCGAGACGAGGCAGCTCAATTTCTTTTGGAAGAGGCGTTTTTAGATCTTGAAGTACATTTCGACGACCTGTTTACTCCGAAATGGCTATTATCTAGCATTCCAGTTGACACCATATGCGTCACGCTCGAAGACTATTTCCAAGATTACAACCATCTCAGAGAGAAAAACTTTGAGTATGTGATTAACGAAGCTCAGAACCTAGTGTATAAGAAATATATAACAGCAATGTTATCGAAAAAAATGACATTCAAGAACGTAGAGGAAGCCCAACAAGCGGCTAATAAGATCGTGAAAGAAGCTAATCAAATCAGGGCATTTTTTAGAAGAATTGCCCCCGAAGGCGTTAACGTGGATTGGCCGTTTGAAGTAATAAAAATGCTGGCGGAGGTAAGACGGAATTGCAATAAGAATAGTTTATTTAATAGTTTTAAGTAGTTTACTGCCGTCTAGTGGCGGTTAAGATTATCAACTACCCCATATCTTCGCGTGGGTGTCGTAAGAGGCGACAGTGGGAAACAGGCAGGAGTTGGGCAGCAGCATCTTCCTGATAACAGCAAAATTACAATAAAAAAACTGCGGTTGCTAACCCGCTCGCCAAGCGTGGCAACTATGGCAAATACCCCCCCATGACTCATCATCTCTCGTCGTCTCATGGTTAGTAACAAAGAGACGGCCCCCAGTCCCCGACGGCCCCGCTATTCCTGGCTACGGTGGCGACCATGGTAATGGCGGAGCAGGGGGTGCTAAGAATCTCCGGTGGAGGTTCGGTTGCCACCTAAGACGACTCGACCTGGCAACATACAACGCACACACCCTGAGGACTGACGAAAAGATCGTGGAGTTGGAAGAAAAGATAGACAAGTTACGCTGGCTTATTATAGGATTATCCGAGGTCCGAATAGAGGGGGATGACACGGTAATCCTCGAATCCGGCAACTTGCTCTATCACCGGTAGGGCGATCATCTGTCCCAAGGAGGTGTCGGATTTATCGTCCACAAGTCTCTCGTTAACAACGTTGTAAAGATTGAGAGTGTGTCGATGAAGGTTGCGTACCTTATACTCAGAATCACCAAACGATTTTCGCTGAAGGTCATTCAGGTTTACGCACCAACCTCGGCACATCCCGATGAGGAGGTGGAAGAAATATATGAGGATATCTCTAGAGCCATGCATTTCTCCAAAACCCACTATACGGTGTTAATGGGAGACTTCAATGCAAAACTAGACACAAGAGAGAACAGTGAGCTGAAGTTAGGGAAATTTAGAATAGGGCAACGGAACCCAAGGGGCCAGCAGCTGGCCGACTTCATGGAGATAGAGGGACTCTTTATGATAAACTCTTTCTTCCAGAAGCGGCCCCACAGGAAGTGGACCTGATCGAGCCCCGACGGTTCGACAAAAAATGAGATTTGATTTGATTATGACAATCAGATGACAACTGTTCAGTGATGTCCCCGTGATCGCGAGGGTGAAAACTGGTAGCGATCACCAAATGGTTAGAGGCACACTGAACCTAAAGGTTAAGTTGGAGAGGTCTCGTCTAATGAAGTCAACGCTCCGTCCCCCTCGTGCTCTGTTCCAGAGTCCCGAAACCTTTCAGCTTGAGCTACGAAACCGTTTTCAGTGCCTAGAAGACTGCAACGAAGTGGACGATATTAACGACAAGCTCGTAGAAACTGTCCATGCGGTCGGAGCTAAGTTTTACAAGACCCGCCGCAGAAGAACACAAAGACTCTCCGATCACACTCTTAATCTCATGGCTGTTAGACGGGAGATGAACCAACATTCTTCAACAGATTTGACAGCATACAGGCAACTGAACAGACAGATCTCTAAATGCATGCGACGGGACTTACCCAACTTCAATACAGCTTGTATTGAAGAAGCGATCGAGCGGAACCAAGGCTCCAAAGTCTTTGCCAGGGATCTGTCTGCCAGAAAGAGCCAACTGTCAGAGCTGAAGACTGAATGTGGCAGCATCGTTTCCGGGACACCTGAGATTTTGAGTGAGATTGAGAGGTTCCATGGGCAGCTGTATACACATTATCGTTGGAGCCACACGCAAGTGTGAGTAACGATCCAAGAGCGAGTCTTATCGGACACTATTCCGAAGATATCCCGGACGTCAGTCTGAGCGAGATTAAAATGGCTCTCCAGCACCTTATAAACGGCAAGTCCCCGGGTGAGGATGGAATTACAGCGGAGCTTCTGAAAGCGGGTGGAAAACCGCTACGTGAATTCCTTCAGAAGCTCTTTAATTCCGTCCTCCATGGTGGCATCACACCGGAGGCGTAGAGCAGAAGTGCGGTGGTCTTATTCTTCAAGAAAGGTGACAACGCTCTCTTGAAGAACTACAGATCGATTTCCCGTCTGAGCCGTGTCTACGCGCTGTTTTCGAGAGTCATTACGAATCGTATCGCACGCAGACTTTACGACTTCCAACCTCCCGAACAAGCCGGTTTCCGAAAAGGCTTTAGTACCATGGACCACATACACACCCTTCGGCAAATTGTACAGAAGACCTAAGAGTATAATCTGCCACTTCGCCTTGCGTATGTGGACTATGAGAAAGCCTTTGATTCCGTCAAAATTTGGGCGATGCTGCAGTCCCTTCAGCGGTGCCAAGTTGACTGTCTTTATATCGAAGTGCTGAAGTGTTTGTACAGTAGAGCTACCATGCCTATCCGAGTACGAAACCTATCGAACTGCAGAGAGGTGTAAGACAGGGTGACGTTATATCCCCGAAACTGTTCACCGCTGCATTGGAAGACATTTTCAAGCTACTGGACTGGAAAGGATGCGGTATTAACATCAATGGCGAGTACATCACTCACCTTCGATTTGCCGACGATATAGTCCTTATGGCAGAATCGCTGGAGGACATAAGCACTATGCTCAATGACCTCAATAGTGTCTCGCAACGGGTAGGTCTTAAGATGAACATGGACAAAACAAAAATCATGTTTAACGTAGGTAACGGTAGTTGTTGGGAGCACTAAGCTCGAAGTCGTTGACGGGTATGTTTACCTGGGACAAATAACAGTTTTAACAGTGGTAGAGCCACGCGGCAGCTTTTGCTGTCGCACGGATGGGCCGGCTCGAACCGGGGTGGTACCACGACCTCACAGAATACCAGCGTGAAGTAGAGGTTTACCTCTGCGTTTCGCTTGGTGAGTGCAGGTGGCCGGAGGCCCTTTTTACTGAAAATGAGGCATTCCATCTTAGTCCTCACGGGTGACAACGCATCTACATTTTGAATTGTAATAGAGGATAGATGTTGATGTCTGTGGGCCGCAGCAACCACTTACCATCAGGTGGACTGTGTGCTCGTTTGTCACCCTTATCCTATAAAAAAAAATAGTCCGACTAGGTAAGTCCAACTTCGACCGAGAGGTCAATCGACGGATTCAACTTGGCTGGGCAGCGTTCGAGAAACTACGACACATCTTCTCATTAGACATACCTCAAAACCTGAAAACGAAATTGTACAACCAGTGCGTATTGCCAGTGATGACTTACGCATCTGAGACGTGGTCTTTCACTGCTGGCCGTATGAGGAAGCTCAAGGTCGCTCAGCGAGCTATGTAGAAGGCTATTGCTCGGGATTTCTCTGCGTGATAAATTTAGAAATGAGGATATCCGCAGTAGAACCAGAGTAACCGACATACCTAACGTATTCGTAAGCTGAAGTGGCAGTCGACCGGCCATATAGCTCGAAGAACCGACAACCGATGGGGAAGAAAGGTTCTCGAGTGGCAGCCTCATACCGGTAGGCGAAGTGTAGGGCGAATTATTGGATAATTAATTCGTTTACACGAATTAATTATCCAACGAGTCAAGGATAAACCAGTAACGGCATACGACAAGCGCACCGTTCCACGTCAGAGCCAAGACTGCCTTAATGGCGGCCGCTCCGTCCGTTTTATACAAGCAAAACGGGCGCCACCGCAGGTGCAATGGTGCAGGTGTGCGAAGCACGTGTTATTTACAAGAATTCTGTCTAGCTACACCGACGCCGCCGCACGTGCAATGGTACACGTGCCGTAATACATATAAAATTGAAGTGTTTGCTTGTAATGTCAAAATAACAGCTATTTACTAAATGGATACGAAAGTAAACACGGTACTTAAAACAAAAAAAAACAAAAAATATCTGTCTGTCTGTTTGTTCCGGCTAATCTCCGAAATGGCTGGACCGATTTTCATGGGATTTATACTGGCGGACAGCTGATGTTATAGGAAGTAACTTAGACTACTTTTATTTTAGAAAAAGGATTAGGGTTCCGCGCAAAGAAATTAAAACCCATGAAAGCCAATCGTAATAAATTCCTTGCGGAAGAATTCGCGGGGTACAGCTAGTGTACATATAAATATAATTGAAGTGTCAGTAATATCGATAAACTGTCTTTTATCGAATCTTTTGAGATATTTTTGCATGCAGTTAATTAAGACATGAATAACTCTTTGTAATTTTTTTTCTGTCTGTCTGCATGTCTGTCCGTACGGGCTAATCTTCGGAATGGCTAAACCAATGCTGATGAAACTTCACGAACAGATAGAGTGCAATGGCATCACTTCTAGGCTATATTGTATCCCAAAAACGTGGAGTTTTTTTTTTAAAGAAATCAAATATTGATCAAAATAAATGCTCTTTGATGATTATCTTAAATCTAAATAACGCGACATTAATAGAATGGGTCATTAGGATTCCAATAAAAATGTACAGTGTAAACATAGTATGCAATATTTATAGTGTACGTACAAATACTTGTTTCATACTGATATGGAGCTCGCGACCCGCAGCTTCCAAATTTTAAACTTACATTCAAATATATAAATAATGATATACCGTTATTGCAGTTTTTGAAAATACGAGTTAATAAGGCTTCTACTTTTATTTGAAACTATCCCAAACTGAATGTGATTTATGGGCAACATATCTGTGTGCAATTCAATTCACAACATTTTTGCCGACCGATTGACCCTTAGGAATGTGTGCGTGTGTATTAAAATAGGAGGCGTTAGACATGAATGACAATCAGTTAAAATAATGTATTAGCACGTATTTTAATTTAAAAGATAAAAACGATAGAATGTTTGAGATTTTTTAATACATTTTTCTTCACCATTCAGAATAAGTAATATATCTATACTTATTCTAAACCTTCTCTGCAAAGGACCCCGCACCATTCTGATGGATATTGGTTCCCGGTCAATTACGCTGAAACTTCAGTATGTTGTTCTTCTTGATATTCTGATCAAATGCTCCAATGGGCTCGAGGTCAGAAAGTCGCTAGTTTTCGAGATACAGTGGTCTGTATCTCGAAAACTGATACATGGCTATCTCCTGTTTAGCTAGACAGGATGTCGGGAAACAACATAATTCTTATAAACATAAGTGATATATGTACACCGATGGTCAAAGAACATCCCCTGCTTACACATTTATTAGAAAATACCAACTACCCTAATACAGAATTCGGGGGGAAGCCACCCCATCGATTGGTCAGGTTCGTTCACCCAAATAGGTTAACTAATAACAATTGGATTGAGGTGGTCGTAGAGTGTGAAGCGCTTTATGCCCTTAATCCAAATAAGCCAACTAGTTATGTAAAGATTATAGTGTCCACATAACTACCAATGCACGTATGGTCGTATTCCCATACTTGGAGTTATGAGAAGGTCTGCATATACAATTTTCTGAATATTATATTACAAGGTGGATATAAGTCGGCGATCAATACCTTGATCCGTATTTACAAGCTCTACACACTAGTAATCGATAAAGATCGATGTTAACTAGTACTGACTACTAATAACCGATAATGAGTGATGTTAACCGCTATCGATCACCACCAACCAATAATGTCAAATATTGACCCGATATAATGACTAATAACCAATAATTATTAAGTATTAAATAGTACTCACTAGTAATATATATGTATAACAAGCATTTTTTACTCAGCATTGACGCTATTATAATATAACTAGTGTTAACCACTGTCAACCACTGATGGCCAATAATTACGAGTTTGAATATTTATAGGCAATGATTACCAGTTTTTACCAGTATTGAACACTAATAACCGATAATTATCACCATTACTACAAAAACGTATCTGTCTAGCGATTGCTTCTTCGACAGTCCTCTTTGGGATACCTAGTTGAAGAATATTCAAGTAGCAACTATTTTAATAATAGTTCATATCAGAATAATTAACTGCATATGATATTTTACCAGCATATGAAGCGATCGTTTCTTTGACACTCCATTTAGTATAGTTGAAGAGAATTCATATTTGGTGGGTGGCTGCTTCTCCAAAAGTCCTTCTCAGGATAGTTGGTGATCATTCACATTAAATGCACTGATTGTTTCTTCCAACAGTTATTTTTAGGATAGTTAAAGAATATTCACATTTGGCGGCTGGTTCTCCAACAGTCCCTTTCAGGATAATTGGTGATCTTTCACATCAGGTGCACATCGGGTAACGCTGATGCCGACGGTTCGTGGGTTACATTTAATAGTAAATATCTAAAATCCCTTTAACAAAATGTTATTGTTGAATTTAAACAACAGTTACAGCTCTAAAATCTCCTATTAGCATATGTTTCAACCTCGAACACTTGTTCATACCGAGCAGTACGGGATTGAATCTCAACCGAACTGTATATATATATCCAATCTAAATCTCCTAAGCCCATGGGAGTAGATCAGGAACAGGTTATTTAAAGCCAACTTAAATGAAAGATAGATAGATAGATTAGAATTTATTTTGAACAAGTAAAAAAATACATAAAAATCACATAGGATGTCATTACGCTTGTCATATTCCAGGATTTCCAATCAATTATGTATAGTTTATATTTTGTTCACTGCTCTATCGCGTTACATAGAAGCATACTCTAGTCATTACAAACAAGAAATTGTACGGTACAATAGTACGTTATTTATCACGAAGATATCACATTTTGATTGTTGCCACATTAATCCTCACGCTGATGAATAGGCCGACGTACTGCCACCTTAAAACTGTTATTTCATTTAATTCACCCTGGGCGCTAAATAAATTTAACCCAGCATCAGTACACAAGGCAAGAACTACAAGTTTCTTTGGATCCTTACATGAGGTTCTTAGACTGCTTCTTCTCGAAAAGGGAAGTAAGGTACAGCCGCTGTCTCATTACAACTGCTTTCTAAAGCAGTACTTTGTAACAGTACAAAATACTCCCTTCTTGCCCGCACCAAAATCGAACCTATTTTTCTTCTGTAGGGGGAGATGTGCTTGTCCCTTCTGACTCCACAGACGTACCTCACGCATGAGCTATAAAATCACTAGAGTCGAGTGTTCTGTTGACCTGATACATGAAGATAGATAAAAGAGCAGTCCATGTGCGAGATGACGAGAGCGCCAGCCAACCGCTTATGCAGTGCCTTGGTGATGCAGGATCAAAAGGATCAGAGTTTATAAAGAACTCTGTTAACCTTTCAGCTTATCACATTCACCTCAATCCATCCAATGAAAAACTAAATAATGAAACGGTCTTAAAACATCCTGCCTAGTTAAACAGGAAATAGTCATATAGCGAATCTTTGACGCTCTGTATCTCGAAAACTAGCAATTTTCGAACTTTGTGCCCATTGAAGTTGTTCATCATCGTGGATTCGTACAACCTGTCTGAAATATCTGCGAACGTGGCTTGATGACGTCATGCAATATGGAGAGATAGCAAAAAAAATCAAGATGCAAAAATGAAATATATTTTTTGTGCGCCTATTTATTTTTATACTTCTATACAACGCCTTAAAATAAATTTAAAATAAAAAATACATTCCTATTAAAAATAAAACTATTTTATATATCAATGTAACGCTTTTATACTGGAAAAAGTAAATGCAAGAAACCATATTAAGTATAAAAGTTTGTTGTTAGAAATGCTTTTTTTAGTAGTTTCTATTCTAGGGTAAGTATAATAAATTAAAATCAAATAATTTTCAATCCATTTAATTAGCAGGTATTTAACATTAAAATTCTAATTTAAAACAATTAAGTACTGTCATTTTCAAAAGTGGTCTATTAATTTTTTAAAAAGCCTCAACACCAGACATTGTTTCGCTGTCGTTGTTGTCAAATTCTTCATTGTCGCTGAAAATGTTGTCATCATTTTCGTTGTCACTATCTTCTCCACCTAATGAAATTACTAATTCCTGTTCCGCAAGTTCATACAATCTATCAGCATGCCAAAACTTGTCTCTTATGCGATCGACATGGTTGCATTCTTTTTTCCAATCTTCTGGGGTTATACTCTGTATCGCTTCCTTTGTTAGTCTTTCTATATCTTTTTCTGATTGGTCTACATTTTTGTCTGCCACCCTTTGCTTCATCAAATTCCAAACATACTACTCTGTGTAAAAAGTATCGGGAATATGTCAATAAAAAGACCCGCGTAAAAGAGTTCGTTCTAATTTTTTTACTGCATGTTGGTAGCACTGTACTGATTTAGCGCGCAAAGTTTGAGCGGGATCTGTCATTTAATTTGTTTTAAACTACACTTTTTGTTGGTCATAGTTTTGAGTTCTCGGCGATTTTTACAATGGAAAATATTGTTGAACAAAGAGTGTGCCTTAAATTTTGTGTTTCGAATGATATTTCATGTGGTGAATCACTAAAAATGTTGCGAAATACCTACGGCGAATCGTGTATATCGAAAACAAGGGCTTATGAATGGTATAAGGCTTTTAAAGAAGGCCGAGAAGTAGTAGTAGACTTGCCTCGTTCTGGTAGACCTTCAACCGCTACGACCAAAGAAAACATCGACAAAATCAAGAAGCTAGTGCTCGAAAATCGACGTATGAGTCTGAGAGAGTTGGCTAGTGAGGTGAACATATCTTTTAACTCCGTCCACAACATTCTCATTGACATTTTAGGCATGAAACGCGTCGCCGCTCGACTAGTTCCAAAAGAGCTCAATTTTGTTCAAAGAGCGCAGCGAAAGCATGTCGCTGAAGACATGGTTTCCCGAGCTTCTACGGATCCGACCTTTATGAAACGTATAATAACTGGCGACGAGACATGGGTTTATGAGTACGACATGCAAACAAGCCAACAGTCTTCAGAATAGCGTCTCGAAAACGAGCCGAAACCCAAAAAAACGCGGCAAAGTCGCTCCAAAATCAAGGTGATGCTGACAGTTTTTTTGACTACCGTGGTGTGGTTCACTCCGAATTCCTTCCAAAGGGAGAAACAGGGAATAAAGAATATTATTTAGGCGTCATGAAGCGTTTGCGTGAGAGTATCCGCCGAAAACGTCCAGATTTGTGGCAACACAACTCATGGATGCTGCACCATGATAATGCACCATCACACACAGCCATTATAGTGAAAGAGTTTTTAGCGAAAAATTCAACAAAAGTTCTCGACCAAGCACCGTATTCACCTGATATGGCTCCGTCTGACTTTTTTTATTTCCCAAGTTAAAATACCACTTCGAGGAAAACGTTTTGAGTCGATAGAAGCCATAACAAAAAATTCGCTGAATGAGCTAAAGGCCATACCGCAAATAGCCTATGAAAAATGTATGGAAGACTGGGTGAAGCGTTGGAGATGTTGTATTGCAAGCGATGGGGCCTACTTTGAAGGCGATAAAATAAATTTAGATGAATAATTTGTATTTTTTGTTTTATTGACAAATTCCCGATATTTAGTACACAGAAGGTACTCAATTGGGTTAAGGTCACAATGGTAGGGTGGCAGACGTAATACCTCTTGTCCATGAGATCTAAATATTTCATCGATGAAATATACCTTCTCGGGCTTATGTATTTTAATTTGTCATTTTCTCGTCAAATTCGATGTTGTGTTCTTGCAGCCACATTTGCATTACGTTTTTACGTGCACTGAAATTTGGCGGCTTATTCACCTGCTTGCTGTGGTACGGTGCGTTGTCCATGACTATGATACCGTTGGGTGGAAGATGCGGTATCAATTTCTCTTCGATCCATTTTGTAAAATTTGATGCATCCATTTCGTCATGGTAATCACCGGTTGTTGACTTACATTTATAAAGGAGCTCGGCACCTTGTACGAAACCATACTCATTGCCTGCGTGTACCACAATCCAGCGCTGACCAGGAGAGTGATTAGTTCGAATACTGGAATCACTACTATTTTGCCAACATTTCGAGACAGTGTAATGTGAATGTATCCAGGTTTCGTCGATGGAGGTCACTGGTTTTTTTTTCGGCACCACATTCGTCATTTTCTTTCAATCGCCTTAAATATTTTGCTCTCCAGGCTGCTATTTCAGGTCTTTGCACCAAAAAATCGCGTTTACGTTTACATTTCTTAAACCTGTACCCCAAAGAATTTATTAGTATATTTCTTAGGGCGTCTTTTTGGCCGGGAAAGTTCAGCTCCTGCTTGGCTATTCTCAAAATCTTTTTTAATGTAGGTATTTCTTTTCTGGTGGTATAAAAACTTTCAACTAGAGAGAAATCAAAACTATCTAGATCAATTTTCTTTTTGTATTTTTTACGCTTCTTCCCTGGTGTCGAGAGCATAACATTATAGTGTCCGTGGTAACTGATGCTGACGTACTAGGTTGTGGGTCTTCTTCGAAGGACGTCATCTCTTCCTGAACATTTGCCTCTCTAGTTGATTCTGACAAAACTTGTAACTTATTTGCATCACTTTTTATTTTCATTATGGTCGTTTTAGATAAACCAGTTGCTGCACATGCCCTTTTTGTTGCTTGTTCAACCGGGATACTGAAACAGCCTTGTTGTTTTTCATTGTCAAAGAATTTAATTACTTTGAGCACTAAATTCCGCTCGGCACTATATATAGTCTTACCCATCTTGTAAGTAGTCTATTGTAATAATAGTAATATTTCACCAAACAGAGAAACAATAAACAATAATGCGATTACGAAAGCGAGATTAATACACGTGCGTCGGCGCTTGCGTTGGCAACGGTACTGGATAGACGATAACGGGCGGAGGTGCGGGGAAGCGCGAGGGGAAGCGCATTCCAGCGAGGTTCGCAGATATTTCCGACGTGTTATACTTATATTGACACTAAGAAGTTCACATAACCAGTTGACTTACTTGGACTAAGAAAATAACGCGCTTCACGTTCTTCAGCCCTCTCGATCCAGTTGAGTCAAGTACCCCACATAACCAGTTAACCTCATTGGGTGAACTAACTTGGCCAACCAATGGACTAGGTAGCTACCTCCCAACAGGTATTAGTGTTCTTGGTTTTCTAATAAAGGGGATGTTATTGCCACTGGTGACAATATCTCACTTATCTTTATACGTAATATGTCCTTCCCGACACCCTGCCTAGCTAAACAGGAGATAGCCATGTATCGGAAGTTCGATGGTCTGTATCTCGAAAACTAGCGACTTTCTGACCTCGAGCCCATTGGAGCATTTGATCAGAATATCAAGAAGAACAACATACTGAAATTTCAGCGTAATTGACCGGGAACCAATATCCATCAGAATGGTGCGGGGTCCTTTGGTCGGTTATTGGAAAATAATCCTGTATCAGTTCATCATAATCAATTATAAACATAACAACAGTAGTATTATAAACTTTAGTAGTGAAATTATGTTATTACTTCGAATTTTATACAATGATATTTCAAACAGGTGCTCAGGTGTCAGGACATCGAGATGCTGTCGTTGGACCTGCACGGCGTACTGGACAAGTGCCCCGACGTGTCGGAGGAGCAGCTGACGCGGCTGCTGGCGCTGCGCGGCGACGTGGCGCGTGCGCACGTGCGCGACACCGTGGCGCACGTGCTCGCCACGCGCCAGCCGCCCCGCGCGCCCTCGCACCCCTCGCTCTTCAAACAGATCACGTTCAGTGACCGCCTGCTGTCTCATTTCGCTCTGTAGTCGCCCACGCCCCCTCACACGACTCGCACTTGGAGATCATTTAAAAGGATACGTCGTCGCATTATAACGACCTCTTATTCACAAACTAATGATGTACTAGCGCACTGTAATGTGTATTTACTTTCTTTGAGAAATGTAACGTTGATCCTGTGGTGGCGGTGTAAGATTAACCACTATCCCATGTCGCTCTGTGGGTGTCGTAGTAGCCGATAGAGGGAAACGAACCAGGAAGTGGGCAGCAGCATCTTCCTAACAACAACTAAAAATAAAAAACTGCAGTCTCCAACGCGCCTGCCAAGTATGACGACTATAGAAAATATCCCCCTATGAAGCATTTATTGAGGAGGTCTATATTTAATAGTGGACTTTTGTTAGGTTAGGTAACAGTAACGGTAAGAAATGTAACAAAGTTAGCCGGTTTACTGTATTTATTGAGCAGATTTAATCAAAATTGGAGTCTGAGTATATTTTAAATAAAAAAAATAAAATAATTTTAAATAAGCTAGTTAAAATTAGCCAAATAAATTTAATACATTAATCTTTTTTTTTTTAAGAAAGTATATAAGTAAGCATAATAATTTTCTTTTAATGCATGTAAATATCTAATATATGTATTTAAATACTTATGTCTATTCTTCTCTCAACTAAAACAAAATCATCTGGAAGTTGAATTAAAATGTATTTTAGGACCATTTTATTAAAAATTTAAAGTTTAATAATGGAATGAATTAATAGAATTTAGAAATCAGTAAATTCTATCAGCTATGCTATACGCTTCTCATGATTAAAGGGAGCCTCTGGCAATTTCTTCAGTAACATCAAATAACTAAACCATATGAGTTCAGCACGTTACTGGAAATTAAAAATAAACTTACAGCATAAATACGTAACACTACTGAGCACAGGTCAGATCATTTCTCAGAGCCTTCATCATCATCATCATTACAGCCTTTTATAAGTCCACTGCTGAACATAGGCCTCCCCCAAAGAATGCCACAAAGCACGGTCCTGAGCCACCTGCATCCATCGACTTCCTGCATGCCTTACCAGGTCATCACTCCATCTCGTGGGGGGTCGCCCTACACTTCGCCTACCGGTACGAGGCTGCCACTCGAGAACCTTTCTTCCCCATCTGGTGTCGGTTCTTCGAGCTATATGGCCGACCCACTGCCACTTCAGCTTACTAATCCGTTGGGCTATGTCGGTTACTCTAGTTTTACTGCGGATATCCTCATTTCTAAGTTTATCATGCAGAGAAGTTCCGAGCATAGCCCTCTCCATAGCTCGCTGAGCGACCTTGAGCTTCCTCATACGGCCAGCTGTGAAGGACCACGTCTCAGTTCCGTAAGTCATCACTGGCAACACGCACTGGTTGTACAACTTCGTTTTAAGGTTTTGAGGTATGTCTGACGAGAAGATGTGTCGTAGCTTCCCGAACGCTGCCCAGCCGAGTTGAATCCGTCGATTGACCTCTCGGTCGAAGTTGGACTTACCTAGTCGGACTATTTGTCCCAGGTAAACATACTCGTCAACAACTTCGAACTTAGTGCTCCTAACAACTACCGGCATAGGTGTGACATGGACATTAAACATAATCTTTGTTTTGTCCATGTTCATCTTAAGACCTATCCGTTAGGAGACACTATTGAGGTCATTGAGCATAGTGCTTAGGTCCTCCAGCGATTCTGCCTTAAGGACTATATCGTCGGCAAATCGAAGGTGAGTGATGTACTCGCCACTGATGTTGATACCGTATCCTTTCCACGCCAGAAGCTTGAAAACGTCTTCCAATGCAGCGGTGAAGAGTTTCGGGGATATGACGTCACCCTGTCTTACACCTCTCTGCAATTGGATAGGTTTCGTACTCTGGTTCTGTACTCGGATAGCCATCGTAGCTCTACTGTACAAACACTTCAGCACTTCGATATACCGACAGTCAACTTGGCACCGCTGAAGGGACTGCAGCACCGCCCAAATTTCGACGGAATCAAAGGCAAAGACATAGTGGCAAATTGTACTCTTCGGACTTCTGTACAATTTGCCGAAGGGTATGTATGTGGTCTATGGTGCTAAAGCCCTTTCGGAAACCGGCTTGTTCGGGAGGCTGGAAGTCGTCAAGTCTGCGCGCGAGACGATTCGTAATGACTCTCGAAAACAGCACATAGACGCGGCTCAGAAGGGAAATCAGTCTGTAGTTCTTCAAGAGAGCGTTGTCACCTTTCTTGAAGAACAAGTCCACCGCACTTCTGCTCCACGCCTCCGGTGTAATGCCACCATGGAGGACGGAATTAAATAGCTTCTGAAGGACTTCAAGTACCGGTCTTTCACCCGCTTTAAGAAGCTCCGCTGTAATTCCATCCTCGTCTGGGGCCCTACCGTTTTTAAGGTGCTGGAGAGCCATTCTAATCTCGCTCAGACTGACGTCCGGGATATCTTCGGAATAGTGTCGGATGAGACTCGCTCTCTCAGAGCCTTACAGAACAATATTTGCTTTGCAATTTCTCAGCACTGGCAGAAATTGCAAAAAGGCATTTATTTGAAGGTGTTATGTTGTTTTGGCCACCATGCCACACAAATCAGATATCCAATCACATGGAATATAATTAATAGCGAAACTGGTAAGATCAACTCTCGCAATTCAGACTACCAGTTAAGCGTTAACAACAAATTAACTGAATCAGATCAGGACGTTGCAATGGTTTTTGAGAAATATTTTACTGATATTCCGATCTTAACCACTAAGTCACTGAATTCTTCTCCTGCCGTCGCCGAATCATTACTTAACCGATTCGTTGCGGCACCAATTTTCGACAACTTTTGGCTGTGGCGGCGAACAAATATTTCATGACACGCCTGGCGTATCAAGCGCCACAGAAGTTGATGACACGCCTATTGTGCCATCAGCCATGTGTAAAAATAATTATCTTTTTTATACTTTTTTCACTTTGTTTAGACCTAATTAAGTTTAGTTGACATCAAACATCAGTTACAAACGGAAGGATACTTATTTTTAGTGAGTAACTACGTGTTTTTCTACGTGTTTTCTTTGAAATTGAAAGTAAGTGACTTTTTTATGCTGAGATTACAAACATTTTGTACTATTTTTTGTTTTATAAAAAAATCATTTAAATAAGTAGGTACAGCTAAATCACCCTGGAAAACCTTGGTTTTTATTAAATTAAATATTCACCTAATAATAATATTTGTAAATAACAAACAATCAAGAACTTTAATTTGGAAAAAAATAAGGTTTATGATTAATTTATATTTACAAATGTTAAATATTATTTAATGTTGTACAAATGTAAAATTAAAGTCGATTTGAAAACGTCTAATTAGTAACAATAGCAAAACAAGTGTTTTCAAAAGGAAACAAACACCGGCGCTATACGGCGGCGGATTGACAAAAGACTATTTATTAGCGAACTTTTTTTATGCAAGAACGGTTTCAAACTGTTTCAAGCAAAAATAAACCTTATACCATATCACAAGAGCACATTGTACTTCATAGGTCTATTCAGCCATATGATAGTAATAAGACGGCAGTTCAACCATTTTAAGCAAAATTAAACAATAAGACAAACGCATTGTTTTTTTTTAACAGGAGACTAGTTTTCCAGAAATTTATTTACAACTTGAGTTTGTGAGCGATCGCAATGAGTGCTATTATTTGTTACTTATTAAACTATTTCTCCACAACATGATTGAATATCCACAAAGTAAAAAGAGTACCATGTACAAGTTAAAAAAAGGTTGTCAAACTAAAAATTTAAAATTTTCAAAATATCCAGAAACGAAGCCGCAGGCATGAACTACTTGGAAAATAATGAATATTTTGTTCTGGATAAATTTTCCAAAAACGCAATTTGAGCGAGTTATAACGATTTTTAAAAAGACACGACTCGACGACAAGACGTGTGTCATACGCCATACACAAAAGTAATCGATGGTACGCCTGGCGTGCCACCCGCACTGAACCGGTTAAACAAAATGTAAATGCGTGTACAAAGAATTTTACATTTCAATACTTTATGAAATGTAAAATTCATCAAAAGATATTGTGAAATATTTTAAAACTATTGATATTAAGAAAACTGCGGATCTGTGAGGGATTTCCGTTAAAGTTATTGTGTATATAATAGATACAATCGCACCTCATCTAGCTATTATTTTTAATAATAGTATCGAATCTGGCGTGTTTCCTGATTTAATGAAGCATAGTAAAGTAATACCTTTGTTTAAATCTGGTAGTACATTAGACCCCGCTAATTTTAGACCTATTTCTGTACTACCAACACTTAGTAAGATTTTAGGAAAAAATATTCTTGATCAAATGTTAATTTCTTTAATATAAATAATTTACTTCATAAAAATCAATTAGGTTTCACAAGGGGTCGCTCGACAACTGATGCCGGTGATGAGGTGATTAATATATCTAATGCATGGGAGAATTCACAGGATGCTTTGGGTATATTCTGTGACCTATCCAAGGCCTTTAATTGTGTTCACCATGAAACATTAATCGGGAAACTTCAACACTACGGTGTAACAAGTGACGCTCTTAAATTAATTATTTCATATTTAAGTAATAGAACGCAAAAAGTTGTCATTAACAGTATGAGCTCTTCCGGGCCGATGGTACAAATGGGCGTGCCTCAAGGCTCAATTCTCGGACCCTTTCTGTTTCTTGTATACATTAATGACTTACCTTACATAGTAGGGGATAACCATGATATAGTATTATTTGCTGATGACACTTCTTTAATTTTCAAATTAAGACGACAATTACTAAAATATGACGAAGTAAATAATGGTATATCTAAATTAGTACATTGGTTCAATGTTAATCATTTGCATTTAAATAGCACTAAAACGAAATGTGTGAAATTTATGACTCCAAATGTCAAACAATTAAATACTAATGTAATTTTAAATGGGGAGAAATTGAGTCTTGTAGATACCACCATTTTT
This sequence comes from Parnassius glacialis, assembly GCA_033319125.1. NCBI lineage: Eukaryota > Metazoa > Arthropoda > Insecta > Lepidoptera > Papilionidae > Parnassius > Parnassius glacialis. The sequence goes on along the minus strand of JAVANC010000010.1, from coordinate 21,994,773 downwards.
CTTGGAATCACACTAGACGCGAAGCTTCAATGGATATATCAAAACTAGGAAGCAGACTTAGTTCTGCATCATATGCTGTAAAAAGATTAGAAATCTTACAAGTGTTGAAACAGCTAGACTAGTTTACTTTAGCTATTTCCATAGTACAATGTCTTATGTTATTTTGCTATGAGGACACGCAGCTGACACTGAAATTATATTTGTTTTACATAAGAGGGCCATAAGAGCAATTTATGATTTAAAGCCTAAAGAGTCGCTGCGACAAACATTTAATGAAATTAATATATTAACTTTGGCCTCTCAACACATTTATGAAAATGTAATATACGTACACAAAAATAAAAGTAGTTTTACAAAAATAAGTGATAGTAGTACCAGTTACTCGACTCCATCGTGTCAGTAATTCATTCTTGGGGCGATGTATACGCTTTTACAATAAAATTCCAGAAAATATACAAAATTTGTCCTGCTCAAAGTTTAAAAACTTTATTAAACTAAGTTTGTAGAAAAAGGGTTATTATAATATTAAAGAATTTATGGATGAGTAGCTTTCCGCCCCGCGGTTTCACCCGCGACATAATTATTTGGATTTTCCCACTGGAACATGAAAAAAACCTGCTAAAAATAGGTAAAGTCAGGAAAATAATTTTGACAGTAAGAGCACCAGAATTCTACTGCAATACGTCTCTATAAACGACATTTCTAGACTTGTTGTTTTCTGCATAAATGAAGAGATTTCTGGCCCTCGATACACGTAAGCAACCGACGTAGAGCTGCCCGTGTGAGAAATAGGGGGTACCCAAATCAATTTCGGCGATTTTCAATGTTTGTCCTTGGCTCTTGTTTATCGTAATAGAGAAGGCTACTTTCAAAGGGAACTGTAAGCGTTTGAACTGGAATGATAGTAATGATAATGTAGTAGCCAGTAATGATAGTAGCTACCACAATATGCCTTCTTAATTCAGTGATTCGTAACCTGGTGCCATTACATAATCTTGGTGCATCCAGGTTTCTCATCAGTATAGCAGGCACTAAAACTTTTAGCTCTAACTTATGGGACGGCACCTCCGATAGCTCCAATGAATTTAAAAACTCTACTGGATATGTAGTTGAGTCGTCACTTGCCCTAACTGTATCGATGGAAGTATATGTCGTGACCTAAAAATTAAATTTTTTTTTATTGATTTTTCCCACCGATTCATTCTTAGGCGCCATAATTGCTTTTTCACATAACCATTCTTCACTGACGATGTTTTGTTGTAAGTTTGGGAAAATCTCAGTGATTAGGTTATCTTCGGAGCTTACAATATTGCAAAAGCTGGTCTCAAATTTTATCACGCCGTCCTTATCCGTTGCTATGTGGCCTTCGCCAATATCGATGAGGTTTTGAGCAAAAACACCAGACTCATGATCATTGTCGAGCTGTACTCTCATATTTGTTGTGAGATGCATTCTCTACTTTTGCCCACAACAGCGAAGCCTTGAGGCACGCGTTGATCTCATCTACCGCAGTACCTCGCTCAATAACCGGCAACGTCTGCCGGAAATCGCCTGCAAGCAAGACGACTACTCTACCCATCAACACGCGGTTTCCGCGGATATCTTGCAAGCTACGATCAAGCGCCTCGATCGCACGTTTGTGTGACATCGTGTACTCATCCCACACGATTAATTTGCACTTTTGCAATAGAGTGCCACGTCCACTGCTCTTGCTTATAATGCAAGTTGGTGTTTTCTCACTTGCGTTGAGGTTTAGTGGTAGCTCGAATACCGAGTGAGCAGTTCTTCCTCCACTTAGCAAGGTCGCGACTATACCAGAAGACACAATAGCTAGCGCGACATTCTTGTCCTTGCGCAACTGCGCTAACAGTAAATTCAACAGGAATGTTTTGCCTGTGCCTCCTGGTGCGTCAAAAAAATATAAACCACCTTTTCCGCTCTCCACACGATCCACAAATTTATTAAAAATTTGTTTTTGCTCTGGTAAGAGCTGGGGTTCAGGTTGTGCTACTTGAGCCCCCAAGGCAGCAGTGTCGTAATTTTGCTCCCTAAGCAAATCAGTGGACAATTCGCTTGTTCGTTGTGGGGCGGGCATGCCAAAATCTGACAACAGTTTTCCCACCATTCCGAAAACTTTGTTCTCGATTGATTTGAGCGCTTCGTTGAAAAATATGTTTTCACTGGTTTGTGGTGTCCCTTGATACCTGTGTGCGATATCTTTCGATAAAGCAACTTTATATTTTTCCCATAGTTGCATAGGATTAGAGAGTCCGCAATCGCTCAACACGATGGCAAAGAGCTCTCTTAACTTAGCCGCTGACTGACACAAAAAGGCGTCCTCCATTGTATGGCCCCAGTGGCCGTCATCTTCCAGAAGTCCCATCGCCTCACACGCTTCCCGAAACGTGGCTTTTTCTTGTCCGTCGACAGATTTGCGGGCTTCAAAACTAATCGGGCCCCTGACGCGGGTTAGCAATATGCGTAAACAATAACACTCAAATTGTGTTACGCGCACAGTGTAAATTCTGCCCAAGGTATCTGATGCTTTTACACAATGCCAGCCTTCGACGGGGGTGCCCAGCACACGACGCTTCCATTCCTTTCGTGTTAAATTCCACGTGTAATATTTTGGCAATTTCGCGTAGAGCAAAGTCGTCTGTTTGGCATAGGTGGAAAAATGCGGTAAGAGTAGTCTTGGGCGGTGTCGATACGCGTTCGCGCATGTTGGCCTCGGAGAAATAAACACGCTCACCATTGGGAAGGTGCACCGCAAGATGTGTCACATTGGGATACCTTTTGTGAAGCGGCAAGCCTAAAATACGCCATGCCGCTTCATTGCTGCTCACATATCGACCTGCTCTAAACGTCTGAACTTCATCTCTCGGATCGAGATTAGCGTTGCCCTGCTGCTGCACGCTGAATATTGCTTGATCACTGCCCTTGTTTATGTATTTACAAATATACTTAATGGCTAGAACCGAGTTACAAAACCCGACATTAATATGGGCATCAAAAGTTTTGGCAAGCAGCAATGAGTACGGGACCACCCATCTGTTGTCAACTACGACGTCTTGGGCAGTACCTCTAATTTTAATTGTAACCGCACGTCAACCATCTTCGGGCGCTCTTCGTCTGTACAGTGGATAACCATTGTCATTTGTTTGTGTCTCTTTTAACAGCCCCCGAGGATACTTTTTGGTACACTTTCCGTCTTTCATGCACGGGGACGAAAGGTTCAGGCTTCCGCAAGGACCGTGAAGCATACTCTTAGTGACTGTATCGTAGAGTTGTTTATCCACTTCAGGGTCGGGCAACTCTGCTGATATCACATCATCAAATTGGTCCGGCCGCAATTTTTCTTTTAGCCACAGCAGCAAGTGCACGTGTGGCAAGCCACGCTTTTGCCACTCGATTGAGTACATGAAGCTGTGACTCGCCAAAAGCATGGCCTTTGGTGAGGAGGGCCATCAGTTTTTGAACTTTAATTCTAAAAACCCGTGCTACGATATCGTAGCGGTCCGTTGGTTTTCTTTTTCGTTCTGCTTGTTGTTGAGCAACAGCGAATCGTCGTGCGTCCGCCTCTTCAGCAGTCTCAGAGGCACGCTGAGAAGCCATGCGCTGTGCATTTAATAGAAGTCGTGTTGTCGAATCTTCAGCAGTTTCAGAGGCACGCTGAGAGGCCATACCCTCTGCATTTGCTAGACGCTGTGTTACCGACTCTTCAGCAGTCTCGGAGGCACGCTGAGAAGCCACACGCTGTGCATTTAAAAGACGTCGTGTTGCCGACTCTTCAGCAGTTTCAGAGGTACGCTGAGAGGCCATGTTCTCTGCATTTGCTAGACGCCGAGTTGCCGCGCTTCTGCAGTCTCAAAGTTACGCTGTGAGGCCATGCGTTCTGCATTATCCAAACGTCGGGCATCAGACTGCTCTAGTGTCTCAGCAGCACGCTGAGAGGCAATGCGTTCTGCATTCTGCTGACGGCGAGCATCAGCCTGCGCTGATATTTTATCTTCTCGAGCACCTCTCTGTCACTGTGCCTGCGAAATTCTACGCTCTTCGGCTTGCACTGATGACTCCTGTTGTCTAGCTACCCTCATAGCTTGAGCTCTTTGTGAGCTCTCTGAAAGATTAGACTTCGTTTGCGAGTCATAGCGAGTTTTTTAATTAATAATACAGTACCTACCTACAAAATAAATCTAATATGTCGAAATGACAACCTAACCTACTAATTATCCTAAACTTAGTTAATACACTAACTAATACTAAATCAAACTTAAATCAAAATCAAATGATTACCTACAAATTTTTTTCTATGTAACCTAAATACTCTTAAATAAACAATCAGAATTTTACTATCAATTCAAATCACAAAACCAACCTTAGGTATACGTTCTTAACCAAACCAAAACGAAAGCAAAATCAGAAAACCATAACAATCGCCAAATCAGATAGGGAAAACTCACGAAATACGAATACGAAATTCAAAAACGCGACGAACGGATTTTTTTTAAGTTAAATTGTACTAAAAATTTGAAAATATTTATGCAAATGAGGAAAACATAACGATACCGCGTTTTAGAAACTAACAGCGCCTTCTAGTTTGCATGGCTAAACTTAAGTTTATCAACGCAATTTGCTGTCGGAAATATAGTGTTTTCCCAAGGAAAACGAATAACTTTTACTAAATATTGCACAAACTCGGGTTTATAATATTAGTATGGATAATAACCCCTGGAAATTAGGTGATCGCTACCAAGCTATTTCAAATTTTTTGTGTTGTTAATTGTGTAACATACATGATTGTAAGCTGTTATTTAAAAAAAAAGTCCCACTGGGTTTCTTGTTGGTTCTTCACAGGACAGGACAGAGTCTTTTTTTTCGAACCAGTTGTAATTAAACAAAAGAGTGACTTTCAATAAGTATTATTTATAATCTATATTGAATAAAAAAAAATCTGTTTCTGTTTTCTCAAAACCTAACATAATATTAATAATTTTATAAAGAGAGAAAACTTGTTTATAATATGTAAGGGTAATTTCTGGAACTACTGAAATGATTAAATTTTTTTATCAATAGTAAGCTACATTCTAGATAATTATTATTATAGGCTATATTTTATATTGATTAAAATAAATTTTCAGTACGAAATCTCAATATTTGCAATCAAATGGAAAAAAGAGCTACTTGTCAGCTTTAGATATTTATACTTTAATATTCTACACCATCCTGTCTTTTTTTTACATTGGAAAATGCCTCGCAAGAACGTGTTGTGTGGGACTTGCACCGACTAAAGCCCCGTGGTGTTCCGACATTGCTGCATATTGGCAGAGCCACGAGAATATTTCCGCACACTTCCGCGGCCCACCAACGCCGGCCGCCTCATGGCAGCCCCTCATCGGTAAAGGACTACTCGTGCATCTTCCTCCGCAGCCTCTACTTCCACCTGCGCAGCGGTCACCCCGATGCCGGTACGCGGCGACCATGGGGCCAGGAAAGTCGAGCACTCGGAAGCATCAGGTTTCCTGACCCCAGCGGCGGACTAACCAAGTTTTGGCCGCGAAGGATAGAGAGAACGGTGCCTAGAAATACCGACACTTTTCTCCCCTCGCGGATCCACTCCCACCATCAACGGTGCGGCTCCGCCAGAGTCGCGGAATCACAACACTCCTCTTCCTCCCCGCGACTCCACCTCAGCTGCGGCGGGAACGGGGAGATAACATCTCGCCCGCACAGTCCACCAACGTGCACCCGTAGTGGGCTAGACAAGCCCACTCGGAGCGGCCCGCCAAGTGAGTACCGCTAGGTGAATAAACCACGGCTAATAAGCCCCCCCCCCCCACCGCCACGACACGAGGGTTACCCTCACGGGAGGGACATTAACCTGTCTTACACCTCTCTACAGTTGGATAGGTTTATACATTGGTTCTGTACTTGGATAGCCATCGTAGTCCTACCGTATGTGGTCTTGATATTTGTGTACCGTATTCAAAAAAAAAATATTAAAATTCAAGAGGCATCCCTGGGTAACATAAACTATCGTCTTCGTTCTATGCGTCATCCTGGCTGCTGCCAGGCTCCGCTCCCGTCCCCGCATGGATCGATCTGAAGCGTCCTCGGTAGTGTGCCCATTGTCTGCCGCGTGGTCTTGCTCCTGCCATAACGGTATCAAGACATTTTAACGGGACTTTAACTTCCAGATAGCTGATGTTATAAGGAGTACTTAGGATACTTTTATTTTAGAAAAAGAATTAGGGTTCCGCGCAAACAAATTAAAACCCATGAAATCATCCGGGCGAAGTCGCGGGGGACAGTTAGTACGAAATAAAATTACATACTTATCTCAAATAAACCTGAAATCACGTTAACAAAGTGCGCAAATATATAGCGTACGATAGTGTTTTAATTACATCACTGTTAGATCGTTGAAAACAACTTTCGTGTCTTACAGAAATGAATCACAAAAAAGATCAGTGTTCTCGCCCGCTCGCAATCCACTTAAAGAGCAGCACTGCAAAGACTTACCCAGCCGGTCTAGTAGTATACATAGAAGTCTTTGGCTGTAATCGAATTTCAGTGCAGAGAATTTAAAAAAAAAATTATTCAACAAAAGCCGGCTCCCGGCTCCTGACTCAAATACGTTCACGTTTCCTATTTATTGACTTCAGATTATTTTACTGCAAGTGATATAAATGTTAAAGTTATACAGCTTATATACGTCGCAGAAACCTCTCTTTTCTGAGTGTTCGCCGCGCAGTCTCGATACTTGTTGGCGGACTTAACATGTCTTCGAAATATTTTTTTTTTTTGTAATTACCCAGACATTAATGTTTCCTCACGGTTTTTGTTTTCAACGCAGAGTACATGGTACAGTTTATAACTTTATTAATAACGTTTTTTTTATTTATTATAAGCCACCTGGTGGTAAGTGGTGATACTTCATCATCATTATTGAGATGGTAAATCGCACTGCCTTATCGTAACAAAAACCTATTCACTCTTGTCTTGGATACATCTAGATTGTATTCGAACGGAAAGACAGACGCCGCAAATTATTCCACCTTTGCTGTAAGCATTAGGCGCCTACTACACACTCGATAATTAACGTTAATATTTAACGTGATTTTTATCTTGCAATATTTTGGATCGAATCTACATACTACACACTCGATACTAATAGCGTCAGTACAACGGTAGATTTCATTCATTAAAGACGTGTACGTTCCATAATTCGATGCCAGTAACGTAATGAGTGACTATAAAAACAAAGCTCGCGTTGCTATTATATTAGCGATAGCATTAAAAAGGCGTATAAATAGAAAAAAATGGATGAAGCATTGGCTCCATATTTTTCTCTTTACACGTCTCTCTCACGTGAATTCTTTCAAGGTTTTTTGGTCATTCGTTTGAGGCACGGCTGGCGCCGCCAATACATCAAAAAGCGCGTCGCTGACAATGAATACTGACGATAAATATCGACCAAATACTAGACACTCGATATTTATCGACGATACTTGATACAGATCGTTAGATTTCTGGATTTTTAGAAATCCAGCGATCCGTATCACGATCCAAATATGCTATACTACACACTCGATAAATATCGTAATCTTAGATTACGATCCAAATATCGTGATAATTATCGAGTGTGTAGTAGGCGCCTTACGAAAGACGAAGCAAACCGTTTGGTCCTAATGCATGGAATATTAACAACAAGGGGGTAAAGAACCGTCGACCGCCTGGTTGTCCTATGATGAAAAGGGGAGAGAGGAATTTGAGACATAGGTAAAGCCATGCTCCAGCTATATTAGTAGTATAGTTGTAGCATGAATGGGTCGGCTCGATCGGGGAAGGACCACGCTCTCACAAAATAGCAGCTCAACACTGCTGTGTTTCGTATGGTGAGTGTAGAGAACCAGAGACCATTTTTACTGGAAAAGAGGCATTCCATCTTAGTTCTCAAGGGTGACAACGCATCTGCATTTTTATTCTTAATCGAGTATAGATGTAGATTGTCGTGAAGCGACAATTAAAAAATAAAGAGAACCTAACCTAAGAACAGCAAAACAACAAAAGTAGACCAAGAAAATAATATATTATAATTTTTTAAAAGGTATTTACAATCTTATAAAAAAAATGAAATATGAAGATGATGGATGAAGTGAGATTACAATTAGATTAAAAAAAATAGGAGAATAGGAGAATTAGTATTATAGTGGAGCCTGGAGGTTGAAGTGACACGCTGCTCTTGTAGAAATAGGCACACGCGGAGCTTGAGATTTCTCAGCGGCGACGGCACGCAGCGCCTGTACTGGGCACACGCAGCGTCCGGAGCCGGCGCACGTAGCGCCTGGGGTAGGTGCGCTCAGCACTTGGAGCGAGTAGTCGCCGCGCCCAGAGGTAGCGCGGGCAGTAGGTGCACTCGGCGCCTGGAGCAAGCAGTCGTAGCGCGCCTGAAGGTAGCGCGGGCAGTAGGTGCACTCGGCGCCTGGAGCAAGCAGTCGGAGCGTGCCCGAAGGTAGCGCGGCAGTAGGTGCACTCAGCGCCTGGAGCAAGCAGTCGTAGCGCGCCCGAAGGTAGTGTGGCCCCGCGCTTGAAGCAGACTGCCGACGAATTCGGATGTAGATGGAGGCTTGCAGGATCCCGGGGCAATGCGGCCCCGGGATAAGGCCTTTAGTAGATGCTTCTCCTTTGAGAACTGAAGCGAGACTCCTGTATTCCCCAATTGTTCGGCTTTTATACCCTTTTAGAGAGAACGAGAAATTATTTAAATTAAAACGAAATTTATTGTAAATGACCTACAGCCAAAAAGTATCTATGTAGAAAGAACATCATACCAGAGACGAATTTGAATAAAAGTTACCATAACAACGATATAAATAATAGTTGTCATATTTAACAATTTTTGGTTTTTGGACTGTTATTAAGAAACTATTACATTTTAGTAAGAAATGAGATATTATTCATTTAGGAAAAACTAATGCACGGCAGCGTGTATGAAGCCTGAAATTGTAGAGTTACAGAGAATTCAATAAAAGACCGAAAAAGGTAAGACTCCATTGACAGCGATTTTAAAAGTGCTAAATAGTGTGAAAATACGAAGTAAAATGATATGTTATTATGTAAAAACGTTACAGGATCCTATAGAAATAAAAGTGATGCAAAACATGAATGCAGAAAATCAAAAACAGAATGGAAAAATAGTATAAAGTGGTGCAAAACATGAATGCAGAAAATCAAAAACAGAATGGAGAAATAGTGTACAATGAAATGTAAGTAGCATAACACAACATTTTCCCCCCGACCCTGGAAAATTTTTGACTCAGCAAAAATTTTGACATGTACATTCTAAAATAAACCATAAAAACACAGCTTTGCAGAAACAGACATCAACAGGCAAAATCAGATATACTATCTCTTACATTCATCATCTGCATTCAGGTAAGGGTGGAGTTCACATTCAATGACTACCACTCTAAAAGTGTGTTTTCAAAACGACATTAAGGCTTATTTAAGGAGTAGTCATCCGCTCCTGCGTGGAAAAAAAATAAATTAGTCGAAAAAAACACCACTCTAAAAGTGTGTTTTCGAAAGGACATTCAGGCTTATTTAGGGAGTTGTCAACCGCTCCTGCGTGAAGATAAAAAAATTAAGGGAGTAGTCAGCTGCTCCCAAGTGAAGATAAAGTTAAAGAGAATTAAGGGAGTAGACAGCCGCTCCCAAGTGAAGATAAAGATAAAGAAAATTAAGGGAGTAGTCAGTTGCTCCCAAGTGAAGGTTTATACATATATACAAATTAACAGTTAACAAATGTTTAGAAAAGTATTTATACATATATACAAATTAACAGTTAATAAATGTTTAGAAAAGTTATGGTTCGTTTCGCTTCAGCTTTCAAAAACAATTTTATATAAAGAATGAATGATGAATGAGTTAAGAACGAAAGAGAAAGCAATTAAATCAAAAGGGAATGGACAAAGCGCAGTAAAGGTGAAGAAAAGAGAAAAAAAATTACTTAAAGCAAGCTTTAGTCGAAGAGACCGAAGCCCATATCTTCATCGTCAGACTCAGATTCTTCCTTCTTGGACTCTCTCTTCCTTCTTCTTCTCAGCTGCCGGCGCTGCAGCAGCGGCGACCGCGACCACGGGCGCTGCTCCACCGACGGGCATGGTCGACAACTTCTCACGACCCTGCGCGATCAGTTCTTCACTCTTGCCATTGAGTTCCGAGATGACCTTCTTCAGTATCTCGGATTCAGTGCCTCAATACCAACAGAGCTGAGGATCTTCTCAACGTCAGCCGACGACTTCACGTGTAGATGGAGGCTTGCAGGATCCCGGGGCAATGCGGCCACGGGATAAGGCCTTTAGTAGATGCTTCTCCTTTGAGAACTGAAGCGAGACTCCTGTATTCCCCAATTGTTCGGCTTTTATACCCTTTTAGAAAGAACGAGAAATTATTTAATTAAAACGAAATTTATTGTAAATGACCTACAGCCAAAGAGTATCTATGTAGAAAGAACATCATACCAGAGACGAATTTGAATAAAAGTTACCATAACAACAATATAAATAATAGTTGTCATATTTAACAATTTTTGGTTTTTGGACTGTTATTAAGAAACTATTACATTTTAGTAAGAAATGAGATATTATTCATTTAGGAAAAACTAATGCACGGCAGCGTGTATGAAGCCTGAAATTGTAGAGTTACAGAGAATTCAATAAAAGACCGAAAAAGGTAAGACTCCATTGACAGCGATTTTAAAAGTGCTAAATAGTGTGAAAATACGAAGTAAAATGATATGTTATTGTGTAAAAACGTTACAGGATCCTATAGAAATAAAAGTGATGCAAAACATGAATGCAGAAAATCAAAAACAGAATGGAAAAATAGTATAAAGTGGTGCAAAACATGAATGCAGAAAATCAAAAACAGAATGGAGAAATAGTGTACAATGAAATGTAAGTAGCATAACACTACAAGATGTCTGCGCACTCTCCGAAATACATTTTATAGAATACCGAGAGGCTGGGGCATCTAGTGTCCTTGCGGCTGCTTTGGCCCTGGAGTCAGTGCCTATAGTTGAGGTTCAGAAAAATGTAAACCCCTAACAACTGAAGGCGGTCAGTGTACTCCAAAAATATATTCCGGAAAGTAGGAGCCAGGGTGAGCGGGATCCTTTCAGCGGTGAAAAGACACGCTTGTAATTTTTTTTCAAACAAACAACATGCACAACATGACAAACATCCAGACGCGGAACAATTATTTGCAAGCTATACAAATATTTGTTCCGTGCGGGATTTGAACCCGCGCCTCCCAGCGCAGCAACTCATTGCTAAGCCACTGCGCCGCGGAGCCGTCAAATTATTTAATTAATAATTATTTTGGAGGCGTTGGGTCTCACGAAATTGGCGTCGCCCTATTTGCAGTCTGCCTGCAGTGAGAGATTCGCACGCTTGACCATAGCTTCTCTTTCGGACTAGATTTGATCCCGCCTGGCTTGAGAATTCGGTTGGTACCTCTCCACAACTGTGCAGTCATCTGCATACCGACCCGGGAATAAACATACTTATTAACATGCAGAAGGAAGAGAGTTGCGGAAAGAACAGACCCCTGAGGAACTCCGGCGTTTGTCGCGAAAGGGTTGGACGAGCAGCAATCGATGACGACTTGGAGAGACCGTTCACTTAAAAAGTCCTTCACCCTGTCAAGCAGGCAGTGGGATGCCGCACGCTGGAAGTTTGCCCAAAAGGCTAGCATGCCAAACCTTGTCAAAGATCTTTGAGACACCAAGGGAAACAGCAAGTGCTTCCCCACTGTTCTCGGGGGCTTCGTCTCGAATGTGAGTAGCATAAGTTAGTAGGTTGATCGAATTTTGGTGAAGCCTGTATTGGCTGGTATTGAGGAGATCATTCTATTCTAGTTCTAGGGAAGCAATGAGGTGGGAGTTTAATTTACGCTCCATAATCTTGCAGAGTATGGAGGCAATTGAAATTGGCCGATAGTTGTCGGGGTCCAGACGCGTATCGATGTGGCAAGTTGGGCATGTGCTGCGGGTGTCTTTCAAAATTGCGCGCATATATCCTATAAAAAAAAATATTTTAAAAAGAAGGGCCAATTTTTTTAATTTTAAAAGTTAAAATAAGCCACAATATTCATATCAAACAATCCCGTTCGTAAGGAGCGAGAGGCAATGAGTCATGGCACGTTGGCGGTGCACTTGAAATGAGATTAAGTTTCGTTTCCGAGTGGCGTTTAGCGCCATGATTGCGCCAACTTAGCTTTGTGTATACGTCTGAGAGGATATCTGTCCTCGACGCCTCGACAGTCTTAAATGTACGGACATATCTATCCCTTGACTGTGCGTAGACAGCGATGTCCATCCTCGCGTCTACGGGTGCTTCTATAGCTCCCACAGCGCCAATGACGACACAGACCGACTCTTCGATCACGTTTAAATGGCTTCAGACTCCGTGCTACAACAGATCCCCTCTGCATAGATCGTGACCCTTGGCATTCTTAACTCCCACCACGCTGGGATGGATCGGTTAATTCTTAAAAATCATTCGGGAATCAGTGTGAGATCTGTTTATGACGTTGACTTGTTATATGAAGGGCGTTGCCGGAGATACATACTCATGAGTGTACATATATATATGGGGTGGTCGGCTGACTCTGCTACTAGTACTGTTTTGCACAATGTATATTTATATATTAGGGACTTATGATAGTAAGGTCTATGATACAAAAGCATTAATGTAGAAAGTATTTATGATGCATAAGCATTATGATAGCAGAGTTATGACTTGAAGTTCCATATGTATAAGACATATAATAGTATCGTCTATGAAATAAAGCAAATATGTGGAATGTCTCAAATATGTAAAAGCATTATATTGGAAGAAATGGGACTTGAAAAGGATTATTATAGTGGCGTGTAGATTGTTTGACAGCGTCCGAGACCGAGGTAAACTTAGACTCGTTAATCGATGTGTCCTAGACATATAATCTTAGTGCCGGTGGTAAGCGGGTTTATTGTAGCAATACGACTTGCCCTTGAACATCGCACAATCCTATCGTTTGTGGGTGGCGTCTTAGCGCATAGCGTTATGATACGTCGTATATCTTTAGGATTAGGATGAGTGTGTTTGGTAGTATGTACTTTTAAGTGCAGCAATCATACTCAACTCCATGTCTTAGTGCAATAGCGTTATGATACACGTGGAGTTATTACCACTGACGTCTTAGTAGCATGCTACTATGATACGTTGGTGGTGTTTTTAATTAACAACAGTACCAGTTTTGTTACCAAAGTCGATAGGGATCATGTGGGTGTGTTATGAAGGGGCGTCATCCGTATGATAGTTGCATTGATGCTTACTGCTACTTGCGGTATTGCGTCTTGTGATAGATCTGCGGGTGTGCTGCGTCTAATGCAACGCATTTTGTGGTTCTGGTCGATGGAGGTATGTGGGTGGTGACGTCTGCTGGGATTGAATGGGGGACCTTGGGGTGGTGTAAGCTCGACGATAGACGTATTGATGCTTGTTGCGTTCCGCAGCATTGTGTCTCTGCGATGGTTGTTTGGCGGGTAGTTATTCTCACTGGTGCTCTCTGCGTCTTGGTTTTACTCACAACCTAAGTAGCTTTGCCCAAGTTGGGTCCCTTCATTGCGGGGCTACAGACTGTCTGACATCCATGATATTTTATATAACAACAAAATAATATATCTCAGTGGCGAAGCTAGGGCTCCAAACTGTAATTATTTATTCTGTGCTACCGGTATGAGGCTACCACTTGCTATACCTTCCTTCCAATCGGTTGTCGGTTCTTCGAGCTATATGGCTGGCCCATTGCTACTTCAGCTTACTAATCCGTTTGGCTATGACGGTTACTCTGGTTCTACTGCGGATATACTCTTTTCTAAGTTTATCACTCAAATAAACCCCGAGCCTAACCTCCTCCATAGCTCGCTGAGCGACCTTGAGCGTCCTCATAGGGCCAGCAGTACAATATCGTTTTCAAGTTTTGAGGTAGGTAATTATACTGGAACTCCATACCCCTCAGATCAGAAGCACAAGCATTGCGATTTGGTGGCCGATATATATATACAACGTATCCCAAAATTCAACGATAAGCCACCACCGGAGGATAGACCTGCCCCGGACTAATCGGAAAAAAAAATATATCCCAGTTATATTTTAAGTTATATAAAAAATATGAAATTCTTCAGAAATTAAGACCGTTTAAGATATTTTTCACTACAATGACCACAATTTTTTAAATATTTTTTTCTTTTTTTTTATAGGCAACCTGAATAGTAGTAGTAGACAAAATCGACTTAGCCTTTTTAGGGGGTGGTGAACCAGGTCTTCTCCACTGTTTTGATTGTTGTTTTGTTTCTGGTGTACAGTAATGAACCCATGTTTCGTCTATAGTAACAAAACGATTCAAAAAATCATCTGCATCGGCTTCAAATAACTCCAAACAGTCGCGTGAAATAGTCAATCGCGTCCTTTTTTGTTCAACTGAAAGCAGTCGCGGAACCCACCTCGCAGACACCTTGTGGAAACCCAACTCGTTGACAATGATGTTTTGAGTTCGTTCATAAGAGATGCCTATAATCTCGGCTATCTCTCTAATTTTTAATCTGCGGTCTCCCATTATTAAATCAAGTACTTTTTTAATATTTTCGTCAGTAGTTGACGTCGAAGGCCATACAGAGCGGGGTTCATCTTTCACACTCTCTCTACCACGCTTACATTCTGCTATCCATTTTTTGACGGATGAATATGACAGAGCACAATCGCCTAATGTACTGACCATGTCATCATGGATGGCTTTTGATGATAGCCCCTTCTTATGGAGGTACTTAATGACGGCACGCTGCTCGATTTGCTCCATTCGCGGAAATTATGTCCGATTACTTTGTTAATAAATTTATAAAATCACAACTAATTATCGCACACGTTTCGAACTTCACACAATGAACTAGTCTGAACTGAACTAAATAATGTGGGTAGATTTGATTTTTAGAATTGAATGGATCTGTGTTAGGCCGAGTACTTTTCAATCCACCCTCGTATATAAAAAAAATGAAATTCTTCAGAAATTGAGACCGTTTATGATATTTTTCACTACCATGACCACAATTTTTTAAATATTTTTTCTTTTTTTTTATAGGCAACCTGAATAGTACTGCTATCTACCACAATTCTTAAAAACTCCAGAATAACTCTTGTTTTATCACGAAAATTAATGAAACTTATTTTATTCCCTAAATTTTTTGAAGACTTTTACTTTTAACCAAATTTAACTTATCGTGGTGTAAAAAAAAAGTATGTATGGCAAGTTTTTTTAAAAATTGACGGAACTAACCAACATTCCAAAATGGTATAATACTCTAGGAAAACAAGTTATAAAAAAATATGAGCCTATTATTTCTAAACAGGGGCCAAATTCCTTAAATTGTAATTGTCAGTAATCACTTTTACTACATGCCCAAAATGGGTTCCTGTTACAATTTTTAGGAATTCGAATGGGGCATTAATACCTTAGATGTTAGAGAGAGATAGATAGATAGAGATATTTACGTTAAAAAGAGACAACAACAGGGCAGGTAGAGAAGCTGTTATTATTCTCAGCAAGTCGGTTCAGTACGCTCTGCTCTTTTGTTTACTGCGCACCAGTCCCAATTCAACTTACGTTGCCCTCGTGCATACTATCAACTTTTGGCTTGGCTTTTTGGACTGGAATCGATCTGCAAACTTAACTGACCTGGCATTATTTGGACTGGAAGTGATCTGCAAACTGAACTGACCTGGCATTATCTTGGACTACGCTTGTGTGTTTTGTGATTTAGAGTTCTGGCGCATTTTGGACTGTTTGGCGTTTAACATGCCGCAACCGTACACACCACAGGAATACGCTAATATGCATTTAATCTATGGAGAATGCCGATGTAATGCTAACGCTGCTAGCAGACTGTATCGAGAAAGATACCCAAATGCTCAAAAATATCCTGATTATCGAGTGTTTATTAATGTGAATCAAGCGTTTTCGGAGGGTCGTATGCCATCCAATAGGAGAAGCGCTGGAAGACCTAGATTGGATCGTGATGAAGAAGTTCTCAATGAGATAGAAAATGACTCGAATACTTCGGTACGTACCATAGAAGAAGCTACAGGAATCCCGAAAAGTTCTGCACATCGAATATTAAAACGTCACAAGTTCCACCCATATCACTACAGGCGTGTGCAGACGTTATTACCGCGGGACTATCCGCTACGGGTCACATTTTGCCGTGTAATGCTGCAAAGGCACAGTGAAGATTCCCACTTCCTAGATAAAATTCTATGGTCGGATGAAACAACGTGCAAGAAAGATGGGTATTTAAATCTTCACAACCTACATAGTTGGAGTAATGAAAATCCACACTTGATGAGACAAGACAAATCCCAATATCAATTCAAGGTTAACCTATGGACCGGCATATTAAATGGAAAAGTAATTGGGCCCTTTGAGTTACAAGGAAACTTAGATGGCAATAGTTATTTAAACTTTTTACAAAATGACTTGCAAGAATTGTTAAACGACGTGCCCTTAAGTGATCTTCAAAACATGTGGTTCCAAAATGATGGTTGCCCAGCACATTATGCCCGTCCTGTGCGAGAATATTTAAATCAAGAGTATCCAGGGCGTTGGATCGGGCGACTTGGTCCTATCTTATGGCCACCCCGTTCACCCGATTTGAAACCCCTGGACGTCTTCTATTGGGGTTGTCTTAAAAACAGGGTCTACTCAAAACCCATTGTGACATTGGACGAGCTTCGTCGAAATATCACTCAGGCTGCTGATTACATTAATAGCAGAAGATATGCCAGACAAATAAAACGATCATTTTTAAGGCGATGTCGTGCATGTATTAATGCTGGTGGCAAACAGTTCGAACATTTGCTATAATGTTAATAACTTAATAAATTACACGTGAAACTGTTTGTACCATTTGTTTTGAAATATTAAACATTTTTCAAGAACTAATACTTTTATTACACCCGACCGTCATTTGGCCCCTGTTAAGTTAAGTTTATAACTTGTTTTCCTAGAGTATTATACCATTTTGGAATGTTGGTTAGTTGCGTCAATTTTTAAAAAAACTTGCCATACTAGTTAAATTTGGTTAAAATTAAGTCTTCAAAAAATTTAGGGAATAAAATAAGTTTCATTAATTTTCGTGATAAAACAAGAGTTATTCTGGAGTTTTTAAGAATTGTGGTAGATAGCAGTACTATTCAGGTTGCCTATAAAAAAAAAGAAAAAATATTTAAAAAATTGTGGTCATGGTAGTGAAAAATATCATAAACGGTCTCAATTTCTGAAGAATTTCATTTTTTTTATATACGAGGGTGGATTGAAAAGTACTCGGCCTAACACAGATCCATTCAATTCTAAAAATCAAATCTACCCACATTATTTAGTTCAGTTCAGACTAGTTCATTGTGTGAAGTTCGAAACGTGTGCGATAATTAGTTGTGATTTTATAAATTTATTAACAAAGTAATCGGACATAATTTCCGCGAATGGAGCAAATCGAGCAGCGTGCCGTCATTAAGTACCTCCATAAGAAGGGGCTATCATCAAAAGCCATCCATGATGACATGGTCAGTACATTAGGCGATTGTGCTCTGTCATATTCATCCGTCAAAAAATGGATAGCAGAATGTAAGCGTGGTAGAGAGAGTGTGAAAGATGAACCCCGCTCTGTATGGCCTTCGACGTCAACTACTGACGAAAATATTAAAAAAGTACTTGATTTAATAATGGGAGACCGCAGATTAAAAATTAGAGAGATAGCCGAGATTATAGGCATCTCTTATGAACGAACTCAAAACATCATTGTCAACGAGTTGGGTTTCCACAAGGTGTCTGCGAGGTGGGTTCCGCGACTGCTTTCAGTTGAACAAAAAAGGACGCGATTGACTATTTCACGCGACTGTTTGGAGTTATTTGAAGCCGATGCAGATGATTTTTTGAATCGTTTTGTTACTATAGACGAAACATGGGTTCATTACTGTACACCAGAAACAAAACAACAATCAAAACAGTGGAGAAGACCTGGTTCACCACCCCCTAAAAAGGCTAAGTCGATTTTGTCGGCAAATAAGGTGATGGCTTCAGTATTCTGGGACTCGAAAGGTGTGATTATGATTGATTATCTTGAAAGGGGTCAGAATATAAACTCTGATTACTACTGCACCTTACTACGTCGTTTACGAGAGGAAATAAAAGAAAAACGTCGAGGAATGCTCAGAAGAAAAGTCCTGTTTCATCAAGATAACGCCCGTGTTCACAGTCGTCAGTACAGTCAATGGCTGAAATTCACAACTGTGGCTTTGAACTGTTACCGCATCCGCCGTATTCACCTGATCTGGCACCATTAGACTTCTTTCTGTTCCCTAACCTAAAAAAGCACTTGGGAGGTCAAAGATTTTCGACAAACGACGAGGTCAAAGCAGCTGTAGACGCATATTTTGACTCTAAGGAAGAATCATTTTTTTCAACGGTCTAAATGCTTGGAAGGGCAGGTGGCAAAAGTGTATTGAACTTGATGGTGATTATGTAGAAAAATAAAAATATAACTGATTTAGTATGTGTTTATTTTCTTGGTTAGGCCGAGTACTTTTCAATTCACCCTCGTAACTTAAAATATAATTGGGATATTTTTTTTTCTTTTTTTCCCCGATTAGTCCGGGGCAGGTCTATCCTCCGGTGTTGGCTTATCGTTGAATTTTGGGACACGTTGTATATATATATATATATATAAATATATAATTATTGTTGGCAGGAGCAATAAATCTCCAGGATCTTGTCGTCAGTAATCAGGGTAAGTGCGTTATTTGTTGCTAGTTTTTAGTTGCTTCTTAGCACCCCCTGCCCCGCTGTTACCGTGGTCGTCACTGTAGCCAGGAACAGCGGGGCCGCCGGAGACTTGGGGCCGTCTTATTGTAACTGTCGCCATGGGCGGGTATAGTACTATAGTTACCACGCTCGGCGAGCGGCTTGGCAACAGCAGTTTTTTATTGTTATTTACCTATTATCAGAAAGACGCTGCTGCCCATCTTCTGCCTCAGTTTCCCTCTGTCGCCTCTTACGACACCCACGGGAAGTAGATGGGGTAGGGGATATTCTTACTCGCCTCTGCACGGGGGTAAAATTTAAGATAAAGTATTCTATAACATTAACTAAATTTACTTTCTTGAACTTTCGATAGATCAAATGGAAAGATTGGTTAGTCGCGCTTGACTCATTGTGGACCTTAAGAAACATTTTATTAACTTCAGTTTTGAAAAGCTTCTTTTACGTGAAGCTACCGAAACACCGTGGTAGCTCAGATGGTTAGCGCTCACTGTAAGCTTTACAGTACTCGAGCAATCCGGGTTCGATCCCCGCCGGCACCAATGAAATTGTTAATTGCAATTTTAAGTGCTGATTTACCACGTGCTCGGCGGTGAAGGAAAACATCGTGAGGAAACCTGCATGTCTGAGGAATAAGAAAAAAATATATTTCGAAGACATGTGAAGTTCGCCAACACGCATTGGGGCAGCGCGGCGGACATTTCCTTGCCCTAAAACCCTCTCAGAAATGAGAGGAGGCCTGAGCCCAGCAGTGTGACGTAAATAGGCTGCAACTTTACTTTTTTTAATTTTACCGAAACACAAATAATTTAAAAAAAATTAGACTGAATGCTAGATTCAGAACAGAATCAATAGCCCTATTTTACGATGAATCTGTGAAGCTTCAATGAAGTCCAACGGTTCTACGGGAACATGCGACGGTTACAAACAAATCGCTGATTGACCGTGTTTGTTGCTACGAGCGCTACCTTCTTCGATCGCGTTACTCAATCGACCAAGCGCTACCTAATCCTAAGCTGAACTCATTTATTTAGGACATTAAATTATGTTCTAGAGTAAATAAAAATAAATTTGCGGTACAAATTAAGACATAATATTTGTGTATGCAGCTAGATACTATATTAGGTAGCTATTTATTTATTGGTATGTCTTTGCGGACTCATTCTTTTATAAATATTTTCTGGCTCTGCGAGTGAGTTGTAGTTGTCACCCCTTGGTGCTTGGCACTCGGGGCCGACGCCAGTACCCTACCCTGTACAGTAGTTGTTGGTAACTATAGACATAAATATTACGTCTTTATTTAGATGTCTGTGTTCGGATTGTTAGGTTCGAAAATGTTAACGAATATGTATATTATTCATAATACATAAACACTCACGCCTGTCACCCAGAGGGGCAGGCAGAGACTATGGAATTCCATTTGGCACGATCCTGACACACCTCTCTCGCTTCCTCCACATCCATATACCTACGCATACACGCTCGTCGGTTAAAGGTACCTACTCTTAAATTGGCCCATTTTCAATATTTCGCCAATTTGGTCGATAAACTTTCGCCTAGGGCGACCCTTCCCGACTCTGCCATTCACCTCTGCAACATAAATTTGCTTTGTCACTCTTTCCTCATTCATTCTTTCTACATGACCAAACCACCGAAGCATTCCTTTCTTAATCCTAGTCACAACATCATCTTGCAAACCACACATTTCTCTTATCACACTATTTCTCACCCTGTCATTCAGATTCAGCCCTAGTATACTACGTAATGACCGCATTTCTACAGCATTTATTCGACTCTCGTGCTTCTTCTGCCACACCCAACTTTCACTACCATATATTAAAGTAGGCACTAACACAGCATTGTGAATTGCCAAACGTGCCTTTTTGGACACATTCTGACTTTTCACAATAGAGTGTAGAGCCCCATTCAATCTATTTCCTGCATTCACTCGTCGTTCTATATCCTTATCATATCTACCATCCCTGCTAAACACACATCCCAAATACACAAACTCATCTACTTGCTCTACCAACTATGTATATTATCTAGAACTAATGTCCCATTAAATCCAATTTCGACCTAGACCTAGAGGTCATACGACATCGCGGCATTTCCTTTCCAAAAAGGAGTAGAAGCCTAAGTAGGAAATATAATTTTTAGAGCGTTTTTTAAATTGCTTATCTTTTACTTAATCAATGTCTAAATTATTTAAGAAGTCCGTTTAGTTGCAAAAAAATATAATATACTTATAAAATTACTGTGGTTGATTACATACCTAGGTACTACTCGTAAACATAAGTAAAACGATAATTATTATAATAACAATAGGTTCTTATATAGTATAAAAATGCGGAGATTTAAATAACAAAGCTGGTTCGATGTCACCGTTGGCATCTGGAAAGAATAATTTGTTACAAGAGCTCGATTATCCCGCGCTAACTGAAGGCCAATTTGCTTCTAGAAGGGCGGGCGGGGATCATGCGCAGCTAGCCAGCTAGTCGTTTCGTGTCTCCCGCGATCCATTCACGAGTGCGCGCGCGGCCCATATCACCACTACGGTGTCGCGATGTGGAGCGCCTGGTACTTCATCCTGTGCTTAGTGCCAGGTGAGACAATGCCACCATCTGTTTACCACGCTTTACCTTTAATATATAAAATGTTATAGTTATAAACCCGGCAACTAAAGTCGGAGGCAGTATGACAAACGGATATCACCGCTTAGAATAAAAATTGTGTAATATTGCAACGTTCTTCAAATCGAAAGAGAGTGATGTTCTAAATATGTGTTTTGTTTTCGCATCGCAAAAACATCCAAATTGTGTCATTTTCTCTGTTAAATTTAGAATCCTTTTTAAATAGGTACGAAAGTTTTTTTTTTAATAATGCTAGTTCTTTATGGTTTACTTAACCATCTAAACTTAACGTTTAAAATAATATATTCCTTTGGATAAAAAAAAACCTATTTTTATTCTCTTAGTTAATAGTTTTATATTAACACTACACTGCTGCGACTTGCGATACGACTTTCTTAATATTTTATGTACATATCTACTAGTTTACTTATGTACTAGCTATCCGCCCCGGCTTCGCTCGGGTGATTTCTAGATATCGACTACAGCGCCACCTACCGGGTCTAATTGTGAATCGTTTAGATCATCCAGGGACACACACAAACACAAACAAAAATTCATCAAAATCGATCCAGCTATTTTCGAGTTCTTACGAGATTAACGGACAGCAATTGATTTTGATTTATAGAGATTAAATATACCTACGAGAAAATTAAAGAAAATGCAACTCTTACATTACTATATTTTCATTTATGTGAAGATTTCCTCAAAATGAAGAGGAAATAAATGAAGATCATTTAAAAATCTTTAGTTAGTATTTTTATCAATATATTTAAATCGATTATGACTGATATACTTTAGCCTGTAAGAATAACATTGCAAGTCGCATTAAGATGTCCTCGAGTCGTTTTTATATGAATATCAGTTACGCAGAGGAGTCAATCTCTTTCGATATATTCTCACTTTAAAAAGTTTGCGATACTTTAGACCAATAGATATTAGGAGCTACGTGAGTAGGTTAGGTGGTACAAATGTAAACAATTACGTAGGCATTTTTTCCACTCTTCTATACAGGCGAGAAAGTGCATACATAAGCATGTAATTTTACTAATCTAAATGAGCCTCTGATCACGACCTTTAATACTAATATACCGACCTATCTGTAGAAAAGAAAGTTAAAAGGCTAAAATAAATTAAAGAGATACCGAACCCCAATGAGTGATTTTTAGTGCTTGTCTCTGTGTATTCACGAGCTATGCAAAACTACTAGACGAAAATCCATAAAATCTGATATGGAGATTGCAATTATAGACTGTTTATATAGAATAGGGGGCAAACGAGCATGCGGCTCACCTGATGGTAAGTGACTACCGCCGCCCATGAACAACCGCAACACCAGGGGAATTGCAGATGCGTTGCCGACCTTTTAGAAAGGTGTAAGCTCTTTTTTTGAAGGTTCCTAAGTCGTATCGGTCCGGAAAATTCGCTGGTGGTAATTGATTCCACAAGGGAGTCGTGCGAGGGAGAAAACTTCTTCTAAATCGCACAGTATTTAATATTATTGTATACCTAATCTCATTTTTACAAAAAAAAAAATTATTATTATATATTTTAGTTTAAAAATATTTAACCGTCACCGTGTAGTGCCGGCATCAAATTTATTACCTCATAATTATCATCTCGTAGGTGGCGTCATAAACATCTATTACCTCATATTATCATCTCATACGTGTCGTAAGACGCGACAGAGGGAAATGAAACGAGATTGACAGTAGCATCTTCCTGATAACAACTCTACGAGTAAATAGTTTCAAGTCTTTACCTATGAAATTGCTGTTTTGTATCGGAAAATTGAAATAAACTGATGAGAAACTGAGATGCCTCCCCAGTGGCGTTTGAGCGTCATTACAACTGTATATACCTACAAGTGTTAAATTAAAAAAATTGTACAACCGACTTCAATATAAATAAAATGAGAACATCATCAATATATTCGAAGTCAATTAAATACGCAATATTAAGGATATCTCAAAAAGTACTGGTCAGATCTTGATCAAATTTATAGAGAACCACATGAGAAGCACCAGCTTTCAAATAAAAAAATACAAATACTTAAAACAAGTGAGAAGATAGAGAAAAAAGAAAAAGTTCTAAGGTGATACACAAAAAAAATATAGTCGAATTGAGAACCTCCTCCTTTTTTGAAATCTGTTGAAATAAAATTAATATATTATTTCTTTTCAACAGAAAAAATTCTTGCCATTTTATAGGCAGTTTGTTGATGCTCTTGTTATAGAAGTTTGCTGCACAGAAACAGAAACAGAAACTTTTTTATTCAATATAGATTATAAATAATACTTATTGAAAGTCACTCTTTTGTATAATTACCACTGGTTCGAAAAAAACCTCTGTCCTGGGAAGAACCAGCAAGAAACCCAGCGGGACTTATTTTTTAAAATAACAGCTTACAATCATGTATGTTACACAAATTAACAACACAACAAATTAGAAATAGCTTGGTAGCGATCACCTCATTTCCAGGGGTTATTATCATCTATAAATTCTTTAATATTATAATAACCCTTTTTATACAAACTTAGTTTAATAAAGTTTTTGAACTTTGAGCAGGTCAAATTTTGTATATTTTCGCACGATAATCTTTTCTGCTTCTTTAGAATTAAAATTATTGCCTATCAAAAAGCTATTTGTATATCGAAAAAAGTGGAAGTCTGTAGGTGCAAGGTCTGTAGAAGTGGATGAGAAAGAGTCTCTAGCTCTAGCTCTGCTAATTTTACCAACGCCTATTATCTTCATATGACCCGGCATTTGACGGCCGGGTTACATTAACGGTCAGACATAACTGACACACCAGAAGGCAACTGTTATCATAAGATCCTTTTAAGCGGTTGAGGTTCGAAATCGTCTGTTTGAAGTCAGAAATGTCAGTGTAAGTGATAGAACAGTAAGAAGACGGTTGGCTGAGAGAGATCTGACAGCATTTCGTCTAGGCCACGCTCCAGAACTCCTCAGATAGCACAGAACAGCCAGGTTACGTATCGCGGCGTGATCATGCCAACTGGTCAATGCAGGAATGGAAGAATGTGTAGTTCTCAGATGAAAGCAAAATTGCTTTAAGAGGTTCTGATGGACGCCAACGTGTGTATAGACGACCCAAGCGAGAGGTTTGCTCATTGTGAAATAGTGGAAACCGTGGGATATCAAGGAGGCTAAATTATGGTATATAGGCATCAATTACGAGACTCGTACTAACCTCGTTATATTTGAAAGAGGTGCTGTAAATTCTCACAGGTACGTCAAAGAGGTTCTGCAAGAACATGTCATTCCTTTTACCCCTTTTATTGGCCAGAATTTTCTTTTGATGCATAATAATGCTAGAGCCCATGTTGCCCGGAGTGTTACTGAATACCTGAATGAGGTCTAAATTCAAACATTGCCATGGTCCGCACGCAGTCCCGACCTCAACCCAATAAAACACATATAGGACAACATCAAAAGATGCATTAGAGATATGATACCAACTCCTGCCACCATACGAGAGTTGAAAGCAGCTGCAGTAGAGGCAACACTCCTCAATCTGATATCCAGGATATTATAGATGGGCTACCAAACCGGCTGCAAGAAGTCATTTGAGCCAGGGGAGGCAACACCCATTATTAAATTGGAAGAATGCAAAATTTTTCATCAAAAATAGTTTTTATTTTCAATACTGTTTTATGTAAAAAAACACTTAATTTGCACATTAATTAAAATTAATTTTTCATAAAAATTTCTAAATATTTTCATTACATTTTATCATTCATTGTTTTGTTTAATGTACCACTAAACACACAAAAAAAAAAAAGTTTATTTCAGCAATTTTTGGAAATTTAAAAATATGTGGTGGGCGGTAACAGTCCACGGGCCCACATACAAGGGATTTAAGTAATTAAAAACAGGCTGAAAGTTTATACACAGCTTCGACGAGACACCCAACTTTTATCATTGGTCGTCTGGTCGTCATAATGAAGTCAATCTCATTTTTGTGGAACCGTCGGGGCTCGACCAGGTCTACTTCCTGTGGGGCCGCTTCTGAAAGAGAGAGTTCATCATAAAGAGTCCCTCTTTCTCTATCAAGTCGGCCAATTGCTGGCCCCTTGGGTTCCGTTGCCCTATTCCAAATTTCCCTACTTTCAGCTCACCGTTCTCTCTTGTGCCTAGTTTTGCATTGAAGTCTCCCATCAACACCGTATATTGGGTTTTGGAGGAATGCATGGCTCTCGAGATATCCTCATACATTTCCTCCACCTCCTCATCGGAGTGTGCCGAGGTTGGTGCGTAAACCTCTATGACCTTCAGCAAATACCGTTTGGTGATTCTGAGTATAAGGTACGCAACCCTCGTCGACACACTCTCAATCTTTACAACGTTGTTAACGAGAGACTTGTAGACGATAAATCCGACACCTCCGTGGGACAGATGGATGCCCTCCCGGTGATAGAGCAAGTTGCCGGATTCGAGGATTACCGTGTCCTCCCCCTCTCTTCGGACTTCAGATAATCTTATAATATGGCAGCGTAACTTGTAGCTCCACGATCTTCTCGTCAGTCCTCAGGGTGCGTGCGTTGTACGTTGCCAGGTCGAGTCGTCTTATGGCGGCTCTTCACGTTGGCCAACACAGTGGCGAATGTGTTGGCAGATATATTGGCCAAGAAATTGTGATCGCGTCCACACGTTGGAAGGTCGTTCAGTTTGCTTCGGTTCGGGCCAATGTGCGGACGAATTTATTAAAATGATTATTGAAGCGCTAACGGCTGCTGCGGTTTATTTTTTCACAGCATACCACTATTTTTTTATTTAATTTTCACTATTTTTAATATAAATTTTTAATATTTCTTGATTATACACTAACGTTATACAGATAAGTAAACTATATAAACATTAACACACCTAGGCATAGGTATAATTAACACTTTTACAACTAAGGCCTGGAAAATATTCGAAGCCTGTCTATAAAACTGTTGTAAAATTTTATTAAACAAAGCCTTTTTAAAAAGGGTTATTCTTATTATATAATTATAGAATAAAACTAAATAATAATAATAATAAATAATTTATTTTATCAAACATTAAAGTTACATTATACGATCAGTGATCGAGGTCACCTAGTAAGCAAAATAATGCCTGTAACAGGTGGCTTCGCTCTTCCATAGCTAAAAATTAAAGTATTATTAACGAAATAAAGAAACTAATAGGGAATAATAAAGACAGTACAAACATGATTTTAGTATCCTACTTTTTAATTTGATTTTAGTATGCTACCTATAATATAGCATTAATACATCAATAAATAAATGAATACATCAATCACTACAACGTGAATGTGTATAAGATAAGGGTGATCAAAAAGAAATGGAAAAAATAAATTTTATTTCTTGACGGCTCCGTGGCGTAGTGGCTTAGAAATGAGTTGCTGCCCTGGGGGCCGCGGGTTCAAATCCCGCACGGAACAAGTATTTGTATAGCCTGCACATAATTTATCCGGGTCTGAATGTTTGTCCTTATGCAATTTATGTTTCTAAACTGCCTCCACGATACAGGAGAAAATCCTGTGTATAATAACATTTTTTTTTTAAAAAGACTTGTGTTTTACAAACAATTTTCAGCTTGGTAGGGCTCTATAAAGCGAAAAGTTTATTCATTGGTCATTGTTACTGCCGTTATGTAGACACTAGTTACGATGCGTGCATATAAAATGTAAGCGTGCGTGCGTGCGATCACTCTGAGAGCTCGTAGCAAACTAAACGTGCGCCCAACGTGTGGACGCGGCGGCCAATACTCTGCCACAACCCTTTGATCTTTTGTAAAAAACCGACACCAGACGGATCTCGCGCCAACTTGTGGGCCATCGTCCCAATACGTACCAACGTAGCTTAAACACCCGCTCCACACGATGGCCATCGTTGTTGGCCAACACATTCGCCAGCGTGTTGGCCAACGTGTAGAGGCGGCATTAGGTGGCAACCGAACCTCCACCGGAGATTCTTAGCACCCCCTGCCCCGCTGTTACCATGGTCGCCACCGTAGCCATGAATAGCGGGGCCGCCGGGGACCGGGGGCCGTTTCTTTGTTACTCTCATCATAGGGAGGTATTTGCCATAGTTGCCACGCTTGGCGAGCGGATTGGCAACCGCAGTTTTTTATTGTAAGTTTGTTGTTATCAGGAAGACGCTGCTGCCCATCTCCTGCCTGTTTCCCAATGTCGCCTTTTAAGACACCCACTGGAAGATATGGGGTAGTGGATATTCTTAACCGCCATTACACGGCATAGGCAGAGGGGATAGTGGGTCTTACGATTTTATACCTGAGGCAAAATCACACAGTTCAGCATATTATATTTTTTATAAGGCACTGCAAAAAAATTATAGTGAAAAAATTATTGCTACCAACGTGTTAGGTATATGTATTTTAGGTAAATATTTTTAATTTGTTAATATAATAAAATAAAGATATTACTTTTAATTCGATCATAAATTATAGGTTCAAATTATAAAGAAATTAAAAAACTGTAATTTATATTAATTTTTAAGTACCTACACGAGTTATAAATGTGCATTTTCGAACTTCAGAACTATTTTTTTTTATAGACGATAACTGTTTTTACAATTTGGTTTACAAAACAATGATTTTTTCCTTACTTGACTATCACTTAAAAATTGTTGTTAACTGAATAATAAAATAAATAAGTAGTTCAATAGCTCAATCACTCGGTACAAGAAATTTCAACAAATTTTCATGCAATTCCCTTGTTTTTATTGCTGTAATTGTTTATATAATTAAATAATTTAAAACATAATATTCATTTTCATTAAATAAGCTGTAATATTGTATACGAATTTTCCATTTAAGCAATTTCAAACAAAAGTTGGTGAAAATTATGTACAGGACTTCAACATATTTCGTTTTCAAGATTTAATTTGTTTTAAAATTTCGAAAAGTTCATTTGTAATTAATTGCTTCCATTTTTTTGTATGTCAATATTTTCATGGTGTTATACGTTTGATTCTTAACAGAAAAAAATAAAAAAGAAGTTGTTATTAATCAAAAAAACCGGCCAAGTGCGAGTCGGACTCGCGCACCAAGGGTACCGAACAAATCCGTAGGTTAAAATTATTAAAAATATTTTTATTATATGATGTAACTAAAACTTTATGCATTTCACAATTTTTCCTTTACCTGTGCTATAATACGTTGCTTCGTACCAAATTTTAAGATTCTGAGTTCACGGGAAGTACCCTGTAGGTTTTGATTCCCTTGCGGCATAATATTTGCGGCATAAACGGCTGTATCTTTTGATTGCGTTGGCTTAGAATTCTGTTTTTTTCACAGTTCCAAGGGACAGTAGACTTGAGTATTTGGTATGAATTTCAGCTTGATACCTCCACGCGTTCCTGAGAAAAAGGGTCTTGAGAGACAGACAGACAGACAGACGGACAACAAAGTGATCCTATAAGGGTTCCGTTTTTTCCTTTTGAGGTACGGAACCCTAAAAAGATTAACATAATCTTGACAACTTTCGAGTGTAGGTCTCAAAAAAATTATAAACAAATTTGTATATATGCCGATGCATTTTTTATAAAAATATATATATTTTGCAAGCCCCAAAACAAAAATCAGCTTGTTATTAATATTTTTTTTTAAGTAACCATTCTGACATGTTAGAGCTGGGGGTCACTCGGATGGTACCATTCACTTTGTATGCCACAAGGTTTTCTCAGTTTTCCATCGTATTTTCTCGAAGTATTGATTTTTAGAAACTGTTATTATTTAATTTGTGACACTCATCAAATCGACGTGTTTCGCTCCTTATCGCGCTTTTTCCTCCCACTATCAGAATTTGGTCCAATGGTAAAAGTTGTGTGTCTCGTCAAAACGATGCTGTGTATAAACTTTCAGCCTGTTATTAATCACTGAAATCCCTTGTATGTGGGCCCGTGGATTATCAATTGTGCCTGTGAGTATACAATTTTGACTCGCATTACACTTGTTCGAGACGGCCAAAAAGACTTTAAACGAAAAAGTGATTAAAGAATATTGATTTGTTTAAAAAGTGCAAATACGGAAAATATTGACTAAATAATGTATTAATATAGTTTTACCATGTATTTACAACTCTCAATATGTCTATATAGAAGGTCGGTTTAATGATAGTTAATATAAACAACTTTATTTTGTTTAAGAAAAACCGACCAATCACAGCGCGCCGCGCTATAGAACATTCTGGAAATTTAAATTAACTGCGTAATAGTTTTAAGCAAAAAATTAATGAGAATATTTTATATCTGAAAAGAGTTGTAAATATGATATTTAGTTAGCATATGTCGTATAGATCATTATAATAAAGAAGTATTTCGTATAATTAAGCACGATTCAAAAGTTATAGGATAATTAAAGAATTAATATGCCCATTTAGTGTAAAAGTTTAGGACATTTTACTTAATAACTTTGTTGAATGTAAATATATTAATTATCCTTTATCACGTACTAATGAAGACCAAAAATGTCTATTTAATGATGTATAGCGTGTTAAAATTAAGATTAGTATTATATAGAAAATATTGCAATTTGTGCCATTTGCATAAAGAAAAATGTTTGAAAATAAAGAGGCAAATGGGAAATGGCAAGCGGCTCCCTATAGAGTATAGCCGAAGTCTACCTTATGGGGGCGAAACATTGTAATATTGTAGTAGGAAGAACTACCAGTGCCCAGCAGTAGTATCCGGTAGTAGTTGCAGTGACTAGCAGAAATATATAGTGAAAGTGTTTAGCTAGCCGAAAAAAGTGGCAACTGAAAATTCGGTGTTGCATATAGTAAAAAAGTGTTAGCTAGCGGAAATAGGTCGTAACTGAAAATTCGGTGCGGCATATAGTGAAAAAGTGTTAGCTAGCGGAAAAAGGTCACAACTGAAAATTCGGTGTGACATATAGTGAAAAGTGTTAGCTAGACGGAAAAAGTGATAACTGATATTCGCAGTTACACAAGTGTTAAATTCAACTAATTTTAGTTGATTAATAGCTGCTAGTCAATAGTGTTAAAGAACCAACTACTCCGGACAGATATTTTTATACTACAGCTCTTTTGAATTAAATATTTTAAAATAAATAGTGAACAACCTATAGTGAATAACCATAGTTGACCAACCATTTTTATATAATAGTGATAAATAAATAACAGTGTAAAATCTCGCGACAAATTAATTAGTCGATCCGCTGGCCACTCCCTTGCTATTTAAATTTATAATCGTGCATTTTAATTTTGAACCTCAGTCCACAGTTTATCCGCAGCAACCGCAGAGACGGCAGTGAAAGACGGCAGTGGGAGGATTCCGGAACCTACAGGTGTAGGACGTGAGCGACTCGCGGAGTATCTTCGACAACATTTACTCCGGAGAGTTACGCCCGTCCGGCACATTTTATGGTCCTTCGAGCCGGATTCATCCTCCTGTGTTGCCGACCGGACCATTTTATGGTCTTTTGAGCCGAATCATCCGTATACACCGGACCACATTTGCTGGTCATTCGAACGGGATTCGTCAATCCGTTAGTATTTCGTAACCGGGTACATAGTCACTACCGTTTTAAAGTTGCTGACTTTTCAGAATCAAGATGCCGATCACTCGTTCGCAAGGAAGGGGAGCCATGGCGTGGACTGTCGGTCTGGATGATGGACCGTCGGACAATACCGACACCGTCCGCCACCAGATGCCACCACGCTCACCATCCACAACAGAAGGCGCTGAGGCGCCAGCTTGCCCCCGCGATGGGGGGGTACTCCTGCCTGTGCCAGCCGTTGTTGAAGCCGGTACACCGAAGCAGAGAGAACAGATAGCTTGCCCCTGCGATGGGGGGGTACACCTGCCAGTGCCAGCCGTTGTTAAAGCTGGTACACCGAAGCAGAGGGAACAAATAGAAGGCAACGATGACATTCGCTGTGCATCACCGCCAACAGCCCGGGTATATTCCCGCGCCGAAGAGCCACCAAGGGGCCACACCGATAAAAGTACAAGGTCAAAGAGGACCACTCGGCCAAATAAAAAGGTTTTGAAGGCTCGTGAGGAAGTGCTGAGAATAAAATTGGAACTCGCACAGATCTCATTACAAATGGTTGAAGAAGATGATGAATCGGACGACTATGATGAGGATGGTCACTCCAAAAGTGAGTATGTCCGATCTTGGCTCGAAAATTCTGTAGCCAAGCAAAAGCCAACGCAAGGCGCAACCACCGGTGGGGAGGCCCCACTTAATAAAAACATCACAAAGCCACCCCCGGAGGTTGTCGACCTCAGTGAGCCGCCGATGAAGCTCACAAACAAGGATTCGAAGGTTGATGAAGAAAGGGAGCTCCTACCTGTTGTATCAGAGCTCACCTACCAGGATCCCAATGCAGAAAATATACCGAAGAGTCCCATACCTCAGAAGATTTGCCAGGACTCCAAGGTTGATGAAGACAGGGGGCTCCTACCAATTGTATCAGAGTCCACCTACCAGGATCCCTATCCGGAAGAAGCAACCAAGAATCCCATAACAAAAAGGCCTAACCAGGCACCTGTCAGCAACGAAGACAGGGTGCTCCGACCATTCATATCGGAGCTCACGTCCGCTATAGCCGCACTCGCTGACAAACCAAAACCAGAGAGTGCATCGTCGAATACTTTCGCAGCATCAAAAGCGATAATGACGCTGCCGAGCTTTAGCGGAGCACATACCGAATGGCTTTCGTTCCGTGCCATTTATGAAACAACCCGAGGCTACTTCAATGACATAGAAAATACTGCAAGACTACGAAGAAGTCTACAAGGAAGAGCCTTGGAAACAGTCAGTTCAGAACTCATCGGGCATGCTAAACCAGATGAGATTATGCGAGAACTGGAGCTACAATTTGGGCGTCCAGATTCAATCGCGCAAGCCGAAACCGAGAAGTTACGAGGATTGCCACGCTGTACAGAAGCACCCAGAGACATCTGTACATTCGCGAGCAAAGTGAGGGGAAGCGTCGTCACTCTTCGAGCACTCAAACGAGACCATTACCTCGTTAACGCAGAGCTGCTACGACACCTCACAGACAAACTGCCAAACTCTATCTATCGAAAAGTACGACTCGAGACCAGACCTCGGTTCCTTCAGTGAATTTATAACCGAGCAAGCTCGCTTCTGCAGTGCATTTGCGCCTCCTGAAATCATAAACGGAGCGCAAAATAATCGTCCAACACATAGGACGCACACGGCTACCACTAAGCCGTCTCCGAAATGCAGCGTGTGCGAAAAAGAGGGTCATTATGGATCCGACTGCAACAAGTTTAAAGAAGCAGATATTGATAAAAGATGGCAACTCGCCAAGCAAAGGAATTTATGTTTCCGGTGTCTGCGTTATAGAAGTCAGACACACAAATGCAAAACCACGAAGTGTGGAATTAAAGGATGCAACGCAACACACAATCGACTCCTTCATAATAATAGAAAGGAGAAGACAGAGGGCCCACTAAAAGAACCTCAAGAGACAGTTGCAAACTCATTCGCTGTATCAAAGCATCAAGCTTACTTAAAGATAATTCCAGTTCGAGTAATTGGACCGGCGGGAGCAATAAACACACACGCTCTGCTGGATGATGGGTCGACAGTCTCGTTAATGGATCAAGAGATTGCCGATCAAATTGGAGCTAAAGGGCGGTTGGACCCATTCAAGATCACAGCTATCGGGAACACTACCCTCGATTCACCGGACTCCCAAAGAGTCAAAGTGTCACTGAAGAGTCTCCATAGAAAAAGGGTGCCACTCAGAGCACGCACGGTCGCCAGCCTAAACTTGGGGCCGCAGACTGTGCGTGCAACAGATATAGAAAAATGTAAGCATTTGAAAGACTTAAAGAATCAATTGATATATGATTCAGGCAACCCCAGGATCCTGATAGGACAAGACAACTGGAGACTCTTAATAGCCACTCAAGTCCGCAGAGGTCCACCGCACCAGCCAATCGCCTCGCTCACAGAACTGGGATGGGTGCTACACGGGGCACACACAAAAGCCCCACATCAGCGCGTCCACACGGCCAACGAGCTGTACACGAGCGAGGAGAACACAGATGACCAACTCCGCGAATATTTCGCGCCAGAATCTCTCGTAGTTAACCCGAGAAGATCAGACTCCGGTCCAGAGAAGAAAGCTGAAGAAATACTAAATAGCAGCACCCGTCAGTTGGATGACGAGCATATAGAAAAAGAGCTTCTCTGGACAAAGAAAGATGTCACGACGCCTGTCAACGAAAAAACGACAGTTGAGAGGTCTACACCCTCGTCCTCCGTACCTACTAGTGAGGAAAGATCGTTGACAATTAAAGAAAAGTATAGAGCTCCACTATACAGAGAAACCATTCCCGATCCGATGAAATTTTCAAAATGGGAACGCTTAGTGCGAGCTACGGCCAGAGTGCTTCAATTCATAACACTCTGCCGCAAAACAACAGACAGGACCTTTTACAAAAGGACGAAAAGAAATAGAGAGGAAGACCCCGACTGGAGGAGATTGAAATGTAATCCGCGACGTCTCGCGCAGCCTCCCAGTCAGGTGAAAAATAAAGATGTAAACAAATACATCACACTGGAAGCCGAATATATAAGAAAGGCCGAAAAGCTCCTGATACATGTCATCCAGGAAGACTCCTTCACACAAGAGATAGCCGATCTCCGTAACGATAAGAGGGTCGCCCATGATAGCCGCCTACGACCGCTTCAGATACATTTAAAAGACGGGATCATTGTGCTACGAAGTCGAATAGCCGCTGTAAAAGGAGTCTCTGAAGATATGAAAGGGCCAGCTATATTGGATGGTGATCATCACCTCACCCAATTGTATATTGATTGGACGCATCGTAGCCTGCATCATTGCGGGACCGAACCGACCATCAACGAGGTTCGACAGCATTACTGGGTAATCAGACTAAGACCCACTACTAAAAGAATAGTAAGCCAATGCGTTCAGTGCCGCATAAGAAAGGCACAACCATCCATGCCAGCCACCGGTGATCATCCCAGCACGCGTCTCGCACATCACCAGAGACCGTTCACGTTCACCGGCCTGGATTATTTTGGGCCACTCTCCGTAACAGTGGGACGTCAGCATCAGAAGAGATACGTGGCTCTCTTCACCTGCCTTACATCACGAGCTGTACATTTGGAAATTGTGGCAGATCTCAGCGCAGACTCTGCCATACTGGCATTAAGAAGATTTGCAGCGCGCCGAGGATGTCCCACCGAGATTTACTCTGACAACGGCACCAATATGCACGGTGCCGACAAGGAGCTTCGAGAGGCTTTCCGAGAAGAAGCCAGCCGACGAGGCATAGTATGGCGATTTATAACCCCCTCCGCGCCTTTTATGGGAGGGGTGTGGGAACGCCTTGTTCGATGCGTGAAGACGGCACTATACACCGTCCTTCATGAGAGACATCCGCACGAAGATGTCTTGACCACGCTGCTCTGCGAGGTGGAGTACACAGTAAACAGCAGACCATTGACACATCTCAGTAGACAGCGAAGACAACGAGTCCATCACTCCAAATCACTTCCTATTGGGAGGATCTGCGAGACTGCCAACACCTGGAGTTTTTAGTGAAAAAGATACGAACAGCAAAAAACACTGGCGACGCTCCCAGATACTCGCTGACATGTTCTGGCAGCGTTGGGTCAAAGAATATCTGCCGGAACTTCAAAACCGGCGGGAGGCCCATGGTCAAGGCCCCGATCTACAGGTGGGCGATCCAGTCCTCATAGCTGACAGCCAGTTACCTCGTAACACCTGGCCACGAGGAAGGATTGAAAACATTTACCCCGGTGCGGACGGACAGATCCGCACTGTGGAGGTACGCACAGCAAACGGACTAATCAAGAGGCCAACCAGGAAACTCGTGCCGCTGCCGAAGTAGAGGCAACGTCTCTCACCGAAATTTATGCAGCGACGCTGCGACGAGTCTTCGCGACGCTGCACGGCGGGAGAAATGTTCGAGACGGCCAAAAAGACTTTAAACGAAAAAGTGATTAAAGAATATTGATTTGTTTAAAAAGTGCAAATACGGAAAATATTGACTAAATAATGTATTAATATAGTTTTACCATGTATTTACAACTCTCAATATGTCTATATAGAAGGTCGGTTTAATGATAGTTAATATAAACAACTTTATTTTGTTTAAGAAAAACCGACCAATCACAGCGCGCCGCGCTATAGAACATTCTGGAAATTTAAATTAACTGCGTAATAGTTTTAAGCAAAAAATTAATGAGAATATTTTATATCTGAAAAGAGTTGTAAATATGATATTTAGTTAGCATATGTCGTATAGATCATTATAATAAAGAAGTATTTCGTATAATTAAGCACGATTCAAAAGTTATAGGATAATTAAAGAATTAATATGCCCATTTAGTGTAAAAGTTTAGGACATTTTACTTAATAACTTTGTTGAATGTAAATATATTAATTATCCTTTATCACGTACTAATGAAGACCAAAAATGTCTATTTAATGATGTATAGCGTGTTAAAATTAAGATTAGTATTATATAGAAAATATTGCAATTTGTGCCATTTGCATAAAGAAAAATGTTTGAAAATAAAGAGGCAAATGGGAAATGGCAAGCGGCTCCCTATAGAGTATAGCCGAAGTCTACCTTATGGGGGCGAAACATTGTAATATTGTAGTAGGAAGAACTACCAGTGCCCAGCAGTAGTATCCGGTAGTAGTTGCAGTGACTAGCAGAAATATATAGTGAAAGTGTTTAGCTAGCCGAAAAAAGTGGCAACTGAAAATTCGGTGTTGCATATAGTAAAAAAGTGTTAGCTAGCGGAAATAGGTCGTAACTGAAAATTCGGTGCGGCATATAGTGAAAAGTGTTAGCTAGACGGAAAAAGTGATAACTGATATTCGCAGTTACACAAGTGTTAAATTCAACTAATTTTAGTTGATTAATAGCTGCTAGTCAATAGTGTTAAAGAACCAACTACTCCGGACAGATATTTTTATACTACAGCTCTTTTGAATTAAATATTTTAAAATAAATAGTGAACAACCTATAGTGAATAACCATAGTTGACCAACCATTTTTATATAATAGTGATAAATAAATAACAGTGTAAAATCTCGCGACAAATTAATTAGTCGATCCGCTGGCCACTCCCTTGCTATTTAAATTTATAATCGTGCATTTTAATTTTGAACCTCAGTCCACAGTTTATCCGCAGCAACCGCAGAGACGGCAGTGAAAGACGGCAGTGGGAGGATTCCGGAACCTACAGGTGTAGGACGTGAGCGACTCGCGGAGTTTCTTCGACAACATTTACTCCGGAGAGTTACGCCCGTCCGGCACAACACTTAAGCGAATAATACGAGGGATATAGTTCCGTTCTAGGGACACCTCCGATTAGGACCAAATTTTTTTACATGTTTACCAACATAAATGATGAAAAACTCCAAAGAGATTTTTGGCGCAAAAGCCCAAAGTTTAGTTTTTTAAGGTAGTTCCATGATAAATCGACTAAACCTCACTTTTTACATGGGAATATTGACCCAAAGTTACTTCTACAACGGCTTCGGCGCTGCGGGAAGTGCAGCCCCTTCGCCCTTGCGTAGCGAATCACAGGCACCCATGTTCACCTTCTCAGGTTCAGCTTATTGGCCGCCTTCGGCGACCAGCCTCAGCCGCTACGGCACTCACGGGTGCCTGCGACATGCTACGGCGGGCGGGGACTGCTCTCCCTCCACGCCTACGGCTTTACAAAAACACTAGGAGTAGGGCAGACAAGACTACGTGGAGTCGGGGCGTGCTGATTCAATTTTAGTACAGATTCGATCAGATCAGATATCTTATCTATAAAGGCAGGTTGCCTTCGCTCCCGCCGCAACCTTCTAACCTATTACAAGTGAAAGTATTTCTAAGTGTACAAGTATTTCTGGACAGTTTTAAACAATTCAGAAATAAAACAGTATATTATAATAGTAAATAGTAGTAAGTAACTTTGGGTTAATATTTCTGTGTAAAAAAGTGAGGTTTAGTCGATTTATCATGAAAAACTGCCTTAAAAATCTAAAATTTCAAACCCTCGTAAAAAAATTCAAGGGCATTTGCGCCAAAAATCCCTTTGGGGTTTTTCATCATTTATGTTCGTGAACATTTGAAAATAATTTGGTCCAAATCGGAAGTGTCCCTAGAACGGAACTCTACCCCATAACTTTTTCAGGACCGCCGACTCCTTTAGAATAAAATAAATTCCCACAGTAGCCACGCCATGCAGGCCGGTTGGCAGCTGCAGTTTTATTATTTTGAGCTGCTGTCCATCTCCTGTTTTAAGTTCCTCTGTCGCCTTTGAGGATACCCACGGAATGATACGGGGTAATGGGTTCTCTTACGCTGCCTCTAAACAGCAATTTGTTCCATATTATTTTGTACAGTGGTAGAGCCACGCGCAGCTTTTGCTGTCGCACGGATGGGCCGGCTCGAACCGGGGTGGTACCACGACCTCACAGAAAACCAGCGTGAAGTAGAGGTTTACCTCTGCGTTTCGCTTGGTGAGTGCAGGTGGCCGGAGGCCCTTTTTACTGGAAATGAGGCATTCCATCTTAGTCCTCACGGGTGACAACGCATCTACATTTTGATTTGTAATAGAGGATTGATGTAGATGTCGATGGGCCGCAGCAACCACTTACCATCAGGTGGACTGTGTGCTCGTTTGTCACCCTTATCCTATTAAAAAAAAATATCTGTACCTAATTTATCCGTTTATTTATATAAATCATTAATAAATAAATGAAACGACAACCAAATCTAGTCTAAACTAAAACAAATTACGATACGTACACCTAATGCAACCAATGCAGCACAAAAAGGTTTATTAACGCAATAACAATAAGATAATTTACATAGCTATTAAAATATTTGAATTATTTGTATACTATATAAATTTATATTTTTTTTAATATTGCAAATATGTACATAGGTATTTTTAAAATATTTTGTTGTTGTCCCTCTTGGCAGCCTCAACGCCTACCATTTGTCTCAGTATCCGCTACCACTCCAGCGCCCACTAGGAGCGGTATCGATACCGTAGGAAATCTATTTTCTAGACCAGGCTTTCCTAACCTGGAGTCCGCTTACCAATCATAATAGCCCGACGATCAAATTAAAAAAAAAAGTAATGATAGAGGCGTGGTCGGGCGCTTGACTTGGGGTTTGGATTTTGTGGTGTGTTAATACGTGTGTTCATACCTGCCATGACCCAGGGAACTAGTGTGGAGGTGTGAGTGTGTGTGTATGTGTGTGTGTGTGTGTGTGTGTGTGCATGAACCATATGTTGCGTTGTCGTTGCTGGAGGTCAGTGGCGATAATAGTAGAATCACATTGGGGTCCGATGTTGAAAAAGTTTGGAAAAGGCTGTTTGAGACCGTAAAACCTCCTTAAATTTTGGATGTAAACATTAGATCTAAACGTGTGGAGTGAATAATGTTTATAACTCCTAAAAAAACCTTCCAATTTGAGACATATAGACCATACTGGCAAGCAGTGGACAGATAAGTGGAGTATTTAGATCAGACTTTTTCAGAGAATGATAAAAGAAGACTAATGCTATATTAAAGTTTCTGTAAAAATACGCATTAGGCACCTTAAACAATGGAACGGTTTAGTTTTTTCATTCCATTATATTGCACCGTACACTAATTTCGTATTCAAACAAACAAGACAATTCCGAAAACATCCGACTATGCTTTAATTTTCACTTAAAAATTGTAAAAAAAGATACATAATTTATAAAGTCTGCTAAACAAACCTGTAATATTAAAATCTATTGAAGGTTTAACAACTCAGAATCGCAAAACAATACACAACGTTAATTTTTGTACATCATTACCATTGGATATTAATACCTATCTATTTCTTTAATTATGATTATTTTAATTTATAATAAGGTATGAACCAAGCATAAAAATCTTACAATATTTTGACATTAGATCAGAATCTTTTGAGATAATTAATTAAAACAAACCGCGAAGCGCGCGTGCCACAGAACATCGCAACCGACCGAAGCGGTATTTTTAACATTCCCGACCAACTCAAGGTTGCCTGAGATAGTCGCTTATTCATTGGTATATGACCCAATTTACCATAATATCTTATAAATAGATTTCGTTCGTTCGTTCGATTTTCTGAAGCTTTCAAAATTTTATTAGCCGTAACTGTTCCACCAAGTCGAATATGTAGGTAGTTTGGTAGTAGGTATTTTAGTTTACATGTTGTATTTTATGGTATCCATACGTTGAATTTATAGTTCCAAGTTCGCGATGCGATTGTAAACTATTTCTGAATGTACCACTATCAGGGACTTCTGTAGTAATTTAATACAATTTATGGTTGCTTAAATTACTCGCAAGTCTTTGATTCAAAAATTGCTGGCGTGGGTGCTAGATAACAACTTTTTAACCACCCTAATTTAAATATAAAAGAATTGTTCCATTACACAAATGAAACAGCTTAGAGCGTTGTTATGTTTGTGGCACACGAAATGCCCTGTACCCTTTGAGTATACCATACATTACCTTCACATCTGCTGTCTGCAGACCATTTCAGATGTCTGGTACAAAGCCAAAGCAATTTTAGCATACATTTGTAATTCTTCCGTTGTAAGAAAGGCGTAAAAATTTTCGTTTTCTTTTTATTACAATTAACTTACTGATATTTCACAATTTAGCTCGTGAATATGTAAAGTTTTTAGTGTATTCTTGTTCTTAGGTGTGCTTGTTAGTTTAGGAAAGGCGTCTTTTAATAGTTTATTGATGTTAACGTGAAAATTGTATTATGACTACGTGCGTACGGAAAGTTCCACGTCCGAGTGGGGAAAATCAATTTGACTTAGTGTAAAAAACTTTACTTGTAGATACTTGTATTTTTAGTAGATAACTATTGGTTATTGATAACTTACATTCTATTATATTATGAAATAATATAAGTACTGTAAGAAGACCGCAGGCAATAAAGATGGCGTGCTAGTGCATATAATATTCTGATTAATTAGAACTTTGAATTTGACTTCGCTTATCTTGTTAGGTATATCGTTTCCGTAAGTACGGGGCTAAATCAATAAACGGCAAGAAGAATGTTCATAAAACCTATTAAACCTGAAATTTGTGTCATAATATTGTAACCAGATGGCACACATAACATCATGTACTAATTTTAAAATTAAACTTTTCAATGTGCAACCCATTTTAACCTCTCTACTATATTCTATATGAACATATTTAGAACAAGAATCTTACTAAATGCCTAACATACCAACGCATAACTCAAACCGCTGTATCTAGAAACTTAAAAGCTTTACAAAGAAGCTCCATATATAGGGTTATTTTTCAAAGAGTCGCCAAATTTTAAACTTAAGTTCAAATATATAAATAATGATATACCGTTATTGCAGTTTTTGAAAATACGACCAAATAAGGCTTCTACTTTTATTTGAAATTATCCCAAATTGAATGTGATTTATGGGCAGCAACATTTTTGCCTGCCGATCGACCCTTACGAATGTTTCCGTGCGCAGTAAAATCAGTTCAAATAATGCATTACCACGCATTTTGTATTTAAAATATTTTTTTTATTATCTATCTTTATTTAAAAAGGCTTTTATCCTACAAGGATATGTCAGCCTTATCGTAACCTAACTTGTTCCTGTTACACAAATGCTATTTAGAAAGGGGGAATCAATGTGGTAAGAATATGGACATGAATGATTTTGCTACCGCTGAGTGTGGCTTCGCAAGTATACTCAAAACTCAACCAAACCAAATCGCATGAAAACACAATGTGTCTCTCAAGTAATACATATTACATTAAATTACATTGTTTAATGCGATTGCCAAGTCAATTTATTTAAAACATAAAAGATTTTTAATATTGACATGGTCACTATAAGATGTTAGGTTAGCTAATTACGTAATAACTTAAGACAGAAGGACCCTTAAGTAGGGCCTGAACAAATTAACCGACTTGGTATTACATGGATCTCACAACTTTTTACGGCAGAAGAACTGAGTTGCGAGACTTGGTTTTTTTTTACAAGTTATGTTTTTGATAGCATTACTTATTCTGAACCTTCTCTGCAAATTAGGTCGGTTATAGCAAAATAGCCCTGTATATAGGCAAACACTGAGACGGGATTTATATTATTACAACCCGTATCTAAAAATGCGTGTAAAACACCAAAATGTAAAGATCAAATAAATCCTAACGCGTATTTGCGGATTCTTAAAAATTTACTTTTCATACCCTTGTAGATAAGGTACTTGCGAGTAAAGCAGGAATTATACGGAACTTTTTTTTTCAGCTAGTCGACAAATATCTATTACGGAGTTTACAGTACCCCATGCGGTGCAAGCCGGGGAAGACGCGGAGCTACAATGTCGATATGATTTGAATCCTGGCGAGTCGGATAAGGGACTCTACGTGAAATGGTGGTGGACACCACTGAACGCCACCAGCGACCAGATGCATCAGATTTATCAAAGGATAATCGGGCTTGAACCTGTGACAATTCACAGTACCATTAATTTAGGTATTTATCACAGATTACATTTGTATCTCGTATCCTATGTACATAATATAAGTACAATTTATTTTATAAATATTGTATTATATTGGAATATTTCTAATAAGACTGTGGTAGCTCAGGAGCTAAGCGCTCGCTGTAAATTTCACAGTACGTGAGCAATCCGGGTTCTATCCCCACCGAAAACAATAAAAGTGTTAATTACTATTTTAAATGTTGAACGTGATCGCCGGTGAAGAAAACATCGTGAGGAAACGTGCATGTCTGAGAAATAAAAAAATATTTCGAAGGCATGTGATGTTTGTCAACAGGCATTGGGGCAGCGTGGCTGGACATTTCCTTGCCCTAAAACCTCAGAAATGAGAGGAGGCCTGTGTCCAGCTGTGGGAAGTATATAGTCTGTATTTATTTATTTTATTTAACATTATATATTTTAGTTACAGCCTATATTTATTCGTTAACGATATACATATTAAGTACATATTTATGTAATAAAAATAAATTGCTACAAATATGTTATGAATTCTTTTACGTGGTAGGGCCACTCTGTAGCTATACTATGCACGAACGGTTTGTCTCGACCGACCCAGCTCTCACAGAATAACAGTGTGAAACAGCAGAATAATGCAGCTATTTTTTGTACGCTTAATGTAGAGAACCTGAGACGCTTTTTAATGGTAACGAGGCATTCCAACTTAGTACTCAGGAGTGACAAAGCATTTGCATTTTGATTCTTAATCGAAGATGCACGTAGAAATCTATAGTTCACAGCATCCACTTACCATCAGGTGGACTATGTGCTGCTCATTTTTTAATGTATTTGATTTTGAATTCAAATAATAATAAAATGTTAAATGCACTAGCAACTTTTATCTATGTTTGTATCGATATTTCCTGAAAACTTTAAAATAAGAGTGCAACCGGTGCATGTTGCCAGTAATGATATTTGGATATCTCAAGGTAGCTCAATGAGATTTGTTTACAGAAAAGTTTTAATGTTTTGGTTACATTGGGATCAGAAAGCCAAAATAAAAACCTTATAGAAATGCCAACAGAGATAGAGAGCCAAGAGACATTATAAAATAATCTGTATCTCTGGCTTATAC
Organism: Parnassius glacialis; assembly: GCA_033319125.1. Classification (NCBI taxonomy): domain Eukaryota; kingdom Metazoa; phylum Arthropoda; class Insecta; order Lepidoptera; family Papilionidae; genus Parnassius; species Parnassius glacialis. The sequence goes on along the minus strand of JAVANC010000010.1, from coordinate 21,951,542 downwards.
TAAATGAGCGAATTTTCTTAAACTTTTGTAACATAGATAATAAATTGTTTTTTTTTTTCAGAATTATTAGAAAACGATGGTATTCGGTTAGTGAATGTCACACCAGCGGACTCCGGGACCTACGAATGTGAAGTTTCTAATATCGATGAGGTACGGGAACATCAGGAGTTAATAGTTTATTGTAAGTGTAAAAAAGCACAATTAATTAAATATGTATACTTATTTTAGTGTAAGTAACGATCCAAGAGCATGTCCCATCCGACACTATTGCGATGATATCCCGATCGTCTAAAATTATTCTCTAGCACCTTAAAAACGACAACGTTCCGTTCCTGAAAGCGGGTGGGAAACCTTAGTGGTTAAAAAGTCTTTTAAAAGCTCATTAATTTCACCTTTCATCGTAGCCCACCTCTAAAAGTGTGAAGCGGAAGTGCGATGATCTTGTTTTTCAAGAAAGACGGAAACGTCCCAATAAAGAAATACAGACTGATTTTCCTTCTGAGTCGCATTGACCAATCTAAGAGACTGTGGGAGGTGGACCTTCACCCATCTGATGGTTCACCACCAGATGAGACCTATTCTTTATGGAATTGTATTTATTTATAAACACGCCTATGATAGATATGAATATGAAATTTTAATCATTTTTTTTCATAACCTTCACACTTTTGATAACCGAACATTTAAACAGATAATTTTTAGGGTTCCTTAAAAAAATTATTCCTTACTTTCCTGATGGGCTCCAATGAATTATAGACCAAAAGCAAAACTATTCCAGCACTATTCCCTTGTTATAAAACACAAATAGCACCTTAAAACAGCAAAGTGACTGATGAGGTCGAAATCACAGCGGACAGCGGACCTTATGAAGTCAAGTTCAAATTTTTTGATGTCATCTTACACAGCGATGCGACTAAGAAGGCTTAAAGCGGATAGTGTTGTTATTTTCTACCGACTTCAAAAAGGCGACGGTGCTCAAACTGTATGTTTTTTTACGTGTGTTACCTCATAACTTTTTACTGGTTGAACAGATTTCGATGATTCATTTTTTATTTAAAGCTGGTGCTTCACATGTGGTCCCATATCAATTTGATCAAGGTCTGACCAATAGTTTTTGAGTCATTCTTAATGATTTATTCGGTTGTACAGTGTTTAATTTTTAATTATTATTCACTTTGGAGTCATGTTCACTTGCTCTTTTCAAAACCTACTAAAAATCGTCTCAAACACGCACCTTATTACTACTAAAACAAACACGTAGCCGAAAAGACCCTGGCACTCTATATATTTTAAAGATGGAGTTTAAACTCTACTAACGTGGCTGGCCTAAAGTAGACGATCTCAATGCAGGCGGTGGACGGGTGGACTACTGGGATAGCTATGTTTTTTACCCTCTGCAGCCGTGGTTGATTTGAGGGGTAATAAGTGTTAGAATGACGATTCATTACTCGCCTTATACTCTACTAATTTAGAACCACCGGTATTATCTTAAAAGAGCCGGTGGGTTTGATCAGTGACCAACGCAATCGAGACGTTCATTTCACTGATAGTTCATATAACTCGCTGAGCAACTTTGAGTACAAAGAAGCTGAAAGCTGCTCAGAAAGTTATGAAAATAACTACGTTTAAGTTTAATAAGGATGACCACCGAAAAACCAGAGGTTACAACCTATATATGTGTCACTGTTTGGCACAGGCCTCCTCGCATGTCTGAAAATCTAGAGCAACTGATAAACTGCTCTCACTAGACTGAGTGACCAACAAAATGAACTATGCCAATGACTTAAAATAATACTTTGTAACAATTTATATAGGAGGTAATTAGCAGTGAATCTATGTATATAATAGGGATTGATGCTTAAATATGTTAACTATGATTTAGATATTTTAATTTTTAAGTTAATAAACTGACATTTAAAATTCACTTGCATATAAGTGAACTTTAAATGTCTTTGAACTGGGACTGCGTCAGACTCGTTAACTTACTGCGCCATAGCCCTCTTAGAAATAACAGGAGGTTTGTGCCCAGCAGTGGGACGTATATAAGTTCTCTCTTCACTTCTCTTCTACGCAACTCCAAGATAATAGTTGACGACTGGTGCATAGGTATTTGGAGTCTGGTTTGTAAGTTCCACAAATAGAAGTTGTTATTGTTGTTCTGCGACCAACGTCGTTACGGTTGCTACAACCGATAAAAGAAGCTCTATTGCACACAATGCTAGCAACTGACTTTGTCGGCAAAGATCAATCAATTAAGATACAACGTTATAATCTATTGTATACGCATTTGGTACATAATTGTTTAACAAAAATAATTTCAGCCATGGGCACTGGTCCGCAACTTAATATTTCCATGGCGTCAGACGGACCGGAAGTGAACGAAGAAATAAACGACGATGAGGAAGAGCTGATAGTGACATGCGAGGCTAGTGACGTCGCACCTTATCCAGACCTATCAATTACTGTGGATGGGTAAGATATTTTTTGTCATTTACTTTTGTTTTGGCATTAATTATGGAAGATAGGCAATATTTTGTATATCAACAATTTCCTTTGTAAGTGTAACTCGTGAATTTCCTTTGTAAGTGAAAAGAACTTGTCTTGAGTTTCAATAATGCATAATTATATAAGAAAATGCTAACTATACTAAGCCTGTAAATTGACTTAAATATTGTTTTAATTAAACTGCACTCATGGACATAATATTTAGAGGAACACCTAAAAAATAAAACCAGCTATTGCCGTGTCAATTGTGACAAAACTAACATTGTTCAAACAAAGTGGTAGAGTCATGCTGCAGCTATATTAGTAGTATAGTAGTATAGTAGTATAGCACGAATGGGTCAGCTCGACCGGGGTAGGACCACGTTCTTACAGAATACCAGCGTAAAATAGCTACTTAAGGCTACTGTGTATCGTATGGTGAGTGTGTTTCGTAGTGTATGTATAGAACCGAAGACCCTTTTTACTGGAAACGAGGCATTCCATCTTAGTCCTCACGGGTGACAACGCATCTGCATTTTGATTCGTAATCAAGGATAGACGCAGATGTCTATGGGCCACAGCAGCCACTTAGCATCAGGTGGACTGTGTGCTCGTTTGTCACCCTTATATTATGATATACGCTATAATTAAAATAAATTCAGTTTCTGAAGTCGGTGTAAAGTCATAGTGTATTAGAAAAATTAAAGCCCCGTCTTCAGAATGTGAAATTATTAGTCAAGTCTTCAGAATGTGAAATTATTAGTCAAGTCTTCAGGATGTGAAATTATTAGTCAAGTCTTCAGGATGTGAAATTATTAGTCGTCTTCAGAATGTGAAATTATTAGTCAAGTCTTCAGAATGTGAAATTATTAGTCAAGTCTTCAGGATGTGAAATTATTAGTCGTCTTCAGAATGTGAAATTATTAGTCAAGTCTTCAGAATGTGAAATTATTAGTCAAGTCTTCAGAATGTGAAACTATTAGTCGTTTTCAGAATGTGAAATTATTAGTCTTTGACGTCGGCTTTTCCTTTTTTTTACCCTTTTGAGTGGACTAAGGAATATCACAATCTCAATGTAGCCTAAATAGTTAAATTAAAAACTTCATCCCTGAGCGCAGGAACGCACTAGCGGCTGATCGTGATGCGGCATGCCGTTGCGGTAGACTGCACTTCTATTTTAATATTAAACCGCATGATATCGACTCACTGACTTGCGGCCTGCCGTCAACAGCACCGATTGAAAGATGCGGTGCACCGCAGCCTACGCACTCGGCGCGGTTAGCCGTAAGCCAGGCATATTGATTCGCTTTAAGAAAAATCTATCTCGGATTCGATCAAAATCGAAAATACTAGAATCTATATAAATAAATAACTGTAGCAACTTTTTCGATGTCCAATATTTCTCGAAGTACTGACGATTGCGGTGGACCGCAATAGAATCGATACGATGCGGTTAGCCAGAATACGGCGTGCCGTTGCGGCAGACCGTATATACGAAGTTCCGCATCACGCCCCGCTGCTAGTGCGTTCTTGGCCTAAGGGTGACAAAATAGGTGTCATAGGGGTGAAATTTTTCTCCAAAATTTATACGGGACCACCTTTGAAGTACAACCTATTTAAAAAAAAAATAATCTTCAAAATCGGTTCTTATAGTTTTCCGTTCACCAGATGTCGCTACTTGTAACAGAGGAGAAGTTATTTGTTACATAGTGTCACCATAAGTAAATATGTACGTTTCAAATAAAAGTTTTTCGTTTTCTAGTGTATGTACCTGTGTACCTACATAAAACGATGCCTCAATGGGCATTTTGTTTGCCAATTTTAGGGTTCCGTACCCAAAGGGTAACCAACGGGACCCTATTACTAAGCCTCCGCTGGCCCTCCGTCTGTCTCTCAGCGGGCTGTATCTCATGATCCGTAAAAGGTAGACAGTTGAAATTTTGACAGAATGTGTACGTCTGTTGCCGCTATAACAATAAATAACACAAATTAAAATTAAAGGGGCTCCCCTACTAGAAACATGTTTACGAAGGTACGGAACTCTTTATGAGCGAGTTCGACTCGCACTTGGCCGGTTACTTGCACATTTTAAACTCTCTTTTTAATTCCTTTACTTATAGGAATGTGGCTCTTAATTCGTTTTAGAATAGAAAAGAATAGAAAAGAATAATTTTTTATTTAATATAGATCACATGTGTAATACTTATTGAAAGTCATTTTTTACTTTACCACTGGTTCGAAAAAAAAACCTCTGTCCTGGGAAGAACCAGCAAGAAACCCAGCGGGACTTTTTTTTAAAGCAAATTTTACAATAATGGTTGTACTAACTATATAAGTACAAAATTTATTTTAGAAACAGCTTGGAAGCGATCACCTCATTCCCAGGGGTTATTATCAACCATGTATTCATTTATACTATAATAACCCTTTTTATACAGTTTCAACTTAACAAAATATTTAAACTTGCTAATGGAGAGAGCCTGTACACTTTCCGGGACCTTGTTGTAATAGCGTATACATTGCCCCAAGAATGAATTACTGACTCTGTGGAGTCGAGAAACTGGTATCACTAGCTTGTGTTTGTTCCTAGTGTTTACAGAATGCACATCACTTTTTTTACTAAAACTACCTTTGTTTTTGTTAACATACATTAAATTTTCGTAAATATACTGAGAGGCCAAAGTTAATATATTTATTTCTTTAAATTTATCTCTAAGAAACTCTCTCAGTTTTAGGTTGTAAATAGCTCTAATGGCCCTCTTCTGTAAAACAAAAATAGTTTCTGAATCAGCCGCATGTCCCCATAGCAAAATCCCATAAGACATTATGCTATGGAAATAACTGAAATAAACTAATCTAGCTGTCTCGACACTAGTGAGACATCTAATCTTTTTTACAGCATAGGCTGCAGAACTTAGTTTAAATATAGTTTAAATTCCAATCAATATAAAATGTAACAAATATTTCAGAAATTAACACTAACCGTCATATTTTGCTAGTAATTTTACTCCCCTTCCATGAAATCTGTCAAATATTTCAACTCAAATCGGTCTGTAGCTCTTAAAGAGAGCGTTGTCGCCTTTCTTAAGGCGGCTACTGACACGCGTGCCGCAGGGGCAATCTAGGGAGCAAAGCGATCAGAGCAATATTGGAGCTGTCTCTACACACACGCCTGCCGTTCAGTATGAGAGTGTACGATGTACGTCTCGCTGGACGCACGCGTTGAGAATGGCGTCAGTTTTATCGAAATATCAATAAATCGTTATATATAGCCTTGGCTCTTTTTTATATAGAATAAGGGTGACAAATAAGCACAGTCCACCTGATCGTAAGTGGACACTGTGGCCCATAGACACCCACATTTATCAATAAAACCACTAATTAATTAATAATTACAACCATAATATAGTGCTTATAAGCTGCAGCTTTTAACAGTGGTAGAGCCACGCGGCAGCTTTTGCTGTCGCACGGATGGGTCGGCTCGAACCGGGGTGGTACCACGACCTCACAGAATACCAGCGTGAAGTAGGTTTACCTTTGCGTTGCGCTTGGTGAGTGCAGTTGGCCGGAGGCCCAATCCCCCCCCCCCCACCAACATGGTAGCGGAATTAAAGAAAAGACTACCCCAGGAGGGTACCAGCATCCCTGGAGAATCCCTCGCTGAGCATCCACGACCATACTACTCCACTCCTGAGCGTGGGTACTCAGGCTGGGGGGGAGGGGGGTAAAATTCCGCTCGCGACTAAAACTGCTCGGGGCAAGCGGAGCAATAAGACCAAGACGACCCCTGTCACGCCATCCATGAAATTTTGCAACACCAGGGGACTTCATTCCAACCTTAACGCTGTCCATTACCATCTAGAGACGGCAAAGCCGGCCTTGCTCTTTTTAACCGAAACTCAGGTGTCCTCTCTGGCTGATACTTCATATCTCTCCTACCCGGGGTTTGCGTATACGTCAGAGAGGACATCTGTTTTCGACGCCTCGGCAGTCTTGAAGGTACGGACCTGTCCATCCTGTGGCTGCGCGTAGACAGCAACGACCATCTCCGCGTCTATGGGTGCCTCTATAGGTCCCATAGAGGTAATGCCGACACAGACCGACTCATCGACCACGTCCAAATGGCTGCAGACTCTGTGCTACAACAGGTCCCATCTGCAGAGATCGTAATACTCGGTGGTTTTAACGCCCACCACGCTGAATGGCTTGGTTCCCGTTTAATCGATCATGCGGGTAGATCTGTCTATGACTTTGCCTTGGCATATGGTCTAACACAACTGGTTACTTCGCCTACGTGGATCCCAGATGTGGAGGATCATATACCTTCCCTGTTGGACCTTCTGCTGACCTCTTATCTGGACGGATATCTGGTCTCCGTCGATACCCCTCTGGGCTCTTCGGACCATTGTCTGATCCGGAGTACGGGGCCACTCATGCTCCCACCGCAGTTGCGATCTGCAGCTTGCCGCCGTGTTTGACACTATAGGTCAGCCAATCGGGATGGGATGCGGTCTTTTTTTGCATCCTACCCTTGGGCGCGTATTTGCTTCTCGCCGGAAGATCCCAGCGTTGTTGCCGATTTGTTGCTGATGTGGTACTTCAGGGTATGGAACTTTTTATTGCATTCTCTGTGGTGCCCATCGGAGGCAGATCCCAGCCATGGTTTGGTCGCTCCTGTAAAATTGCATCACGCTATAAGCAGGAGTGCTACCGGGCCTGGGCTGACGCATCAACGTCTCGGGATGTAAACACCAGCGCACTTAAAAAGAAGTATAATTCCGCCTCCAGGTCCTTCAAAAGCGTTATTGCCAAGGCAAGGTCTGAGCACATCGGCAGAATTGGTGAGAAGCTAGTTCGCCTTCCTTCGGGAACCCGTGCATTCTGGTCTCTCGCCAAGGCTGTCCAAGGGAACTTCTGTCAGCCATCTCTTCCATCTCTGCACAGAGAGGACGACTCACTGGCCCATGCCGCATAGGAGAAAGCCGATCTGTTGAGCTCTCTTTTTGCGTCCAACTCGACTCTAGATGACGGGGAGAATACACCGCCGACCATCCCGCGGTGTGAGTGCTCCATGCCGGATGTGCGATTTACACAGCGCTCGGTTTGTAAAGCACTCTTCGCCCTGGACGTCAGCAAGTCGATTGGGCCTGATGAAGTCCCTCCCACTGTGCTGAAGACGAAGAGTTGGCACCGCTTTTAACGCGTCTTTTCCGGTACTCCTACTCCCAAGGTGTAGTCCAGAATTCATGGAAGACAGTTTTGGTCCACCCGACCCTTAAAAAGGCGACCGCTCAAACCCGTCCAACTACAGGCCTATCGCCATAACCTCCTTGTTCTCCAAAATAATGGAATCCATTAAAAACTGCCAGCTCATGAGGTACCTTGAGGATCACCAGCTAATTAGTGACCGCCAGTGCGGTTTTCGTCGGGGTCGATTAGCTGGTGGTCTACCTGACTCATAGATGGGCGAAGGCAGTAGAGTTCAAGGGGGAGGCATTGGCCAGTTTGGACATAGCGAAGGCCTTTGATCGGGTCTGGCACAAAGCGCTTCTTTCGAAACTTCCTTCCTATGAGCTTCCCGAGAAATTATGCAAATTGATCACCAGTTTCCTTGCTGATCGGAGCATCAAGGTCGAAGTAGACGGTGCATGCTCTAATTTAAGCCTATCAACGCTGGTATTCCACAAGGCTGCGTACCATCACCAACGCTGTTTCTCCTGCATATCAATGATATGTTGCAAACTAGTAACATTCATTGCTATGCAGACGACAGCACTGGTGATGCCTTATATACCGGCCGTGCCAATATTTCTCGGGAAAACGTCGCCGAGTACCGGGACAAACTTGTGTCTGAAGTCGAGTCTTTGTTGAACAAAGTCTCGGATTGGGGGCGATTAAATGTAGTCCAGTTCAATCCCAGAAGACACAAGTTTGCGCGTTCACCGCTAAAAATAACCCCTTTGTCGTATCTCCTCAGTTTCAAGGCACTCCCCTTGCTGTCTCAGCTAGCATCAGAATCCTCGGCGTCGACATGTCGAATAGTGTGCAGTTTCGTGGTCACTTGGAAGGAAAGGCCAAACTGGCCTCTAAAAAGCTTGGCGTGCTCAGCAGAGCGAGACAGTATTTCATGCCGGCACATCGCTTGCAACTTTACAAAGCGCAAATCCGGCCTCACGTGGAATACTGTTCTCATCTCTTTTTTTTCTTTCCCATACTAGCCCTTGTGATAAGTTAAGTAACAAATCCCAGTAATGTTACTTGTAAGTTACAACGTTCAAATAACCTTCTTTCTGCGGTTCTGACTTGTACGGTATATATTACTCTGCTCTATGCTTGTACTCATACGTGTGCTCCGCGCGAAAGTCGCAACGAACTGAACGAAATTGTCCCAATTGCGCTTCACACGCGACAGCGGCAAGGCCGATCTAGGGGCAAGGAAGGTCTTGCGCTCCTGCCGCCCTGCGGCAGGGCCAACTTAAAAATTTACCCCTGCTGTAGGTAATACACACATCACAATTAAGGAGGCAATTAAGAGTCATCCCCACTCGTACACCCTAGATTGCCCCTGCGGCAGGCATGTCAGTAGCCGCCTTTAAAGAACAAGACCACCGCACATCTGCTTCACTCCTCCGGTGTAGCGCCACCATGGTGGCAGAAAAGGTTATGGATTGCCCTCATTAGCGAAGATACCGCGTAACATACATAGCATAAAATAAAATAATAAAACAGGAAAAGTTAACAATTCGACTGTATGCTCTTTTGAAGACGGATAAAAAAGGAAACTCGAAAATGATCACCTTGGAACTTTCATAAACAATCTTTTTTCTAAAGTGATTTATCCACACTCAGTATTATTTCTTTGTTTAATTGTCTTCTCAGTTTATCCCAAACACGCTCTATCGAGTTAAGGTTTTTTGTTGTAGGTTTGAAAGGAAGGCCAAATTGGCCTCTAAAAAGCTTGGCGTGCTCAGCAGAGCGAGACAGTATTTCATGCCGGCACATCGCTTGCAACTTTACAAAGCGCAAGTTCGGCCCCACATGGAATACTGTTCTCATCTCGGGGCCGAGGCACCCCAGTGCCAGCTCCTTCCACTTGACCGCATCCAGCGCAGAGCGGTTCGAATCGTAGACGACCGAGTTCTTTCTGATCGGCTCGATACACTGGCACTGCGTAGAGATGTTGCATCTCTGCGTATTTTATCGCATCTATCACGGGGAGTGCTCTGAGGAATTGTTCGGACTAATTCCAGCCGCTCAATTTCACCATCGCACATCGCGACAAAACTCGCGTTACCATCCATACCATCTGGATGATTGGCGGTCCACCACTGTGCGATTTAGAAGAAGTTTTCTCCCTCGCACGACTTCCTTGTGGAATCAATTACCACCAGCGAATTTTCCGGACCGATACGACTTAGGAACCTTCAAGAAAAGAGCTTACACCTTTCTAAACGGTCGGCAACGCATCTGCAATTCCCCTGGTGTTGCGGTTGTTCACGGGCGGCGGTAGTCACTTACCATCAGGTGAGCCGCATGCTCGTTTGGCCCCTTAAAAAAAGGTCTGGCGAGTGAGCTGGTCATTTCAAATATTCGGTTTCGATTTTTAAGACATTCCAAAACTATTCCTGCAGTGAGTGTCCTAGCATTATCATGCGTTTAAAGGAAATTATCTCCAATGTATAGGCAATAGGCATCATGATCTGTTCGACCCGTTTTTTACGACATGTAGCTTTATACGAGCCTTCATATGTCTACCGAAACTATTTTTGACCCTTCCACATAAGGCTCTTCCAACATTGTTACTGGAGCAAATATTTCTCCGGATCGTCACCATACTTTGGTCATTCCATCATCAAGACTATACCAGGAGTCGTCAGTAAAGAGTAATCTTTCAAGTATCATCATCCCAGTTTTGAAGATATTCTGGCAGGCATGTGTGCCGCTACTCCAGCCGCTTTAAGTCTTCTTCTTTTGGTGTTAGTACTAACTGTCAAATGTCGAACTTTCTGCAGCTTAGTGCTTACTTTAGAAGAAGTTGAAGTATGATTTCTTAGCACACTGCTTACACCTACAATAAATCTGTCTTCTCTTACTATTGTTACTTTTTTGCGACCTTATCGAGTCTTTCATTTAACATTAGAAAAAATGACAGACAGAATTTCGCAATGTTTCACAGCTACTTGATTGATTGTAGTTAAATGTAACTATTTTCGCTTAAAGTTAACAGCTCTCGGGGCTTGAAATACCGTGAGATCCGGCATTATCACGTAATCAAGTGACCGTTAGTCTTTACTAAACACGACAACAGTAGATTTTAAACGTATTAATCTTTATTTATTAATTATTAAATAAATACTTTAAGGATAATCCCATATAAATTTAAAGGAAATATCGTCGCATTGGATAAACAAGGTTCTAAGTGAAGAAAGGAACAAAAGGCACAATTAGAACATCAAGATTTAATGAGTTTCTTTTCTGCCTTAGATGACTTTAATGTTATATTAAAAACTTCGACGCAATGTTGAGGATGTCACTTAGACGTAACATAAGGCTTTATTCTATTATTTTAAGCTTTTTATAATAAAACGAGTCCGTGAATTTACACAGGTCCTATCTGTTACATATTTTTAGTATGCATGCTAGAAAATAACATAAATTCAACAAAGTTCTATCTTAAGATAACTTTGTTATTGTGAAATACGTTTAGGGCAGTATTGTAATGAAAAATATGTATGAATAAAATACAATATAAATATGATTACACTGACACTTCAAATAAAAGAAATTATGATTAAGTATTTTAGACTAATAACTAAATAAGACTAACTTACGATCAATCTTAAGAATCCATTACATCATTGCTTGAATTTGAAGTGTCAAATAATAATGTCCTCCAGACAGAATTTCGGTCACGGCGGTCAGTCTCAACGGAGACTAGCCATCGGCGCAGGACAGGATTATAGTGCCTAAGTGTATGCGCAAGCACAGGTGCACTCTCTATTCCCTCACTCTCATAGTCCGATGGGATGGTAAACCGACACAACCGGAGAGAGATCAGGCGCAGAACCAACTTTCTGACTCTGGGCAGCTACTAAGAATTTCTTGATGGAAAAACTCAATAACTGATTTAAGAAATGTCAAATCATGTAGAATTAAGCCAATTTTTATCTTCTGGTGTTTGATAAGACCCTGTCATTCAGTCATATAATGACTTGTCTTATAAAATATTGATATGTAGCACAGTAAATTTCAGAGAGTAGATTTTGTAGATTTGCTTTGTAGATACATAGGTATTCAAGTGTTTTTGCAACAATTTGCGTAGCCAAGGACAAGGAGCTTGGTAGTAACTATACCACAAGGATTATTAGAGTTCAAATTATTTAACAACTTCATAATTAAGTGAAAACGATGAGTAGAATTTTGCAGTTCCAAACCATGTCTATGCGGGAGTAAACACGTTGCACATATCGAGTGACGTGCAATTTCGTGGTCACTTGGAAGAGAAGGCCAAATTGGCCTCTAAAAAGCTTGGCGTGCTCAGCAGAGCGGAACATTAATTCATGCCGGCATACCGCCTGCAACTTTACAAGGCGCAGGTTCGACCTCACATGGTACACTGTTCTCATCTCTGGGCTGGGGCTTCCCAGTGCCAACTCCTTCCAGTTGACCGCATCCAGCGCAAAGCGGCTCAAATCGTCAACGACCGAGTCCTTTCCGATCGGCTCGATTCACTGGCGCTGCGAAGAGATGTTGCATCTCTTTGCATTTTCTTTCACATTTCGGAATTATCCGGATTGTTTGGATTAATCCCAGCCGCCAAATTTCACGAACACACATCGCGGCATACCATTCACACCATGGATGCTTGGCGGTCCACCACCGTACGTTTCACTAGGAGTTTTCTTCCGGCGATTTTTCCGGACCCATACTACTTAGGGACCTTCAAGAAAACAGCTTACTCCTTTTTAAAAGGCCGGAAACGCATCTGCAATTCCCCTGGTGTTACAGTTGTTCATGGGCGGCGGCTTACCATCAGGTGAGCCGGATGCTCGTTTGCCCCCTCTCCTATAAAAAAAATACCTGAACTCCTGAATACCCAGGAGTAGAATAGATCATTATAATTATAGTGGTTGTATATTAAAATGTACTCGCACGTCATTGTATTGCAAACACAACAACGAACAACACAAAATAATTTTGGTTCCCATAAAATTGTCAGATAGAACATTGTTATCATATCACAGAATATAGTTTTTAAGATAAAACAATGTTGCCTTTTAATTTTCTCTGACATTATTTACTTTTAAAAGAGTTTTTTATACAAATAAAACCAACATCCGTAAATATTTTCTAGATAGTTCAAAAAATTATTTTGCGATATGTGCAGATAGGACCTTGTTTACCCAACGTGACGATATTTCATCCCTAAGCGAAACATTTTAACAACAAAATAGGGGATGAACATTTAATGCTTTTTTTTGTTTTTATAGGATAGGGTGACAAACGAGCACACAATCCACCTGATTGTAAGTGGTAGCTGTGGCCCATAGACATCTACATCTATCCTCGTTTGCGAATCAAAATGCAGATGCGTTGTCACCCGTGAGGACCAAGGTGGAATGCCTCTTTTCCAGTAAAAAGGACCTCCGGCCACCTGCACTCACCGAGCGAAACGCAGAGGTAAACCTCTACTTCACGCTGGTATTCTGTGAGGTCGTGGTACCACCCCGGTTTCAGCCGGCCCATCCGTGCGAGAGCAAAAGCTGCCGCGTGGCTCTACTTCTGTCAAATGTTACTATGAAGACGACAATCCGGTTGTTACCCTAAACATATAAGCGGTATCCTTGAAATTATTTTATTATTAGTTTTTGAAGTCGGCTCTTACTTTAAATTAAAAGTTTATTTCTTACGTTCTTTTAAATTTGTACGTGCATGAGTTGAAATCTTTCCTATAGGCTGATTTTTAATTTTTTGAACTGTCTATCTTTTAACAGGGATATAGCCAACACATCAGAAACCGTAAATGGCCCTATTGAAGGACTGTACGATATATTTGCGAATGCAACTGTTTCTAAGAAATTAGCTGACGGTGCAGAAATACGCTGTGAACTTTTCTTTAAAAATGATAATATCTCGCATCCTGCTTATGTAGACATCGAGACATTCAGTACATCAGGTATGAATTAGAAGCTGTTCTTCATTTATAAATTACAGATATTTTTAAGAATAAGATTTAATTAATTTTATTGAATCATTCATAAATATTATTAATTAATTAAACCAGTCAATAATTAGTATATTTGCTAAATAATTTAAAGAGGTAAAATTTAAGGAACTTATAATAAGAGTCAAAAACCGTTTCAATTCTTTAATAATATTATTTTTAGTAGTTATTAAGAAAGAAAACAAATAGATTCATAATTTTTTTGTAACGCAGTAAAAAAAATTCTACAATAAATCGTCAAAATATTATCCATTTAAAGGAATGTCTAACATTGCATGACGCTGTAACTGCATTTTGATGTTCGCTGAACAATAATGACACGCGCAACTTATTTCTTATAACTTCTTTTAGAAAGCTATTTAAACTAATTTTCCACATTTATTGAAATGACAAATGAAAAGAGTTAAATACAAAAAACGCATAACTTTTTTTATTGTACTCGTATATGTACAACTATATATATTTACTAGTTTAATACCTATCTAAATACAACAACTTTTAAATTAGAGATTTCTGAGTGAAGGTATTACATTGAATCTTTGCTTTTTATCAAATATTATTTGTAAGAAAATTACAGTCGTTATTATTAAATAATGCCTTTTTAATGATTTTAAAATTAAGGCTTGCTAACAAAATTTACTAGTTTTTGTTTAAGCTTTTGAGTGGAATATATTTGTTTTAACTTTACAATAAGTAAAATGTTATTGGTTATGGTTTATTAGTTTGGTATAAGGTAATTAGATTATAATTGTGTGGCTACGTTTGCAAACTAACGAAGTGTTGGTTGTCGGTGGGGGGCGCCAGGCGCCGAGGTATCCACTACAGAAGTGCCCGAGAACATCACTGCTCCTGATGTGGTCTTCGATACTTTACAAAATCTAAGTAAGTGTCACATTAATCTAAATATCCCCCTAGCATCAAACCCTTATGTATAGCGCTTTTAGCCCCTTTTGAAGACTGTTTATTAAATAATTTTCCAATTGCCTTTCTTAATTTTGTCTGTCTCCAATATCTCCAGTGAAGAATAAATTATCACATAAAAATGAATATTGCCATCCGATAAAGACGACATGATTTATTATCTTAATTCAGTGTAATCTGGATAAATAGAATATTACGGGTAACTCGGTAATTATGTTTATCTTTAAATCTATTATTACCAATTAAAATGTATTCTCTTTACCTGTTTAGCAGATATCCAGATACAAAATGTTGTCTTATTGACAGAGTCCCACAAATAGAAACTGAAACAGAACTTATATAGAAATTACTAATAACTACCAATCAATATTTACCTACTGAAAAGTAGATTAGGGAATAGGGCTAAACATAAAAATGATTAATATAGATAGTTATGAGCACAACTTTAGATAAAGAATACTCACTAACGACCTACAGATACTCACGTGTTGGTAGCTTGCTGTAGTTGCACTTTCAGTAATCTATGGTTGCTCTGTTGGGAAGTGTACACACATCGAAAAAAGTTTGCGATCAGTTCGAAAAATCGAAATATTTTTTGTTACGGTAGACTGTATTATAATATCTTCTTCATTTTAGATTATTTACGAAAAATTATAGAATTAGAATATAAAACAATAAAACAAATTCAATTGTTTATCCATATAAAAAGAAATTCAATCCAAGCTTACGCTCATTCAGAAATATGGCTTAGTCAATTTAAACGGAATTTAAAATATTTTAAAATATTTTTTCGAGGAAAGTTGTGATTGAAATATGTCAAGAGGATTATTAGAAGTTTTACGAGCAAGAATTGTAACTTTGAGGGAAGAAGGGTATTCCACGAGAGAAATAGCACGCAGAGTTGCTGTATCCTAATCCCATATCGTGGCCACGTTGCATAGGTACCACGGCATGGATAATTCAGCTGACTGACCCCGCAGTGTTCACCCAACTGTTCTAACTGCTTCTCAGAAGCGCTATATCAGATTGCTGTCAGCCCGGGTCCTGGTAGGACTATGAGCACGGAGGTCTTGGCGAGTACTTCTAAATTCACGGCAATGTCTAGGTTAGGCTAGGCTCCGGCAAAATAAAGAATATAAACTCTTCGTTAACGACTCGCGAATCAGTACTCATCCGACATGTCCGTGTCTGGAGAAGACCTGGAGACTATGAAAGGCAAAGAACTGCCACTGGAACCGTTTACCAAGGCGGGAAATTGGTGTCCTTTTGGTGTGGAATTGTGATTGGAACTAGAACGCCTTTGATCCCGTATCGAGGCTCCATGACGGCAGATAGGTACAAAACGGTCGCTATTGATGGAATTTTCAGACCATTCCGAGTAAATGGGCATGGGCACCAATTCATACTGATCGATGATAATCCGCCCGCACATCGAGCTCAATGGGTCAATGCTACTCTCCGAGAATACGACATCACAAGGTTAGACTGGCCTGCCGACAGCCTGACTTAAACCCAATAGAGCACGCATGAGATGCTCTTAAGCGAGTTGTTTGGAACCGTCCTCCCCAGCCACCTCCCCAGACAGTGCCAGACATCAGGGAAGCCGCTATTCAAGAATGGGACAGGTTACCGCAAGAAATGCTCGATAGTTTGATACTCAGCATGCCCAGGAGGTTCTCCGCATGTGTCGAGCCAGGGAAATAAAATTTTTGTATAAATTTGGTTAAACAATCTTTTTTATTTCCATTTCTGATACAATTATTTTAGGATTGAATTACTCAATTTATTTTTAATAAAGTAATAAATAATAAATACAATAGTAAAAAATAATAAATTATATAAAGAGTTTAATTATTTAATTTCAAACGTATATAACGTAAACAATTTTTCTTGATAAAGATAAATTTTAAAAATATATCAGCTTTTGCTAGAGATCACAAACTTTTTTTGATGTGTCTATACCTCATATGCGCGTAGTTGTCTAATCCCAAAACATAATCGCTTCGCGCTAACGACTATTGCTACAAACTGCTAACAGAACACTAATACTTATCCTCAAAGATCATACTCTTCTGCCGACTACTGCTACAATATACGTTTTCTTACTAAGTACTTAGTATTTACTAGCTGCTATTACGAATATTAAAAAAAGATGAAAAATTGTTTAGTAAAGAGGTGAAATTTATAAAATTAATAAATGCTATATTACACTATATTATACAGACTACATAATCTTCATATCATAGAATTATTACGCAAATAATTCTATGCTTCGATCAAAGATGTTTTATAGGTCCAGATACCGTGTTGCTAACACACCGCAACATTCATAGTGAAGACAGTCTTTGATTCATGTGTGCGTGAGTACCACGTGACGCGCATATCTTACGCACCATGGCTGCATTAATGTGCGTGACTTCGGTAATAACAGTGCGAATCGATTACCCAAAAATGTGGGAGATTTTATATTTCATTCATATTGACGTACCTATTGATTCTAAGAGTATAAAATGTGTGTGCGTGGCGTGTGCATTTGTGTGCGTGTGTATATGGGGATATGATTGCTTATGTGTGTTTTATGTAGCCACAAACATCGCACTCAAATATTGAAGATATGTAATAAAACCTATAATTAATGTAACAGTTAAAATAAATAAAAACACAGTAGATATTTATGTATGTAACATATATTTATAATCTATTATTACTAAATATATACAGAGTACTACACTTTTGTACTGTAGAATACAAAATATTGCCGCTTTTTACGAAGACATTAAATTATTTTTCAATCCTAAGTAAAATGACGAAAAAAAGCAAGTTTGGTTAAGCGTAAACTTCGGCCAAGAGATAGCAAAATGTTTGATTTTTTTAAATTGCTCCGTTCCGTTGCTACCTAAAGGAAGGACAAAAACAAATAAACAAAAAAAATCACACTTTCACATTTATAATATTATATTAGTATGGATTGTCAAGAATGATAGATAAACTTTTAAAACCGGTTTACAATCGGCTTTTGGAGGGTGGAACTATTCACTCGCGCTCTCTTTCTCGCTCTAGTAAATAACGGTTCTGAATGACCAATAAGGATAGAAGCACAGGAAAGTGCAATTTCATGCTGCCAGATGTAGTTCAACCCCAACCCTTAAAACGGTTTAACTCTATAGGTTGGGTAAAATCTGTAAAATTAGACTGTTTAAAACCCCTATACATATAACCTTTGCGGTTGATCATGACATTAAAAAATGGTAAAAACATTTCATAGACTAGGCAACATTCGAATATTATTGCGCAGTATTATTACTTGTATTGACATTTAGCTTTCGTATTCTTTTACAAAGAAATACACCATAAAATTGTATAGTTACTTATGAAAAGTGATGTTCTTATCCTTATCTTTTTTTCTAGAGTAATTTTTAAATGATTTCACAGCACAAACAGTCATTTTGCGAAATTAAAAACACCGGTGCGTGACGTATGTTCACAGCGAACGTCGATGGCGTAATGGCGGAACGATCGAACGAATACGCCAATATTGGCGCCTTTGAAATGGAAGCGTTTTATGCGCGCGTACACGGTATCTGGACCTATAAAACATCTTTGGCTTCGATATATTAATACGTGAAGAGAGACTTTGTACCTACTTTTGTAACGTCGTACATCCTTCAAAAATGCCGAAGAAGTTCAGTTTTTGCTGCAAAAAATCTGCCAAGTCAAATTTACAAAAAGATGATCTTACCTTTCATATATACAAGTAATTTTTATTCACAACACACACACACACACACACACACACACAACATAGGCCGCTCGTCCTCATACAATATGTAGATCGGTCGAGCGAAAATAAAATAAAACATACATAGTTTACGTTCATACTGCCAATTTCAAAGATATAATTGTCCTAAAATGAAGAATTTTAAACTTTTGCTTAGATAATAAAGTAGTTTGTTGACGGTGATACTGCCAATGTCTCAAAGTAAGTACAAGCCTATTATGCTAAACATAAATCATATGCTTAAATTATGTATGTTATTAGTTATTACTCTAAGCCCAATGTCAATCATTTAATAGTCTGTGATCAAACAGTCGCACAGAGTAGAGATTTTGGCCAAAAATTTTAAATGTTGCCAGCAAAATAAGTACTAACCGTAGATGAAGGATTGAAAGTATATGGTACTGACAGATTAAACTATTACAAAACTAAGACAGAATTAACAGGCTGTGTGAATGTAGTGTGATTTCAAACGTTCCTTTTTTAATAGTGTGTATGTCAAGACAAAAAGCATTCTTTTTATATTTTGTATAATACGTCTTTACCTATGAATTTGCCGTTTTTTATGAAAGAAGTTAGTCATTTTTTTCTATAATTTTTATTTCTATTACGCAAAATAATCACCCAAGCAATCAATACATCTGTGCCAATGCAGTGGCTGTTTATTCATTCCTGAATAATCAGCTGGACGGGAGACAACAAATTCTTCAAAATTGAAAAAAAATAGTTTTTAAAATAAAATTAATTTAAAATTAGAATTCTTACCCAAACAAAATTTATTTTGATTTGAAATGGCCAGTACTGCAGACCGGCAATTTCATAGGTAAATACGTATTATTATGTTGCATAGGACTACGAACGATAATGTTATATATTTCAATTACAAATAATTTATATTTATATAAAAAATAACAATCATAAGTACATAAAACAAAGAGTAAGGGGCGATTCATTAATTACGTTAGGATGATTTTAGCTATTTTTAACCCAATTATTACATAAGAATGGGTTTCACCCACAAGATAAGGACAGGAAGAGACTTTTTTAATCCCCCTCCCCCTTGGGACATTTGCGTAATTAATTAATAGCCCCTAACGATTTATTAACATTAATATACCTACATTAAGTCTAAGGTTGGTTAGAGAGATTTTAATTTTAATTTGTTTAACTTTACAGATGGCGGAAAATGTCTCCGCATTTCTCGGTCTCTGATCTTTGGGCTACTACTACCTTCGTTGCTTTACACTTTTTCGCTTAAATTGTGTATATAATAAGATAATGTGATACTAATAAATAAATGTATAATAATTATATAATATTAATATATATATCTCTAAACTCATTATACATTTTAGTTTATAATAAAATTTTATAAAAATAGAATTTATTTATTTATACCTTCATGTACCATGTAGTGGCGGTGTAAGAATATCCAATACCCCATATCGTTCCATTGGTGTCATAAGAGACGACAAGGGGAAACTGAAAGAAGAGATGGGCAGCATCATCTTGATGCAACAATTCAAAATAATAAAAAACTACGGTTGCCAACGCGCCTACCAAGCGTGGCAATTGTGGCAAAATTTCCCTTATGAGGCAATTTATAAGAGAGGCCTATATTCAGTAGTTGATTTTATAGGCTGTAACGAACGTATATCTTCATGGACGTTGGTATAGGTAGTTTTTTTTGTAGGATGGGGTGACAAACGAGCACTCAGTCCACCTGATGGTAAGTGGTTACTGTGACCCATAGACATCTACATTTATCCTCAATAAAGAATGAAAATGCAGATACGTTGTCACCCGCGAGAACTAAGATGGAATGCCTCCGGTTCTCTACACTCGCCATACGAAACACAGCAGTGTTAAGCTGCTATTCTGAGAGAACGTGGTCCTACCCCGGTCGATACATTCGTGCTACAACTATACTATTAATATAGTTAACAAAACGTTAATAGATTTTATGCAAAACAAAACGTTAATACATTTTTAATCACCATTAATGTCGCTTTAAGTTTGTGGATGAGTGCAAAAATAGGTAATATTATTAAATAGGTATGTTGTAACAAAGAAAGGTAGAATTAAGTTTTTTTTAAGTTCTTTCAATTGATCTTCCTCAACAAAACAATATCACATGTCGCAGCCCGCTCGTATTTAAAATATATTTTCAGTTTATTTTGAGACCTAGCTTTCGATGTGGTTTCGATCCCTAGACTTGTAAATAAACTGGAAGCATCAGGTATTAGAGGCAGCCAACTTAACCTTTTCAAAAGCTACTTAAGTGGCAGGACAAAGTGTGTAAAAATAGGTAAGTGGTCATGAGGAGATTAAATACGGTGTTCCCCAAGGCAGCATCCTAGGTCCAATCTTGTTTTTATTTTATGTGAACAATATGTGTCAACTTAGCACGAATAAGGACAAACTTATACTTTTGCTGACGATACTACTTCAGTGTTTTTCGACACAATGTGGGAAAAGTTTTATAAATCAGCTCAGCGTGGTTTTAACTTTGTCACGGATTGGCTAACAGAAAATGGTATCATGCTCAATATTGATAAAACAAAGCTTATGATATTTAGTATTCGGTCTCCAAAACTACCTCCCAATCCCACGGTCATTCTGATAAATTCTGTCTCCCAAAACATTGTGTTTGTCATAGTCTAGAAATGGTCCATTCTCTAAAGTATCTGGGAATATGTTTGATGATAGACACACTTTCAATCTTCACGTAAGCTTGTTGTCTAGTAGGGTTAGAAAATTTATATTTGAGTTTAAACGCCTAAGAAATGTAGCTAAACTTAACGTTATTAAAATGATTTACTTTGCACTTTGTCAGTCAATACTTAGGTGTTGTATTTCTATTTGGGGTAAAGCCGCAGAGCTCAAAGTAAGCACTTTTAAAACGTTTCAACATCCAACTTCCGACTTGTACAAATCATGTGAACTTTTGACAGTAAGACAACTTTCTTTTTATAGAAGAGGGGGAAACGAGCATGCGGCTCACATGATGGTAAGTCACTACAACCGCCCATGAACAACCGCAACACCAGGGGAATTGCAGATGCGTTGCCGACCTTTTAAAAATGACTCTTTTCTTGAAGGTTCCTAAGTCGTATCGGCCCGGAAAAATCACTGGTAGTAATCGAATCCACAAGGAAGTTGTGGGAGGAAGAACACTTCTTCTAAATCGCACAGTAGTGGACCGCCAATCATCCAGATGGTATGGATGGTAACGCGAGTTTTGTCGCGATATGCGATGGTGAAATTGAGCGGCTGGAATTAGTCCGAACAATTCCTCGGAGCACTCCCCGTGATAGATGCGATAAAATACGCAAAGAGATGTAACATCTCTACGCAGTGCCAGTGTATCGAGCCGATCAGAAAGAACTCGGTCGTCGACGATTCGAACCGCTCTGCGCTGGATGCGGTAAAGTGGAAGGAGCTGGCACTGGGGTGCCCCGGCCCAGAGATGAGAACAGTATTCCATGTGAGGCCGAACTTGCGCTTTGTAAAGTTGCAAGCGATGTGCCGGCATGAAATACTGTCTCGCTCTGCTGAGCACGCCAAGATTTTTAGAGGCCAATTTGGCCTTCCCTTCCAAGTGACCACGAAACTGCACACTATTCGATATGTCAACGCCAAGGATTCCGATGCTAGCTGAGGCAGCAAGAGAAGTGCTTTTCTAGTGGTAGAGCCACGCGGCAGCTTTTGCTGTCGCACGTATGGGCTGGCTCGAACCGGGGTGGTACCACGACCTCACAGAAAACCAGCGTGAAGTAGAGATTTACCTCTGCGTTTCGCTTGGTGAGTGCAGGTGGCCGGAGGCCCTTTTTACTGGAAATGAGGCATTCCATCTTAGTCCTCACGGGTGACAACGCATCTACATTTTGATTTGTAATAGAGGATAGATGTAGATGTCTATGGGCCCCAGCAACCAATTACCATCAGGTGGACTGTGTGCTCGTTTGTCACCCTTATCAAATAAAAAAAAAGAAACTTAGGAGATATGACAAAGGGGTTCTTTTTAGCGGTAAACGCGCATACTTGTGTCTTCTGGGGATTGAACTGGACTAGATTTAGTCGCTCCCAATCCGAGACTTTGTTCAGCAAAGACTCGACTTCAGACACATGTTTGTCCCGGTACTCGGCGACGTTTTACCGAGAAATATTGGCACGGCCGGTATATAAGGCATCACCAGTGCTGTCGTCTGCATAGCAATGAATGCTACCAGTTTGTAACATATCATTGATATGCAGGAAAAACAGCGTTGGTGATAGCACGCAGCCTTGTGGAACACCAGAGTTGATAGGCTTGAAATCAGAACATGCACCGTCTACTATGACCTTGATGCTCCGATCAGCAAGGAAACTGGTGATCCATTTGCACAATTTCTTGGGAAGTTCATAGGAAGGAAGCTTCAAAAGAAGCGCTTTGTGCCAGACCCGACCGAAGGCCTTCACTATGTCCAAACTAACGGCCAATGCCTCGCCCTTGGACTCTACTGCCTCCGCCCATCTATGAGTCAGATAGACTAGATACTCACCAGCTGATCAACCCCGACGAAAACCGTACTGGCGGTCACTAATCAGCTGGTGATCCTCAAGGTACCTCATGAGCTGGCAGTTTATAACGGATTCCATTATTTTGTAGAACAAGGTGGTGATGGCGATAGGACTATAGTTGGACGGGTCTGAGCGGTCGCCTTTTTTATGGATCGCTTCGCTGAAGGTAATACAGGTTTACGCATCAACCTCGGCACATCCCGATGAGAAGATGGAGGAAATGTATGAGGATATCTCTAGAGCCATGCATTCCTCCAAAACCCACTATACGGTGTTCATGGGAGACTTCAATGCAAAACTAGGCAAGAGAGAACAGTGAGCTGAAAGTAAGGAAATTTGGAATAAGGCAACGGAACCCAAGGGGTTAGCAGCTGGCCGACTTCATGGAGAAAGAGGGACTCATTATGATGAAGTCTTTCTTCCAGAAACGGCCCCACAGGAAGTGGACCTGCTCGAGCCCCGATGGTTCGACAAAAACTGAAATTGACTTCATTACCACTAACACTACATTTTCACAACTGTTCAGTGATGTCTCCGTGATCGCGAGGGTGAAAACTGGTAGCGATCACCGAATGGTTAGAGACACACTGAACCTAAACGTTAAGTTACGTAAGTGCCTAGAAGACTGCAATGAAGTATGAATAATATATATGAATGACAAGCTCGTGGAAACTGTCCATGTGGTCGGAGCTAAGTTCTGCAAGACCCGCCGCAAAAGAACCCCACAACTCTCCAATCACACTCTTAATCTCATGGCTATTAGACGGGAGATGAAGCTACATTCTTCGACAGATTTGACACCATACAGGCAACTGAACAGACAGATTTCCAAATGCATGCGGCGGGACTTATGCAACTTCAATACAGCTTATATTGAAGAAGCGATCGAGCGGAACCAAGGCTCCAAAGTCTTTGCCAGAGATCTGTCTGCCAGAAAGAACCAACTGTCAAATCTGAAGACCGAGTGTGGCAGCATCGTTTCCTGGGCACCTGCGATTTTGAGTGAGATTGAGAGGTTCTATGGGCAGCTGTACACGTCATCGTTGGAGCCACACGCGAGTGTGAGTAACGATCCAAGAGCGAGTCTTATCCGACATTATTCCGATGATATCCCGGATGTCAGTCTGAGCGAGATTAGAATGGCTCTCCAGCACCTTAAAAACGGTAAGTCCCCGGGCGAGGATGGAATTACAGCGGAGCTTCTGAAAGCGGGTGGAAAACCGGTACTTGAAGTCCTTAAGCTCTTTAATTCCATCCTCCAAGGTGGCATTACACCGGAGACTTGGAGCAGAAGTGCGGTTGTCTTGTTCTTCAAGAAACGCGACAACGCTCTCTTGAAGAACTACAGACCAATTTCCCTTCTGAGCCGCGTCTAGGTGCTGTTTTCGAGAGTCATTACGAATCGTCTCGCGCGTAGACTTGTCATCAAGTGCCAGCTTCCAGCCTCCCGAACAAGCCGGTTTCCGAAAGGGCTTAAGCACCATAGACCACATACATACCCTTCGGCAAATTGTACAGAAGTCCGAAGAGTACAATTTGCCACTATGTCTGGCGTATGTGGACTATGAGAAAGCCTTTGATTCCGTCGAAATTTGGGCGGTGCTGCAGTCCCTTCAGCGGTGCCAAGTTGACTGTCGGTATACCAAAGTGCTGAAGTGCTTGTACAGTAGGGCTACGATGGCTATCCGAGTACAGAACCAGAGTACGAAACCTATCCAATTGCAGAGAGGTGTAAGACAGGGTGACGTCATATCCCCGAAACTCTTCAAGGCTGCATTGGAAGACGTTTTCAAGCTTCTGGACTGGAAAGGATACGGTATCAACATCAATGGCGAGTACATCACTCACCTTCGATTTGCCGACGATATAGTCCTTATGGCAGAATCGCTGTAGGACCTAAGCACTATGCTCAATGAACTCAATAGTGTTTCCCAACGGATAGGTCTTAAGATGAACATGGACAAAACAAAGATCATGTTTAATGTCCATGTCATACCTATGCCAGTAGTTGTTGGGAACACTAAGCTCGAAGTTGTTGACGAGTATGTTTACCTGGGACAAATAGTCCGACTAGGTAAGTCCAACTTCGACCGAGAGGTCAATCGACGGATTCAACTCGGTTGGGCAGCATTCGGGAAATTACGGCACATCTTCTCGTCAGGTATACCACAAAACCTGAAAACGAAATTGTACAACCAGTGCGTGTTGCCAGTGATGACTTACGGATCTGAGATGTGGTCCATCACTGCTGGCCGTATGAGGAAGCTCTAGGTCGCTCAGTAAGCTATGGAGAGGCCTATGCTCGGGGTTTCTCTGCGTGATAAACTTAGAAATGAGGATATCCGTAGTAGAACCAGGATAACCGACATATCCCAAAGGATTAGTAAGCTGAAGTGGCAGTGGGCCGGCGATATAGCTCCAAGAACCGACAACCGATGGGGAAAAAAGGTTCTCAAGTGGCTGTCTCGTACCGGCGGACAAAGTGTAGGGCGTCCTTCCACTAGATGGAGTGATGACCTGGTGAGATATGCAGGAAGTCGATGGATGCAGGTGGCTCAGGACCGTGCTTTGTGGCATTCTTTGGGGGAGGCCTATGTTCAGCAGTGGACTTATGAAGGGCTGTAATGATGATGAAACAAAACAAAATTTAACTGCCATTTACATTCCATGGCTTCCCACATGATAGATGAAGAGTTCAAAAATAGATTGAGTTGAACAATTGGTATTTTCAAAAGTTATCGTGTTTATCATACCATATGGACTTGATAAATCCATACCATAGGCCACTAAAACCCTTTTATTGTGTAAAAATAACAATTAATCGATTTAAGAAAATATTAGTAAGTTCAACAATTATTTTTCTTTCTGACAATGTGCTTTTTATATCACTTGCTAGATACGATTTCATCCTAGAAAACGTTGGAATCTTAATTTTTAGGCTCTAGTAGAACATACCGGCGTGCCTAACGCTTACGGCATGCAATACCTAATTTTCAAGTCTCTCGGCCCGCATTTCCTCTTACTACAGAATGTTTTTCCTCAGTTACCGGATTCATCATCTTGTCATCTTAACGTCAAAAATGTTTTGAAATTTAATGTTTAACGATGCATGATCGCCATGTGGCGGTTTATATGAGTAATAAGTTATACTTAACGTTGAAGTAGGTTTATATACAGGGTATTTTTGGAACGCTCCCGAAAACTAAGACAGGCGACAGCACCAAGTATACCTTTGATCATGGGTCACAAATAAATTCGATCCTAATGAAAAAAAAAAATCATCTTTTTACAACGTTTTATTAGCTTTATTCACGCGCCATCATGTTAGTACAGCTAAATGAAACGATAATTTCATAAAAAAAATCATAAAAATACTGAAACCTAAAACCAGCAGTGGAATAACTGAATTCATATCAGCTGATTAAAGGTCAATGTACGCGCGAACGCAAATTCGCGCGGTCCGCAACTAGCGGGCCATACCACAATACCTAATAATTTACAACACTTGTCTAAATACCTAACTTATCTACTTAACCTACTATTTTGCCACTGTACTTGTCTCCACGTAGCCATTTTAATCCGAATTTACAGGTTAAATAACCCAAATAACTGGTTCGATTTCCCGCTAATGAAAAAATACATAAATGAAATGTAACCAAGGTTAGAGTCATGCGTTTTTATTTATCGTGTAGGTATGTTTATTATTCTCATGTATTCAGTTATGTATGTATTCAGATTAGTTCAGTACTAAGTTATTTAAAAAAAATAGTTATGAAACAGCTTACCGCTCTAAATCCTCCGTGGTCTTATGAGATGCGGCTCAAATTGTGCTCCATTCATTTCAAGGCAGATTTGGGCTCGGTGTTGCGTCTCCTCATGGAGGCGGGGCATCATCGTGTGGTCTTCGACACAGTCCGTATGTAGTTTGTCGAAAACATCCACGATCCTTTTGTAGTTTCGTCAGCACTATCACACTCACGATTAAAAACCCTTTCTTTCACATACCCCACAGAAAGAAGTCTAACGGGGTCAGATCTGGTGCGCGAGGTGGCCAAGCGTGTGGTCCTAGTCCGCCAAATCCAGCGATCATCAAATAGCTCATTGAGGCGCTCACGGACGAACCTCACGACATGTGGAGGGGCACCATCATACTGGAACCATGTGCGGCGACATTCAGCCAACGATAGGTCGTCTAAAATGTCTGTCAACTGTTCATTTATAAAGTTTAGGTATCGCTCTCCGTTCAGTCGCTGTGGCAGAAACACTGGTCTCAGTAAGCGATCCTTAAATAAACCTGCCCATACGTTAACCGACCATCGGGGTTTTATTGCCCGGTTTGTCGAACAGCGTGCGGGTTAAACTCTGAATACACGTGTGTATTTCTTCGGTTCCACAGGCCGTTTCTGGTAAATGTCGACTCATCCGTCCAGATAATGTGCTCAATGGAACCAGCCACACGTTCTTGCTGGTATAATAACCAACGGCAGAAAACTCGTCGGCGGTCGTGATCGCCGGGAACTAAAGCTTGCACTTTGTGCAATTTGTATGGGCGCATTCGGTTACGCTTCAACACTTTGTGCACTGCACAGTATGACACACTTGTTCCATCCCGACGTCTTAACAATTTATTTAGCGATACTTCGTGTACCTAGGTTCGGATACATAACATGTTGTCGTATTCACAATCACTATAAACGTACGCGTTAAGCATTATTAAAACAAAAAACCAACAAGAATAATACCAACACGTAATCAAAATTTAATAAACAAATCGACAAAACTGAAACCTACTGCGTCACAGCGTGATGTGACACGAGCCGGGCGGGTTACATTATTTCGCACCGAGCTAGATACAGGTCGAGTGGAGGGAGGTTACAGTCGCGTTCTAAAGTACTACATGGTATTGGGATATTGTTTTATAATATTATAGTAAGTAATTAATTGTTTTATTGTAGAATCATAATAGGTGCCTTACTTGGAATTAAAAATGGATAATGTTTACTTGAGCATTATTTGTTATTTCTATCGTAAAATATAAAGTAGTTTGTAACAAGAAAACTTAAGGTAAGGGTGGCACGCCGTCCATTATGTCGTCTTGGGTCACATGGAAGCCAGATGTTGAAGGTGTGTTGGTGTTACTGGATGCTACTTCATCATCACTTTCATCTTCGCTTGAGCTTCCGTCATCAGGTCGATCACATGGTAATTTTTTCGGTATTCTTCCTCAACACTTTTAAATTTACTGCACAATTTTCCCCATTCACCTTCTCCTATCATATTTACCTTTTCGTTCACTAGTTTAGTCATAAAACAATAGATATAAATAATTTTTCTTTCCTTCCTTTTTAAAACATCGTCGCGAGTCGCAAAGTAAGCTGTGTATGCGACTGTATTTTTGGAGCGAACAAAGCGCGGGAACCAATAGCATGCAGGCACAGTAATACTGGCGGATTGTTCCCCCGTCGCACCCCCTTCGTACCAATATGTGATAAATCGCTCAGTGCCCAAGTTCAAGGCCAGCGTTCTTTTTTCACCGTTCGCGCGTACA
This sequence comes from Parnassius glacialis, assembly GCA_033319125.1. Lineage (NCBI taxonomy): Eukaryota > Metazoa > Arthropoda > Insecta > Lepidoptera > Papilionidae > Parnassius > Parnassius glacialis. Next base: position 21,923,027 of record JAVANC010000010.1, on the reverse strand, counting down.
TTAACCTCCATTAGTCAGGTGATATCAATTCAGTTTTCACTGCTGGTTTTATGTTTCAGTATTTTCATGATTTTTTTTATGAAATTATCGTTTCATTTAGCTGTACTAACATGATGGCGCACGAATAAAGCTAATAAAACGTTGTAAAAAAAAATATGATTTTTTTTTCATCAGGATCAAATTTATTTGTGACCCATGATCAAAGGTATACTTGGTGCTATCGCCTGTCTTAGTTTTCGGGAGCGTTCCAAAAATACCTTGTATAGTCCGTGAAATTACCATGCGTGCGGTAGCCGCAATACCTAACCACAGTATAAATATGGACAGTACGGAAACTAAGCCTAGTTGAAGACATAATTACCTACGCTCCATTGAATCAATAGGGTTGTAACTTTAAATGTTTTTGATATTGTTTTTATTTACATTTTGGTTCTGTAGTGATCAATAAATTGAATTTAAATAACTAGCTTACAAATACAATTTAAATATGACGATGAAATTGATACCTAGTGCAGCCGCCATCTTGGATTTACATTTCAACAGCCCTATCGGTTTCAAATCTCTCGAAAACCATGAAAATGACAACCAAGATGAAAAAAATTGATAACTATTTCAGCCGCCATCTTGGATTTACATTTCGACAGCACTATCGGCTTCAACACCCTCGAAACCCATGATAATGATGCCCATGATGAAAAAAATTGATACCTATTGCAGCCGCCACCTTGGATTTACATTTCGACAGCACTATCGGCTTCAACGTCCGCGAAAACCATGAAAATGACAACCAAGATGAAAAAATTGATACCTATTTCAGCCGCCATCTTGGATTTACATTTCGACAGCACTATCGGCTTCAACACCCTCGAAAACCATGAAAATGACACCCATGATGAAAAAAATTATACCTATTGCAGCCGCCACCTTGGATTTACATTTCAACAGCAGTATCGGCTTCTGCATCCTCGAAAACCTTGAAAATGACACCCATGATGAAAAAATTGATACCTATTGCAGCCGCCATCTTGGATTTACATTTTGACAGCACTATCGGCTTCAACATCTTCGAAAACCATGAAAATGACACCCATGACGAAAAAATTGATACTACTTACTACGTTTAGTACGTACTACTATTATTTATTGTGCTTTTAAAATATTGTAATAAAAAAATCTGTCATTATTATTATAATCAAGTATTTAAGAAATTTGGTTACTCGAATATTGTGTATTTGTACAGCGATCTTTTCGAGCCGCTGCAAACAACCGAAACAATGTCCACTGACGACGGCGACTGACGCCGTAGATAAATAAATACGTAGCAAGCTAACTGACGCCGAACTGAGTGACGCAGTTTCTATTTAGTAATAATTTATTCATACAAGGCTGCCGAATACACTGAAAATTTTGCCATTTCGAAGCCGAAAAAAAATTATTATATCTAAACTAAACTAAATTAAACTGCCATTTACATTCAAAGGCTTCCCCATTATACATGAAGAGACATGATAAATGAAGAGTTTTAAAAATATATTGAGTTGAACAATTGATATTTTCAAAAGTTATCGTGTTTACAAGCCTTGGGTGACTTGATAAATCCACACCATAAGCCATTAAAACCCCTTTTTTTATTTAAAAATAGCAATTAATCGATTTAAAAAAATAACAAGTTGAACAATGATTTATCTTTCTGACAATGTGCTTTTTATATCACTTATACGTACAATATGATTGCTAGATACGATTTCATGCGACGAAACGTTGGAATCTTAATTTTTAGGCCCTAGTAGAACATACCAACGCGCGCTTAGCGCTTACGGCATGCAATAACTCAGTCGGTGCACCTAAAAACTTCATTTGGCCAACGTTGTTATCAATTTCTTGGAACCTTTTTGTATAACAAAGTAAATAATTTATTTAATGCAAAAAATAAAAGTAAATATGAGTGTAAACAAAATATTATTAAGAGGCTACAAAGTATTGATTATAACACAACTAAAATATATGTTGAAACCCATAAGTTGATATATTGTCCATAATTATACATATATACCATATTTACACCCATATTTATACACACACTTATACGTACTTGTTTTCCTTAAAAATGGTCAATTTTTTATTTTTGTTTAAGGACTTTGTATGGTGTGTAAATAAATATACAATATCTGGGGGCACGACAGTCCCCCGCCAAGTCGAGCAAAAAAAGCGTACCATCCTTTTCTCGAAGCAATTTAGGCCATTTTTAAACCCCTATAACTTTGTTATGAATAAAACTAGAAGCCTGTACTAAAATAACCTACTAATTTAATATAATATGTATTACTTGTGAGATACAATGTGTTTTCATGCGATGGCCAAGTGAATCTATGTATGTATAACATAAAAAAAAATATATTGATATGGTCACTATAAGATGTTGTTATAGGTTATCTAATTACGTAATAACTTAAGACAGAAGGACCCTTAAGTAGGGACTGAATAAATTAACCGACTTGGTATTACAGGATATCACAACTTTTTACGGTAGAATTGAGTTGCGAGACTTGTTTTTTTTTTGGTTGGAGACAAGTTATGTTTTGACGGCATTATTATTATTGAAAGTGGAAGAAAGCGTTTATAATTTTAAAAAAAATATAAAGAATGCCAAAACGAACATAAGAGAAGCAGGTTTAAATAAATATACTTTTGCATTATTATTGGCGAGTATGTCGAGATGATTGCGATCAATTTTCAGAACACAGAAGTATTTTAAATAAATAAATAAATAAAGACAGAAGTATCTTCAAAGTGCAAACAGTCTCAGAAAAATCTCAAAAATTCACAGAAAACTTACACACTACACTACAACTACACTTTATTTAAAATTGACAGTCACACAAGTCACAAATATTTTACTCGTAATAAAAAGTAACATGACCGTCGACCAATGCACATTTCAATTAAATAAGTTCGCTCTCTTTGATTATATACATGTGTTAGTCCTCTTGTGTGAGCTTAGATATCTCAAAGATAATCTTTTAAAATAAGACCGCTAATGAATCAGAAAGTACATTAATCCACGTCATAAATTAAACCACCCATTTGAATGTCTTTGGATTTAAATCACTAAAATAATTTAAAATTAAAAATTTTGTACAGCCGACTTCAATATAGGTTATTTGAGAATAACTCAATAACCATTGGTCTGACCTTGATCAAATTCATATGGGACCACACGAGAACTATTAGCTTTCATATAAAAAAAGAATCATCGAAATCGGTTTGCCCAGTACAAAGTTATGAGGTAACACACATAAAAAAAAAACATACACTCGAATTGAGTACCGTCTCCTTTTTGGAAGTCGGCAGATAAACATTATATGACTTCTATTTTTTAAAACACATTATGTTCAGTTTATTTGTTGACCATCATTCATTTTTTGTAACGTGGTCGTTTTAAATGGAATAATTTCAATTTGGTTTTCAATATAGTCAACGACAAACGACAAAGTCCACCCGAAGGCAGTTGAATGTTGTGGTCCATACACACCTGCATCTATCCTCAATTAAGAATCAAAATGCAATTGCCTTATCACCGCCCTTACCACTAAAAGGGTTTCCGGTTCTCGTTTCGAAACTAAACAGCAGAATTAACGCTAGTTCACGCTGGTATTCTTTTTGAGCGTGGTCATGTCCCGGTCGCGCCGACCCGTTCATACTGTAGCAATAAGTGTAAGTCACAGTGACTACCAAGTGTTACAAGAAAACATAAAAACCTGTTTTATAACATTTATTACGATATCAATATTGGCATTTTAATTATTTAATATTGCGAATTATAATTTTTCGATTACTACATAATATGGCAATGTTAATAAAGAATCATCTTTAGACTTTCCTTCAAAGAGCTTGTAAACATTGATAGGGTTACAGTTTTTATTCGATCGACATCTTTGTAGACTAATAAGAGCCAAACAAAACCAATGAAAAAGTCATTTTCAATACATTAATATTGTAAAAAGTTAACTGTACTACACGAGTAAAGAAGTAAAAAATCTTAAAAACATGAAACCGTATTAATAAATTTTATAAAAATTAAAATTTATCACCATAATGTTCGATAGTTCTAGGCAAACTAATACCAACCATTCACGTAGCGACAATAGTATGAACCGTCTCACGGACTTTAGTCGTATTGCGATTTGCGACGGTAGCAGAGCGGTCCGTACACCCAGGAACATGTCCAAGCTTTAATGAGAACTTCGTCGAAACTTACAACATGACCGCATCTGTCGTAGCACCGATGTTTGCGACGCTTCGAACGACCAAGCCATTCGGTCAGTCAGTTAAAAAAGACGTGAAGTCCGCAAACACGCATTGGGACAGCGCGGCGAACACTTCCATGCCCTAAAATCCTCTCAGAAGTGAGAGGACGTCTATTCCCAGCAGTGGGACATATATAGGCTAACTTTAAGTGAGGTGTCATGTCGCGCAGCTCAGACGCGTGATATACGTGAGTGTAACCGCGGGGTACAACTAGTTATTAATAAAGATAGAAGAAAAAAATAAAAGAAATGTATGTTGGTCATATATGGGCATATTTTGTGTTTGTTTTCAGCAGCGTAAAGTAATCGACAACTTAGAACTGCTTTTGAAGAACTAATTAAAAAATTAAGTTCCACGAGGCAAATAAAAAAATATTGACTACAAAAAATTGCAATTTTGATATAGTATACGTTTGTAAACGAGTTGAGAAAAGATTTATTTTTCCTTCAGCCATGAATTCTAATAATGCTATTGCTAACGCAGCATTTCCATTTTTATTCATAACTAGAGACTCGCCACAGCTTTGCCTGGATAGAATCTATTTCCATTACATTAATAGCGTATTAAAATACACTGCTGAACAAAGGCTTACCTCATAGAGGTGATATTTGCCATGGTTGCCCCGCTTAGCAAGCTAGTTGGCAACCGCAGTTTTCAGGGTTCCGTAGCCAAATGGAAAAAAACGAAACCCTTATGGATTCGTCATGTCTGTCTGTCCGTTCGTATGTCACAGCCACGTTTTTTCCGAAACTATAAGAACTATGCTGTTGAAACTTGGTAAGTAGATGTATTATGTGAACCGCATTAAGATTTTCGCACAAAAATAGAAAACAAATAATAAATTTTAGGGGTTCCTCATACTTTAAACAGTGGTAGAGCCACGCGGCAGCTTTTGCTGTCGCACGGATAGGCCGGCTCGAACCGGGGTGGTACAACGACCTCACAGAATACCAGCGTGAAGTAGAGGTTTACCTCTGCGTTTCGCTTGGTGAGTGCAGGTGGCCGGAGGCTCTTTTTACTGGAAATGAGGCATTCCATCTTAGTCCTCATGGGTGACAACGCATCTGCATTTTCATTCGTAATCGAGGATAGATGTAGATGTCTATGGGCCGCAGTAACTACTTACCATCAGGTGGACTGTGTGCTCGTTTATCACCCTTATCCTATAAAAAAAAAACTTAGAACTGAAACTCATTTTTTTCATCGAACCCATACGTGTGGGGTATCTATGGATAGGTCTTCAAAAACGATTTCGAGGTTTATAATATCATTTTTTTCTAAACTGAATAGTTTGCGCGAGAGACACTTCCAAAGTAGCAAAATATGTGCCCCCCCCCCCCCCCCTGTAAATACTAAAATAAGAGAATGATAAATCTAAAAAAATATGTGATGTGCTGTTAATATGCAAAAATATGATATGTGATGTGATGTGATGTGTAACATGTAAACTTCCACCGAAAATGGGTTAAATCTAGTAAGTAGTTTTTTTTAATACGTCATAAATTGTAAACCGCAATTTACCTTTCATTCACTCAACTCAAATATAAAAATAAAAAAAAACATTTAATTTCATAAACATAAACCGTATGCACAAACCGTGAACCATTATTTTCTAATAATAAATCTGTAAAAGGTGCCTAAGTAAATAATAATTATAATTCGCGCAGGGCGTGGCTTGATCGGTAGCGGGTGCGGAGCGCGCGGGGGGCAGGTTCCCGGCTGCGCTTACCCGAGCGCCGAGCGGGTAGACACATGAGTGCAGACGTCGTTGACACTCGTGCTCGCGGAGCTAATTTTTCGATACATTTGCGAATGCTAAATATTGTACGTTTACGATTTGATACTGTTTTCGTTGGATAAAATTAATTTCAATTACTTACATCGAAATTATATTGCTGCTACGGAACCCTTCATGGGCGAGTCCGACTCGCACTTGGCCGCTTTTTATTTTTGTCGTTATTAGGAAGACGCTGCTGCCCATCTCCTGATTTGTTACCCTCTGTCGCTTCTTACGACACCCACGGGACGATATGGGGTAGTGGATATTCTTACACCGCCACTACACGGTAAAGATCTATTAAATGTGGGGTTATTTAGATTTAAAATAATCAAAGACCATTTATTTGTTTCAAGTTTTCGTTTTGTTTTTCCAAAAAATAACCTTCCAGTTTTTCGCCCTAGATATAGCCTAGATCCCTCCTAACATAGTTCTCTATCTGTTTGTAAAGTTTCATCACAATCGGTTCATCCACTCTAAAGATTATTCCGGACTCCGGACAGAAAGACAAACAAAAATGCGTCGTAGATGGTTCGATTGACGGTCTGTACTATTGTCGCAACGTGAATGACAACTATAATAAAATAGGCAAGACTACCTAATTTGCACCAACTTTAAAATTTAAAACATCTTATTACTTAATTATTCATAAATTACAATTTGGTTTGTTCCATAAATATTTAACAAATTAATGCACAAAATATTACAAATATGAGTCTTTGATTTTACTTAGGTAAAAAATCTTTGGCAATAACTACGCCACAGACATAATATGCCCTTACTTAAAATCTATTATAGATTATAGTCGGTTCCTAGAGCAGGTAAAAAACGGACGACCCAATGAACTACTATTGAACTGAGCGTACTGTACGGATATTTGTCATTTTTTCCTCTTAAATTTTAATCTCTATTTTACCTTCTGCTTAATATACTTAAACCTGCTATAAAATATCAGATTGGCTTTATCAATAAATAAATTTTATACTAAGTATTTGATTTTGTAATAAAATATTTAATATTCATAAAATTTAAAAATGAAAGAGAAAATAGAAATAACTAAGTTCACACTCACAATGAGCATACGTGAGTCGACACAGGTTTGTCTCTGAATGATATAGTCCCCCATCCCACGCTGTACTAGTAAGGAAGTAAAGAAAAGAAAAGTAAAGAAATATGAAGAGCAAGACGTATTGTTTTCCGTAGACGTTAAACAAAATACTTAGTTTCTTTGTCCATTTTCCGCCTACCCTGCACAGACTTTAAAATAGCTTGAGCTACCATAATATACTACTGGCCTTAAACATACATGTATAATATTAAAATATATTCATTATACTAACAGTCAAGCCAAAGGAGTTTTTTTTTTCTAACGCTTGTTTATTAAATTGTATTGAGTTTATAATATCAAGTTTGCCAATAAATTCAAAATATTTTGTAAGGATAGTACTGGTGATAAATAAGCTATCCCCAGTTTATTAATTAATATATGTACAATGATATATTAATTTTACAATAATTATATTTATTTTCCTTTTTTTTTTGAAAAACTTGATTTCGATTTTTGGATTTATTTAAATAAATCCTAAAATTCAATTATAAGCAAATCAGAGACTAGATGAGCGTAGAAATTAATGTTTATACAAAACGATAGTTATGTTCTTCCGCCATATAATGGTCTGCTTTTTTTGGTATAATCAACCATAACTTATTGTTCCATACTTGGCAAATAGTTTCTTTGGGTACCGTATTTCTAATAATAAATTGCATTTGCATAATTTAATATCTAAAGACAATTATTTACTGCTTTTATCAGTACTACTAGGACTTCCACATATAAGACTACATGAATTGTGCCGAGTTTTTCTAGTGCCATCGATGCTAACGTCTCCTGCAGCAACAGAAGTTAATGCAACAGTTTTGTCAAAGTCTATTGTTGTGTAACCAACACTGGAAGGAGCTGCTGTTGATGACAGGCAAGTTGCAGGCGTCTTTTCTAAACTATTTTGAGAAACCAAACGCCCACGATTTTGTGATGTATATGAAGCAGTGCTTTCATTCTTTGAACTTGTGTATGACTGGCTCTCAGGCGATGCTAAATCTCTTGCAATTTTCGTACATTCCTTGTTAGAATCTATATCAAGTACGGCATAGTTTACTTCCAATTCTTCAACTGGTGACATAGATGTGTAAGTATCAGACTCTGAAAACTTTTGTGCCTGTTCTACACTACACTTTTTAGCACTATCCACCATATCGCCCAATAATAAGTTTGCATAACTATTAATTTCTGATTTGTTGCCAATAGTCAAATTACAATAGTCTACTTGCTTTGGGGTGAGTGGTGTGGTGGGAACAATTTCAGTTTTTTCATTTTCTGCCATATTTGTATCATTTAATGCAATATTTACATACAGTCTAGCTGCTTCTTGTTGATCAATAGTTAACTGAGCATAATGCTCACTACTATTACTCAGTGTTGGTGATAAGGTACTATTTACATTTTTTTTAGAAATGATCTCATTTAAGTATTTATTTTCCAAAAATAATTCTTTATCCTCATCGTCTTTTTGTGCGTTTAAAGCCATTTCTTGGCGTAAATCATTCCTAAGGAGTGCCAAATCTCTGCTGAAATCATTACTATATAAATGTCGGCTATCTAAAGCGGCTTCTTGATTATTATTATGTTCTCTTTTAAAATCACGTACTTGATAAACATTAGTAACATGGTTGTTAAGAGCTTGTGGGCGTGGATTTAATGGCATCATTTCTAAAATGTCGGCACTAGATGGTGATCTCGGTGACTGGTTAGCAGTTCGTGTAACTGATGTGTGAGAAGCAATATTAGCTAGGTTATTATTATGTGTTGGCGTTGAGCCATCCATTTGACCATTATCGATTGAGGAACGGTGTACTACTGATGCTTGCAGCGTTTGTCTTCCTTGGGGCGAAGGTGTTAACCTGGATACAGGGTATGACACGGAATCGTGAATGACATTTCTCAATTGAATATGCTGTTGTAAAGTATGAAAAAGAAATGATGCTCTCTGACACCTAAACGCATAAATTCCTTCCCCTGTTTCACATCTCCTTCCTGTAAATAAGGAAAAAATATTCATTATTATCCTATCATAACTTTAAAAATAATTATGATAATATTATGAAATTTTCATAGCTTTTATTGAAAATGAGGATGAGAAAGTTAATTTTCGTAAAGATATATATCAGTCAGTATATAGAAAATAGTTTTTTGCATTGAGTTATATGTACTACGTACTAGAGAAGCCTTTCTAAACAAAAAATGTGTAACACTCTATGTCTTCGCGCATGCGCGGGAGATAGTAAAGTCGCGAATGCGCAGTTGGTTTAAGCGCGTTGCGCCTGCGCGGTCAGTTTATATAAAGAAATATATTTTTTCATGATTTTTTTCTTTTGTAACATTACGATATTATTACCTATTTATTCACTTGAACAACAAATAATTTTACTTACTGGATTGTTATTTACGTCCAGGTTTAAACTTTAATTTGAAATCTTGTATTATTAGCGCCGCTCCACACTGCATGAATATTAAAACCACAGACTAGCTAGTAGATTGAAACCACACTAAATGACACACTTTACAGATTGCAGTACAGTTCAGTTGAACATAGTGCATGTTCGGAATGTGCAATCTAGTACGTAGTACATATATATCAATGGTTTTTTGACAAAATGACCATTAGTTTGATTAATTCGGTAAGCGCCCAAATAGTGTTAAACCGGGGCTCCACTAATTCGTGGTCCGTCTCTGGTTTGCATCACCGTTATGTATCTAATTTGGGCAATAAAAGCTTTCAAATAGCTTCTAAAGGGCAAATACCATGACTGTCGCGGGTCACTCTTTTAACACTGAAAGATAATTAAAAAAAATGTTTGGTAACTGCCCGATAACTAAAAGCTTCCTTTTACAGGATCCTTACTGATCAAGATATTTACTGCAACCATGATTGTCAGTCTCGTCTTAGACATTTTTCCACCAGAAAAATTCTCTCCTATGAACCTTAAAATCCTGTCTGGTGTCATACTATAAAAACGTCCGGTTTCGGTGTTAAAAATGTAATCTGGTCCGTAGCCTTCGTATAACCAGCTTGTCTCGCTCCGCAATTTAGGCATGAAAATATACCTACGCTGCGTGGTACCCTACAAGCGGCTAATTCCGTGAGGTTGTCACGCGCGCGGTCGAGCTGACGCGCGTCTTACGTTTATACAAAAGTATTTATCTCTTATAAGTATTTAGCCACTTTTGATATTTATTTTTTAGTTTTTATTCAAGTATGGTCTCTCAAAAAGCTAAAAAAGCCAAAAGGTACTACATAGCATACGAGTGCTTAAATAACAATAGGAATGTCGACTTTTCATTCTTTATTGTTCCTAAGGATACCGAAAGGTAATATATTATTATTTATAGGTAGATCCAGATAATTAGGTACTTAGTTACTAATGCTATAGTTACAGATTTATTATTTGATTAGCGACCCAACCACAGCTTTCGTGTATAATGCCAATGACCTTAAAAAATCGTTCAGTGTAAGTTGTAATACTGATTATTAGTTTAACACTTAGTTGATAAAAGAAAGAGATTAAAAATAGCAGTACTTCTCGTTGCCACTCTTTCATTAATAATGAAGTTGCGGGTTGCATGTTTGTGAATTATAGCAAAAAATGTGAAACAGACAAGTGACGGCTCCGTGGCGCAGTAGCTTAGTAATGAGTTGCAGCGCTAAGGGTCGCGGGTTCGAATCCCGGATGGAACAAATATTTGTATGGCCTACAAATAATTGTTCTGGGTCTGTTCTATGTATGTAAACTGTCCCCGCGATACAGGAGAAAATGCTAGTGTGGAGGTAACGTTTTTTAAAAAAGAGGAAGAGAGACAACTGATGAAATTAAAAATGTTGTACAACCGACTTCAATTGAAGATTCTTAATCAAATTTTTATGGGATGTATAAATTATAAGCACCAGCTTTCAAATCAAAATCGATTCACCTAGAAAACAGTTCTGAGGCAGCACACAAAAAATACAGTCGAATTGAGTACCTCCTCCTTTTTTTTGAAGACGGTTAAAAATGGTAAGTAGGTAAATTATATTGAGTTTCAAAGACATTCACATTGTTATAATCTTAATGGCGCACGTGGCGCAGTGGCTTAGCAATGAGTTGCAACGCTGGGGTTTGAATCCCACAGGGAACAAATATTTGTATGGCCTACAAATAATTGTTCCAAATCTAGATGTTTGTCCTTGTACAATTTATGTTTGTAAAATGCCTCCACGATACAGGAGAAAATCCTAGTGTAGGGGTAACGTGTTTTTCAACAAAATAAAAAAATACTAATATGTCACATAACACCTCCGTGTATTCTACTATATACCAACTAATATTAAAGGATTCAATTTGTTTTCTCACAACATCCTACAGCAGGGGCGGTCTTAACAAAGGCGCGTAACGGGATAAGTGATACAGACACTCGTAAGCGTACGTAAGGTGCATTTTTATTTAATATGCACGCCACATAATTTTTATTCGACGAAATAAACGCGCTTCAAAGGCGTGCAAAGTATTATGAACATTAGCGATGTTGTAACTACGTTTAAACTCGCAAGTTTACTATCAAAAAGTGATCCTTCTGTTCTTGTACTATTATTACTATTTATTCTGTTTATTCTGTGGTATAATATAGGCCACTTTTGTGATATCCATTCTTTTACTACACCATTATCATTACCATTATTTTTTTACGTGGTAGAGCCATGCTGCAGCTATATTAGTAGTATAGTTATAGCACGAATGGGTCGTCTCGACCGGGGAAGAACCACACTCTCACAGAATACCAGCGTCAAATAGCAGCTTAACACTGCTATGGTTCGTATGGTGAGTGTAAAGAACAGTAGACCCTTTTTACTGGAGCATGCCATCTTAGTCCTCACGGGTGACAATGCATCTGCATTTTGATTGGCATACAAGGATAAATGTAGATGTCTATGGGCCACAGCAACCACTTACCATCAGGTGGACTGTGTGCTCGTCACCTTATCCTATAAAAAAAATATTTAAAAATTTTATAAAAAATTCTGGCACTCATTTTCCCCCCGACGATAACATGCTGAGCCTGGAAAAGTTGAATCTAACTAAATGAGCAAACAAAATCTTCACCAAACACAGCAAAATCGTTTGCTTTTTGCTGGAGAATTGGTCCATTTATTGGCACATTATTTGTCCTTTGACATTTAAACCACTTTAACAAAGTTTCCTCAATTTACATATGCTTTGTCCTTGCTCGTTTCATTTTGAAAAAATTGCAGTATAAAAGTGTTTGAATTATTTCTCTCGCTTTCCAAATGGTTGAGACTGTCGAGTGTTTTACACCATATTTCTTTGCCAAGTTCCATTTGTTGTTCCATTTGTTTGGAATTCCACTCTCTAGCTTTGATATAATATTAAATTTTTCTTTGATATTGATTTGTTAAGACTTAAGCTTAAGCTTGGTATGTATCTATGTAATGGAATTTTTGAATGTGATTTTCATCCCCTTCAAAACAACGGATTGATTTGAAACTTCACACACTTATCAAGGACCGATGACAATGCAATAATTTAAATAGTTTGTCCCATTATCCTTGCCAGAATTCTCAGGATTTGCAAATAATTCATAAAACAACTACGATTTCTGCCAGATCAATCTACAGTAAGCTGCGTAAAAGAAATTCGATCCAAAAAACCCACCTACCCTTTTTTATAATAAAATTTACTTTTATTTTAATCACTATTTTCTTATTTTAAACTTATTGAAAATTATTTTCTACTTTTTAGTTCAGTTATGTACAAAAGTGTGTTTTTTAAACTATTATTTATTTTCCTTTTCATTGCAATATGTTAAAAGTTTTACCATAAACTCAACAATATGCTTTGATGTGTCTTGTGTACAGATAAATAACAAAGTGACTGAATAGATGACAGCAGGCTTTGATTATACTGATTGCACATGTATTTTATTTCTGAGAATTACAGAAGACCCTAAACTCAATACATTTTTGTTTTACTTTTGCAATCTTAATAGTCATTGAACATTTTATACAATACAGCTGGTCTTCGTAACAGATACAATTCTCCAAAAAATATTAATTGTATGTAATTGAGGTATGTTGTTATAAGCAATGTCATAAGAAGCAGTGTTTTTTACAAGGCGATTATATAGCATTCAGCCGGGACCTATGATTTGGTCAATGTAACCAGTATGTTGTTCCAAACAATGTCATCGTAAATGGTTTTAACTCTATTATTCATTTATTAATTTCATTAATTATATTGATTTATATCTTAAAGATGGTTATTTCACATTATTATATAAAACATAAGATGGCAGATTCTTACAAAAGCAAAATTAATCTTCACAGTAAAAGATTAAATACAAATAATAGATTGTAATTAACTAGAGCCCAATGACTTCGTCAATCTTACTTAGCGGTACCATGTAGCGACATCTATGGAAATGTATTAAATAAAGAATGATGTATTTAGCGCGTCAAATTTTCATATCGATATACATCACAACCGCTTCCGTAGATAGATAATAGATGGCGCTAGAGTAGTCAAGTGAGCTCGGCCACGGTCCTTATTGCTTTGTAAGAGAGATAATATTGAAACTAACCTGACTCAAAACTGAATATATCCCTTTCAAATCCGTATCTTCGTAAAGAATGAAGAGGCCACACAGTAGAGTCTCTGCCCTCTCTGTATAGTATTATATCTGACTCTGTGATCTCTAATTGACCTGAACAAAGGTCTACTTTATTCTCATCAATATTTATCACACGAAAAAGATTTGGATGTAAATCGGAAACCTCTTTTTTACTATGGAAGCACCCCATTACTATATTCTTATCAAAAATTTAGTTATAAAATTCTGAAAAACAAATAATACAAAAAGTATCACAACTATATACATTAACATTCAAAATATTTCACTGATATATAGGGTAAATAAAAGCTGAAAGCCACTATCATTGTACCTTTTTCATTGTAAACAAGTATCAGACGAGCTGACTAGATCGAAAAATTCAAACAAGATTAAATTAAATATAACTTTTCTAGTTGACAAAATATTTTTAGTAAATTATATCAGTTTTTGGCTCCATCAAAATCCTAGATTATTATATAATATAATGAACATTTACAACACAGAACACTATTACATACTTTTAACGGAGTTTTACATTTTTTTTATTTACATTACAAATTTCGATTTTTCAACTCAATAATTTGACACTTTGCACTTTGACAATATGACATAGGAGTGAGGCGTATTTATCGTAACGAATAAAAAACAGGTATCTTAAAATAGCAGACTGTAACTGTGACAAAAAACTGAAAAAACAGCTCCTGCTCCACGAAATAACAAATCCACTAAAAGACAGTGCAGTTTTTATTTATTCATACTTCATACATATTATGACAGTTACTTTTGTTAGAATAAGATAAAAAAATGTTACTGTGACATTTTGTTACTCGTCAAAAGCTCTGTCCTTTTCTCGCATAGTTTCCACACTTTAGAAAGCGAAATACCTACCAAGACTGTAGTAACAGACTACTATTATGTAATAGGTTTTTCTAACTGTTATTTATATGGAACTAACAGGCGGAACAGATATGCACTTTTACTTGTTACAGCTTACGGTTACAGCCAAAGACATTTAAGGTGGAAGCTCCAGGGTGGCCCGCGAAATTCAAATTTTCTTGCGTTTTTTGGAATTTGCAGGTCAGGGTCAGGTTGTATGTTTAACAAAATATGATTCGCGACCATAACGAGTATGTATTTGTAGAGTTATAGTCATTATAATCATCAATACAACACTCTAAGTTCGTATTAGCCCATTGTATGGCTATTTCCAGAAAAACTCATTCAAAGGGCTAATATGAACTTACAGGGTTGTATTGGTGATTTTAATGATAATAATTCTGTAAACACATAAGCGCTACGGTCACAAATCATATTTTGTTAAATATACAACCTAACCCTGACATGCAAATTCCAAAAAACGCAAGAAAATTTGAATTTCGCGGGCCACCCAGGAGCTTCCACCTTAAGTAGTAGTAATAGACCGTACATCAGCAACAAAATGGTCATCTGTTACTTTTGTCCTATAGGATATATTTCACATTTATGTCACTTAGTCTTAATAATATCGTCAAAATATAAAGACGCGCTCGTTTTCTAAATTGAAAAAATATTTTTGTAAGAAAATATGCCCGATTGTACACTAAGGCAGCGGTCCGCAACCTTTTTGATATTGCGACCCCAAAATTCAAAAAAGAGTTATGAGCGACCCCAGAAAAAAAATCACTAAGTTAACAAGTGCAAAGGTTGGTTCAGGTAACGAAGTTAGCTGTTTTTATTTCGTAAATTATTTATATTGAAGAGTTTATTTATTTTGGAAAGTAATATTAGAGCAAACTAGAAAATATGCATTTAACATACGAGTAATATTTATGATGGCATTAAATGACACAAGCAATTATTTTAATATTTTATTTAAAAAAGAAGGTACATATACGTAACCTTACAATCTAATGTCAACCTTGTGCTTGCACACTTGCAGTCAGTATATTAATTCTTGGTGATATATTATCAGAAACAGACACCCTCAAATCAGGTTCTACGTTAAGTCTGGAGCGATATTTTGTTTTTATAGCGGTTAATGTGGAGAAAGCTGTCTCGTTAAGGTATATAGATGCGAATGGCAGCAATTTCAGCAGAGATGTTTTGAATAACAGTGGATATTCCTTTTCCGTCATTATCCAGAACTTGGATAGATCCGTGGATTTGAAAATAGATCGAAGGCTTTCATCGGACATTAAATCGATCAGCTGCTCCTTTTCTTTTAAGTTCATCTTCACAGTGTTAAGATCACAAGTGAATGGATTAATTATCCATTGGTCGCCATGTGACGTATCTGGGAATGTTATTTCCAAGTCTTGCTTAAGGTTTGTAAGATGCATCATGATTTTGGTTTTAATTTCTTCTTCGAGGTTTATATTGTTTTCTTCAGAAAATTTTTCCAAACATGCAAACATCTCGTAGTTTTCAGCACTGATTTCGTCTAGAGTTTGCGTGTATGTCAAAGAGGACATCTGTTCTCGACGCCTCGGCAGTTTTGAAGGTTCGGACCTGTCCATCCTTTGGCTACGTGTAGACAGCGACCACCATCCGCGCGTCTACGGGTGCCCCTATAAGTCCCATAGTGGTAATGCCGAAACAGACCGACTCATCGACCACGTCCAAATGGCTACAGATTCCTTGCTACAACAGGCCCCATCCGCAAAGATTGTGATTTTAACGCCCACCACGCCGAATGGCTCGGTTCACGTTTAACCGATCATGCGGGGAGATCTGTTTATGACTTTGCCTTGGCATATGGTCTGACACAACTGGTTACTTCACCTACACGGATTCCAGATGTGGAGGATCATACACGTTACCTGTTGGACCTTCTGCTGACCTGTCATACGGACGGGTATCAGGTTTCCGTCGATGCCCCTCTCGGCTCTTCGGATCATTGTCTGATCCCGAGTGTGGTGCCACTCACGCTCTCCTCGCGGTTGCGTTCTGCAGGTTGCCGCCGTGTTTGGCATTACAGGTCGGCGGATTGGGATGGAATGCGGTCTTTCTTTGCATCCTACCCATGGGGGCGGGTTTGCTTCTCGCCGGATCATCCCAACGCTGTTGCTGACTCCGTCACTGATGTGGTGCTACAGGGAATGAAACTATTTATTCCATCATCTGTGGTACCCATCGGAGGCAGATCTTAGCATTGGTTTGTTCGCTCCTGTAAAACTGTATTACGCAGTAAGCAGGAGTGTTATGAACCCAACGGTTTTCGTCGGGGTCGATCAGCTGGTGATCTTCTGGTCTACTTGATTCATAGATGGGCGGAGGCAGTAGTGTCCAAGTGGGAGGCGTTGGCCGTTAGTTTGGCCTTCAATCGGGTTTGGCACAAAGCGCTTCTTTCGAAGTTCCCTTCCTATGGGCTTCCCGAGAAATTGTGCAATTGGATCACTAGCTTCCTTACAGATCGGAGCATCAAGGTCGTTGTAGACGGTGCATGCTTCGACTACAAGCCTTTATTAAGCCTTATATTATTAAGCCTTATTAACACTGGTGTTCCACAAGGCTGTGTGCTGGGCACAAGACTGTACGCTGTTTCTTCAGCATATCAATAATATATTGCTAACTGGTAACATTCATTGCTATGCGGATGACAGCACTGGTGATGCTCTATACACCGGCCGTGCCAATATTTCTCGGGAAAACGTCGCCGAGTATCGGAACAAACTTGTGTCTGAAGTCGAATCTTTGCTGAACAAAGTCGTGGATTGGGGGCGACTAAATCTAGTCCAGTTTAATCCTCAGAAGAGACAAGTTTGCGCCGTTATCGCTAAAATGACCCCTTTGTCATATCTCCTCAGTTTCAAGGCACCCCCCCCCCTTGCTTCAGCCAGTATCGGAATCCTCGGTGTCGACATATCGAGTGATGTGCAGTTTCGTGGTCACTTGGAGGAGAAGACCAAATTGGCCTCTCAAAAGCTTGGCGTGTTCAGGAGAGCGGGACAGTATTTCATGCCGGCGCACCGCCTGCAACTTTACAAGGCGCAGGTTCGGCCCCACATGGAACACTGTTCCCATCTCTGGGCAGGGGCTCCCTAGTGCCAGCTACTTCCACTTGACCGCATCCAGCGTAGAGCGGCTCGAATCGTTGAGGACCGAGTCCTTTCCGATCTGCTCGATTCATTGGCACTGCGAAGAGATGTTGCATCCCTTTGCATTTTCTTTCGCATTTACCACGGGGAGTGCTCTGAGGAATTGTTCGGATTAATCCTAGCCACTAAATTTCGCGAACGCACATCGCGGCAGAACTCCCGATACCATCCACACCATCTGGATGATTGGCGGTCCACCACTGTGCGATTTGGAAGATGTTTTCTTCCTCGCACAACTTCCTTGTGGAATCGATTAACATCAGCGATTTTTCGGGACCGATACGACTTACGGACCTTCAAGAAAAGAGCCTACTCCTTTTTAAAAGGTCGGCAACGCATCTGCAATTCCCTTGGTTCCCCTGGTATTGCAGTTGTTCATGGGCGGCGGTAGTCACTTACCATCAGGTGAGCCGTATGCTCGTTTGCCCCCTCTCCTATAAAAAAAAGGCCTTATTATAGGCTATTAATTAATGAAGGTCATCAGCAAATAATACTATATTATGGTTATCCCCTACTATGTAAGGTAAGTCATTAATATATACAAGAAACAGAAAGGAGCCGAGAATTTAGCCTTGAGGCACGCCCATTTGTACTATCGACCTGGAAGAGCTCTTACTATTGATGACAACTTTTTGCGTTCGTTTATTTAAATATGAAACAATTAATTTAAGAGCATTACTTCTTGGGGCTTAGGGCATTTCCAAAAACGTCGTAAAATAGCAAGCAATCGGTCTCCAGAGGGGTAGCGAAGTCGTCGAAATACTGGAGGCAAATAATAACAATAAGGAGCACATTCACGTAAGCTCGGAAGCAACGGAATGACGCTTATGACGCGAGTCGCGAAGTCGAGTATAAACGTAGTGATTATATTCTTTTTGGTCGAGTATATCTTTTACTATCAATGTCAAAAATTCCGTTTCAGGTATTAATTAGTGATTTATGAATATTTTTAGAAAATAATTTTATAAATTTCGACGCAGATCCGGCAGGTAAAATTACATGGGGGGCTTGAGATAAACTCCCTTGCCCCCCCCCCCACAGTGACTCCTCAAATTCAGGCAACTTGATTCTAAACACAACCGAAATAAACGCATAAAAATTCATTTTTTTTGGTTTTCTACTATTTAATTTTTTATTTAACTATTAGTACATTTTTAGACGGCTCCGTGGCGCAGTGGCTTAGCAACGAGTTACAGCGCTGGGGGCCGCGGGTTCGAATCCCGCACGGAAGTACTTATATACACGTATTTATATGGCCTACAAATGTTCCGGTTATTGATGTTTGTACTTGTGCAATTTGTGTTTGTAAACTGCCTCAACTATACAGGAGAAAATCCCAGTGTGACCGCGGCTAGCTGGGATTACTTTGAGAACCAAAGAAACATCGTGTTTCAGCATGATTGAGCTCCGGCACATTTTGCTTGCAAAGTACGAGAAGATCTTAACGTTCGCTTACCGCGAGGATGGATCGGGCGCGGGGGACCGGTTCTATGGCCTGCTCGTTCTCCGGACCTCACACCTTTGGACTTCTTTTTGTGGGGTTATGTGAAGAACAGAGTGTATTTCTCAGATTGCCCAACGGTTGCCGAGATGGAACAACGTGTTAGATCGGTTTCCGCATCAATAACACTGACGATTGTGCGAAATGCCATATAAGCCATTTCCCGACGAACACGGTTGTGTATTGAGCAAGGCGGAGCACACTTCGAGCCGTTTCTGTAAATTTATATTTATATGTAAACGTATATTATGAAAAAGTAAGAGTTCGTTTAGATTGTTCCGTTAGGTTAGGTCTTTTAAAATTTTTGTCGTTCCGCGAATTAGGTAGAAAAGGTACATTCTGCGTAGTTTACTCTTTAATTTTACTGAAATAGGATTTGCAAATCAGTGAAAATAATAATATTTTTTTATTTTTTTGGGGTATGTCATACAGCGTGACTGCGGTTCTTAAATATTTTTTTTTAGGATAGAGTGACAAACGAGCACACAGTCCACCTGATGATAAGTGGTTGCTGTGGCCCACAGACATCTACATTTATCCTCGTTTGCGAATTAAAATGCAGATGCGTTGTCACCCGTGAGGACTAAGATGGAATGCCTCTTTTCCAGTAATAAGGGTATCCGGTTCTCTACGCTCAACATTCAAAACACAGCAGTGTTAAGCTGCTATTTTACGCTGGTATTATGTGAGAGCGTGGTCCTTCCCCGGTCGCGCCGACCCATTCGTGCTACAACTATACTACTAATATAGCTGCACCATGGCTCTACCATGTTGAGAATGTACTCGTTATAAGGCCCCATTTAACCTCCTTTCGGCTTTACGGCTAGTTTTGTAACACCCGGTATTATAACAAAGAGATAAGTAATAAGTATACTACAGTACATTAAGCGGTCTACGGTGAGTCGGCGTGACATTTAGTATTGGGACGTAGTTGCCTGCGTTTGCCGCTAGCGGGTTTGGATGAGCTTCGGCGCTATCAAAGTAGCGCTGAGACATCTGCTTGAACTGTTCGGAGAAAGAGGGAAGTTGACAATCACTGTGCAAATCTGAATTTGTTGATACCACCGTGCTCCGGTGGCTTTACGGATTTGGACTTTCTGTAGTTTGTATAGGTGGGTCTTATACGTGTGGGCGAAAGCTGCACTTGCTTAAGACATGATAGGTCTGACGCAGGTGTTGTATAGTTAGAGTTTGTATCGTAGTGACAGTTTACTCTTTCTGTAAACAAGATGGTGGAGGGCTAATGACTCACATGGCTCTGTTGCGTAGTACACTTAATACGAAACTCATGCGAACATCGAACGTGACGCCCAGATATTTGGCCGAATTTTGCCAAGGAATGAGGTGGCCGTATAACGAAATGATATCTAACTTTGCATTTGGTCCTCGAATCTTTTTGGCTTTGAACTCAGTTGAAAGTATATTGCTACACTTTTTTCTGGATTTACTTCGATTCTCCATAGGTAGAACAATTCGCCTAAGCGATTGGTAACTTTTTGGAGTTTCAAAATGAGACTATTCCTATTATAATCTGATACATAGAGTATGTTCCCGTATCGTTGACGAAGAGAGCAGTGTTCTCCACTGGGTCCTTTGAAATATCACTCGCGAAGAGTTTGATGAGGAGTGGAGTAGTTATGGGTTATGCATCTACTTTGTTTGAGGAGGAGGGAGTACCTCATTTTACTTAGCGAGGTACTCACGAGATACCCCTTATTTGAAGTGAGAAATCACTAGACGGCATATTCATCACACAAGGCGAGTCGCATTCTTCCGTAATTTTTGAAAAGAGAATATTATAAATATAATGAATGTGGTCACATTATGTTAGGTACAATAAGCGATATCAGTGGACGCAAATAAAATTTAAGATCACAAAAAAGATTTTATATTAACACGCATATATGTGACTTAATTGTTTCAATTTCCATTACTCAAAAATTCAACACCCCGTCATCTTTTAGCCAGCGAAACCTCGTCGAGCAGAAATTAGTTTCTTAATAAAATTAAAAAAAAGTTCGGAGTTTAATGTAGTAGGAAAAATAACTGGACCAATTGAAACGTCATCGATTAGAGCTGCCCATGCATTTATTGAGAACTGTACTTGAAATGTAGATGCACTCTTTAAGTGTGGATTTTCATAATGCCATTCATGTAAGTTCCTGCAATTTGTGATTCCATTCAGAGTCAATTTTGCTTCATCCATATTTTAAGCAGCTGAACAGATTTTGATACATTACCTGAATAATTGTATGCCATCAGCTGTATGTTATTTGATCTTTTAAGATTGTGAGTATGCAATCAGGTTTTTAGATTGTCGTAAAGCGACAATTAAAAAAAAGAACCTAACCTAACAACAACGAAACAACAAAAATAGGACAAAAAAATAATATATTTCAAATTTTAAAAAGATATTTACAATTTTATATAAAAAAAATGAAGTATGATGATGGTGATGGGTGACGTGAATTACAATTAAATAGAAAATAAAGATAGATGAATACTGAAGCGGAGCCTGAAGATCAAAGTGGCACACCGCGCTTGGCGGTGGTGGCACGCAGCGCCCGGTCTAGGCACACGCAGCGCCTAGAGTAGGCACACGTAGCGCTTGGAGTAGGCACACGCAGCGCCCAGAGTAGGCACACGCTGCGCCTGGAGTAGGCACACGCAGCGCATGGAGTAGGCACACGCAGCGCCCAGAGTAGGCACACGCTGCGCCTGGAGTAGGCACACGCAGCGCTTGGAGTAGGCACACGCAGCGCCCAGAGTAGGCACACGCTGCGCTTGGAGTAGGCACACGCAGCGCTCAGAGTAGGCACACGCTGTGCCTTGATTATGTGTTCTCAGCGCCTGGAGTAAACGCTCGCAGCGCCTGGAGCAAGCACGAACAGCGGCTAAAGATAGCGCGGGCACTAGTAGGTGGAGGCGTAGACGACGACTTCAGGTGAATGCAAAGGCTTGCAGGATCCCGGAGCAGTGCGGCCCCGAGATAAGGCCTTTAATAGATGCTTCCCGTTTGAAAACTGAAGCGAGACTCCCTTTATTGGCCGATTGTTCGGCTTTTATAACTTTTTAGAGAAAACGGGAAATTATTTAAATTAAAGAGAAATTTTTGTAAATGGCCAAGAGGAAAAGAGTATTTATGTGGAAGTATTGATGTAAAACATCAGACCGGTAACGAATTTGAATAAAAATTGCCATGACAACCAGATAAACAACGATGTCAAAACATGTCAAATTTTGGTTTCAGGCTCGTAATAGAGAAACGGCAAGATTTAAGTAAAAAATGAGGTATTATTGATATAGGAAAAAAGGTAGCGCAACAGCGCGCACGAAACCCGAAATTGCAGAGTTACGGAGAACTAAATAAAAGATCGAAAAAGGTAGACTCCATTGACACCGATTTAAAAAGCGTGAAAATACGAAGTAAAAATGATTATACAAACATTATATATGACATTGTAAACAAGAAAAATAAATTCAAAATAGTGTAAAATGATATATAAGTAGCATAACACTACAAGATAGTTTCTTCTCGTTAGAGAGTAGTATGTTCCTCGCTCTTGACAAGAGTATAGACAGTAGAATAATGTGACAGTAGTCTTACGTCCTTGTCGCACTTACACAAAATTCTGTATGCTATCCAGCTTTCACAGTAATTTTTCCATGTTTTACGCGTTTTAAGTTATAAAAGCTTTTATTTAATTTTCGATAACGGTGCATTACTTTTTAATGTGAGTGGCATTATTATAATCGGGGACCGAATCTGTACCATATAAAACGCCTTACTCCGCCATATTCGTGCCTAACGATTCTAAATCCAGCCCGTTGCTTATGCTATCTCTTTGCATTTGCTCCGTGACTTACACACATACACACACACATACACACAACACCTACACGTGCGCATGCACGCATACACGCGCACACTCATACTACTTTTTGTTTATTTTTCTCTTTTTAAATATATATGATATTTTCTTTTAAATACATTCTTCATCAGTATACCGGGTGTTTGTGAAACGCCCCTGAAAACGAAGACAGATGAGAATACCAAGGAGCCCTTTGATCATGGGTCACAAATAAATTCGATCCTGATGAAAAATAAATTATCTTTTTAAAACGTTTTATTAGCTTTATTCACGCGCCATCATGTTAGTACAGCTAAATCAAACGATAATTTAAAAAAAATCATGAAAATACTGAAGCATAAAAGCAGCAATGGAATTACTGAATTCCAATCAAATGACTAGGAGTCAATGTACGCGCGAATGCCTAATGCGCCCAGCCCGCAGCAAGCGGATGGTACCACAATACCTAATAATTTACAACACTTATCTAAATACCTAACTATCTACTACCTAAATATCTACTTAACCTACTATTTTTGTGCCACTGTGCTTGTCTCCACCTAGCCACTTTATTCACAGGTTAAATAAACCAAATACATGGTTCGATTCCCCACTAATAAAAAATTACTTAAATGAAATGTGTTAACATGCTTTTTATCTATCGTGTAGGTATATGTTTATTATTCTGATGTATTCAATTATGTACCTATTCAGATGAGTTCAGTAAGTTATTTAAAAAATTTAGGTATGAAACAGCTTACCGATCTAAATCTTATGAGATTTTCAAGGCACATTAACATGCTGCCGTATTCACGAGCACTATAAACGTAACTACACATAAGGCATTATTAAAACAAAACAAGAAAGATAAAACGTAACAAGAAGAATGTTATAAACAAAACGATTAAACTGTTGCTCACGCGCACGTGATAGTCATCACGGAACTGTCTCAAAATAGGGATGTTTGATGATTATCGATGTTAAAAATTAAAACATCGATGTTTACACATGTCAAATATCGAAATATCGATGTCAATGAACCCATAATCGATTATTGGAAACTTGCGAACAGTGCGAACCCGCGAAATAAATATCAACTAAATCTTGCATCTCCTCTAAAGATTTAAAATTTTGAATAATTCAGAATTCCTCAAAGCATCGCTAACCTAAAAAATATCATTATTGTGTGTCAAACTTAATTGTCAATGAGGGCTAATAATCTTCCACTCACCAGATGTCGCTAGTTGCGACTGAGGTAAAGTTTTTTGTTACACAATGTCAGTTAATTGAGAAATTAGTTTTATGAAAATAGTTTATCATTATCTAGAATATTATATTAATACACAACACAATGCGTCAGTGGTTTGCTTTTTAATTTTTTTCACTTTATAACTCTTTTTAAAAAAAACGGTTTTTAGTTATATTTTATAGTTTGGTTTATTCATTTCTAATGTAATTAATATAAAATATAACTAATAATACAGAAAGAAACCTTAAAAATTACATTTTCATAAGAAATTATCATCCCCGCTATGAAATCTGTCAAATATTTTACCTCACTGTAAATTGGCGCCGCCCTGGTGGTAGAAAAAGTCGTGGATGCCCTCATTGCTTAGAGTATTCAACTAACAGGAGACGCCATGCGCATAAAGTTCCAAACAAAAAAGTCTGTCACTTCTAGCGGGAGGCGAGGTAACGCACACTAAGCAAATCGTAAACATTGGGCCACGTCGTTACGCACGCCCACAGCATAATATGAGCACACGATTAAGCAAAACTCACACAACCTTGAAAATCTCTCATAAATGTCTCATCGTTACAGTGCATAAGGCATAAACGACTAGTGCGAGGGCCTTGTCGATATGGATATGGCGATGAAATTTTATGCAAGTTACATTAGCAAATAAAATAAAATAAAAATGAACAAATGTTTAATGACTAATATTACATTCAAAGTAAATTAAAAAAAAAAACATAAGGTACAATATAATAATACAAAATTACCAAAATTAAAACAAATTGAAAAAGTATTATATTATATTTTAACTGGTTTTTAAAGTGAATAAATTTGGTATATGTGACGAATACACTTTTTGGGATTCCTCTTTTTTTGCGAGGTAGCTAATTCTGGTGCTTGCATATTTTTCCATCACCAAGTTTGCCAGTTCAATGTTATGTGGAACGTAATCATTATTGAAATAATGTTCCTGTATGCTTAAACATATATAATATGCCTAGTCTATGAAATGTTTTTACTATTTTAATGTCATGAACAACCGGAAAGGTTATCTGTATAGGGGTTTTAAACGGTCTAATTTTACAGATTTTACCCAACCAATAGAGTTAAACCGTTTTAAGGCTTAGGGTTGAACTACATCTGGCAGCACGGAATCGCACTTTCCAGTGCTTCTATCCTTTTTGTTCACTCAGAAACGTTATTTACTAGAGCGAGAAAGAGAGCGGGAGTGTATAGTTCTACCCTCAAAAAGCCGATTGTAAACCGGTTTCAAAAGTTTATATATCATTCTTGACAATCCATATTAATATAATATTATAAATGTGAAAGTGTGATATTTTGTTTATTTGTTTTTGGCCTTCCTTTACGCAGCAACGGAATGGAGCAATTAAAAAAAACCGGCCAAGTGCGAGTCGGACTCGCGCTCCGAGGGTTCCGCACAAATCCGTAGTTTAAAAATATTTTTATTATATGATGTAACTAAAAATTTATGCTTTTCGTAATTTTTCCTTTATCTGTGCTACAATACGTTGCTTAAAATTTTAATATTCTGAGTTCACGGGAAGTACCCTGTAGGTTTTGATTCCCTGATTACAAGTTTGATTTTTTCACAGCTCCAAGGGACAATAGACTTAAGTATTTCATATGAATTTCAGCTTGATACCTCCACGCGTTCCTCAGAAAAAGGGTCTTGACAGACAGACAGACGGACAACAAAGTGATCCTATAAGGGTTCCGTTTTTTCCTTTTGAGGTACGGAACCCTAAAAATTAAACATTTGCTATCTCTTGGTCGAAGTTTACGCTTAACCAAACATACTTTTTTTCGTCATTTTACTTAGGATTGAAAAATAATTAATGTTTTCGTAAAAAGCGGTAAAATTTTGTGTTTTACAGTACAAAAGTGTAGTACTCTGTATAAATTTAATAATAATAAATTATAAATATGACACTGAAATTATTTGTTTGTCCTTATTTATTTATTTAAGCGCTAATAATTCGTGTCTCATCTGAAAACAACAATTTGGTTGACATCATCTAAGACGATAAACTTGTAAATAACATTTTAAAATGAATAAATATCGTTCACTAAACCTTCCATTTCGATTTGTTACATGTTTTAAATTTTATCCTTCATGATGTAAAATAAACCTGTAGCAAAATAATAAACTTACGAATAGATTCATCATAATCAATACAGCCCTTCACAAGTCCACTGCTGTACATAGGCCTCCCCCAAGGAATGCCACAAAGCACGGTCCCGAGCCACCTGCATCCATCGACTTCCTACATGTCTTACCAGGTCGTCACTCCATCTTGAGGGGGGACGCCCTACACTTCGCCTACCGGTACGAGGCTGCCACTCG
Source organism: Parnassius glacialis (assembly GCA_033319125.1). NCBI lineage: Eukaryota > Metazoa > Arthropoda > Insecta > Lepidoptera > Papilionidae > Parnassius > Parnassius glacialis. Next base: position 21,896,195 of record JAVANC010000010.1, on the reverse strand, counting down.
AGAACCTTTCTTCCTTTCTTCTTTTACGAATAGATTACGAATACCGATTGGTCACAATGCTCGGAACAAATAGTGCTTGTTCGTTTAGGTACCCAGGTTATATGATTGCCACATGCTTTCATCCAAACTTGGCGCCTGTAAGGCTCTTTTGGAAAACTGTAAAACCAAAGATCTTTTTTAAACATTGTACAAAAAAGAATTTTAAATAACACCTTGGTATTATATAACAAAGTATTACTTATAGTCAAATAAAAACATCGACACTAAAGATTACAGTGAACATCACTATTATAGTCTTGATGATACCATTTTATATACTCAAAATTCCACTTTTTTTCGTTTCATAACGTAATATAATGAAATGAAAATATCTATTTAAAATGTTTTAAATGTATAATGTATACAATAAAACAATTTAAATTGATGTTTTCATTTCGTTAAAAACAATTAAAAATTATTAATGTTGTTTGAAATAATATAGTTTTGCAAATAGATCACAATAATATTGATGAATTTAAGACTATTCAATAACACGATTTTGTCTTGTGTAATTAGAACAAAGAAAAACGACATTTGTCTACAATTAAGCAAAATTTAATTATGTCCTAGTAGTGCAAAAGTCCTTACTATAGTATTAACACTTTTAGTTGGCAACACTACCTGCTCAGCTATATTAATCAGAATTTTCGTGATTTAATGCTTACATTAATTATTGAAATCAAAATAAATACTTAAAGATGAAGGGTAACGCCGTCTTTTTGTAAATTTGAGGTCTGTGATCTTTTTTTACAAGAAAACACACTGCAACTCGGCATTTTTCTGGAGGTCAACTCACGCTTACGACTACTTGGTAAGTGACGCCGTACGCGGCGCAACTAGTTTTATATAACGGGAATGAGCCGCGCTCTCGTACTTTTGACAGCGGGGAACGCTCTCCAATGTCGTCTCCTGTTAGTTTAATACTCTAAGCCTCATTGTCACCTGTAATGTCATAGTTCTCACTGCTTTTACTTTATTTTGTAGTGTTGTTGTCGGTTGTCGCATAATGACTATTCTACGTAAATTGATATTCAAGTTAACTGTTACTTTTCCCTTGCTGTGTATACCCACATAATTTTGAAACAATATGTAAGTATCTACACATATACAGAAAACATTGATAACGGTCAACATCGATGTTTTGAGTGGGCTAAACATCGAACATCGATGTTGAGCAATCGATGCCAACATCGATGTCATCATCGATGTTTCTGCAACATCGATCGTCCCTATCTCAAAACATAAAATTACGCTAATAATTAATTAAAAAATTATCGTCCTTGGAGCACTGAGCTCTTCCACGGACCGTAAAACCCATACGACATTGCCGACGTTTATTTTATTTATAAGTTTAGTTATTCCTACGACTAGTCTTCATATGAAATTTAGAAGCTATGGTTGTCATTTTTAATACAATTACACAATAAATTCTACCCTGACGCAACAAGCAGTTCCTTACTACAAAAATTATATTGAAATTATTGAACGTACCTGTTCGCGCCAAAGCGCTAATGTCAAGAATCGACGCTAGATGGCAATCGGCTCGGCGCGATACGGGATGAAGTTCGGCCGAGCGTCTTGAGCGGTGTGTGTCGAGAACGCGCTAGAAAAAAGGGGAGTCCAAATTCAGCGCTGCGATAGGCGGCATGCTGTTTTTTTGTCGGGAAGTCGGAAGCGGAATACAACACGCGCATCTAGGAAATATACGGTTTGGGATACGTAACGCGCATTCCTTGCTTGTTAGCTTCACCCGGGACTTATTGTATCTAACTCAGAATCTGTATAAGTGCATTCGACAATAATAGCTAGTGCGGTATTTGATATTCTAGAATAACTGTTGCCACGCAAAACGGTAGTGACCTTTGATCCGGTCTCGCGTGTTAAGCTTTATAACAAATGAGAGTTAGTGGCTTCTGTAAGGTAGTTAATCGTACGACAGAGTGAATGGAATTTCATCGTAGAAACGAAGAAAGTGACTGTGGACGGAGCCGCAGTGGGAGCGGTGCTGAGGTCCGAACTGCTGCAGATGGTAACGGTCTAATAAGGTCAATAACACTACTAGTCACACCCAGATACACATCACTGACCCTTACTTTCCTAGCACTATACAACCACATGCGACCTGACCGAATCCTGAGGGACCAGTCGCCTTGGATAGAGGTAAGTAAGCTCGGTTTAATAGAATAGAACGCTCTCCCTTATTGTTTATTGTAATTAGAAACTTTCCACCTTTGGCCTGTAGGAGGCCCGACCAACATCTGCTTGTAGGTTCTTCCTCTATGGGCCCGGGAGACTCTACTGTTGGATAAGAAGCTGCTGGCCGTAACAGTACCTAATTGGGTACTCAGTGGTCACTTACACAATTATAAATACTATTTCATCGTCTTTAATTTTGTATAAGAAACTAGAAATGAAATGTTACTGAATAATTTAATAGTTAAAATCATTTGCAATTATGATCGGCAGTTAATTAATCTAACATAATTAATGTAAAAAATAATACTTTTACTTTATTTTAAATTACTTTCTATATTTAACGCGACCAATACTTTGAATTTAAAAAGAGGTATGTCAAAATTATTAAAAATTACTTGTACGTTTTATAGTGATTGCCGCCTCTAATTTTTATGACACCAGCGAACTAAATTTCGGTGCAACCATGAAGTTATAGATAAAGATGGAGACCACACTCCGAATACCTACTTGAAGCTTAACCTATGTATTACTATCTCGCTCTCTGTGGGCAGACCCTCCCTTTCTAAGTAGGTAACCTTTATTTAATTTTTCCCAGGATATCGCTATAAGTAGTTGAGTTACATTAAGTGTTTTATTTATAAATATCTATATCTCTGTTTACTACTAAGACCTAGCCTATATAGATTATATATTTTTGTACAATTTTATTTTGGGAATTGACTAGTTTTATGAAGAAAGGTTTTCATTTCTATGGGCAGAACAGGTATTAAAATATGACCACGCATTTCCGTTACAACTCATATAATGCCGAGCCTATTTAGAAAATGTGGAAAATAAATATATCAGAGAATATTAACTACCATTTCGATAATGTATTTTCTGGTTATTGTATACAATTCCTAAACGGTACCAACGAAATATAAAATTAAAATTTATTATAACCCCGGGTGATCAATGAATTGGGCAAAATATACCTGATTTATTGTTCAGTGAGACTAAATCTATTTCTGGACAATTATTTAAAAAAATATCACGAGGACTAAAGCAGCGTAGCGGAGCTCCTGCCTTAGCCTTCTGACCTAACCCATCCGAGTCAGGCTGCTCTGAGCTGAAATGCGTATAATACTATATTCCACACATACTGTTCATTTTAAGAATTATCTACAATTCCTAGGAATTCTATATAATAACGGATTTCATAGATTTCTAGAAACATATGTACTAAAATAGGAACGATAATATATTATTATTTTGAGTTGTTATCAGGAAGATGCCGCTGCCCATCTCCTGTTTCATTTTCCCTCTGACACCTCCTACAACACCCTCGGAACGATATGGGATAGTGGATATTCTCACACCGCCACTACATGGTTTGTTAAAAACCTTAAAAAAATAAATAAAAACACTTTCCATATTAAAATTATTTATTGAATTTTTTCACACCATGTGGATTACTCTGTGGCTTTTTGAAGTCCTTACATATATGAGCAAAGCGCCCTTGAATAATAGTCAATTTCTGACTGACCCGTATACTTTTTAATAGTGTCCATTAAAGAAGACATATCCTGAATTTTTTAGTTTGGCGCGCCACTTTTTGCTTAAGAATCTTAGTTTTCGTCTCAAGTATTTCTTCTTTAGTACACTTTATCTTCACTTGCACGCCCCTATCAATCTCCGCAGGATCGTCGTATTCACTGCTGACCTAAGAAAACAAGAAAACTTTATGAAATCAGTATTTTTAGCATCGTACATCGTATTTCTCCGCTCATAAGGGTCGTAGCGTGATGTTAGACAGCCTTCCTGAAGAATTGGTTTTAAAAATGCAAAAAAATATTTTCAAATCTGACTGGTATAGTTCCAGAGATTAGAGAACTCAAACAAAAAAAAAAAGAAACAAATAACTCTTCTACATCATAATGTCAATACAAATTTACATCACCTAATAGGTAACACATTATACACCGGAGCGCGCCTTCATGAGCACGCATAAATGAAGCATCAAACAAGAAGCTTTATGCTTAGTGTTGTAGTGACGGTTACCACACTGCGATTGGCACTAAAGAGTTTAAATATGTATGTGTTTTAAGCTATATAATACATTATGTAATGTAATATTAAAGTCATAATAAATACAAATAAAAGGTATGAATTTAGTAATAAAGGAAAAGGACACTTACAGGTAATTTGTTAAGATTGCATACATTTTCAAGAATTTTTCGACATTGTTTTTTACTAGTTTGGTCATCAATATTACAGCCAGTACATTTCAATTGTTTCCTTAAATGCAGAACTACTTTCATAAATGCCAGAACTAGTGCTTGGTACAGCCAGAGCAGCTAGTTTCACAACAGACTCTTTATGTAATGCACTTGTTGTCTGCAAATAATAACATATTTTACAAAATGTTGCTTTATATCATACATTTAAACTACTACTTTTCTAAATATAATAAATAAATATAATTATTGTAAACGTTATTAAAGTATCAGAATAATGAGAAACAAAAACTAAATAAAAATAAATTGTCTACCAAAAGAATATATTATGTTACTAATTTTTAATTTAATATTATGAAATCTATGAAATCCGTTATTATATAGAATATATAGGAAGTGTACATAATTCCTAAATTTCATGCATTTCCGGTAACATAATAAGAAACATGTACATATAATTAGTTAAGGTCACACGGAAAGTCTCAGATACATCGTCAATATGGTCACACTACTTCAGTGCGATTTCTTTTAAACAAAAACAGTAAAATAGTTCAAACTCAATTAAATTCAATGTAAAACTATTTGATTTTGACAAAGTTATAATTTACTAATATGTTTAAAACACTGATACGTTTCAGCAAAAAATTAAGTGAAAAAACAAAAAAGTATGTTTACAAGTATTCAATGCCAGAAGTCACTATTTAAACACTTACGTGTGAAATCTTATATCACCTACACCAACTACTGCCGCAACCACGTACTACAAAAGTTTGCACCATTTCTTGAATTATAACAATAATTAACTTTAAATATCTCAAACGACGCTGCGAACTGCTAAGTAAACAACATGGGGGGTCAAGTCTGTATGGAGCCGATGCAAACGTCGGGCACAATAAGCGAAACAGAGACAGCGCTATACGCCAGACAGAGAAATCACTATTGAACCATGTTACGCATTGTATTTCAATTACAGTTTAGGAACTTTTATTTTTGCATTTTAATATCTTTGTCGCCTGTCCATTAAAAATTATTTTTACTTATCTTGTAAATTATAAACTATATATTTTGTAATATACCTAACAAATTAAATTTGTTTAATCCATGATAGTCTAAATTAAATTATACGTTCCGATAATTTTTATGTCCGATTGAAATGATTACTCTGTGCAACAAGCTCTGTAGCCGAAAATATAAATGTATCTATGGCTGTTGTGAAATAAAAACGTACACTAGATTATTATTTATTACATATTCATAAAATTAAGAAAAGAACAAGTTTCAAAGTTCATTTTACATCAATTAGATATTATTTTAAACGGGAATGTTTCAAATCATTTTCAAATTAAATGGAGTTAGTTTTGTTTAACTTTTCTAAGCCAAATTCAAAACTGATGTCGATTTAGTATATTTCGTAGAAAAATAACTTAAGTGTGGTGTTACTAGCCAGTGAATATTTAATTTATGGTGATTTATTAGAGTTGTTTTACTTAATGATGATTAACGAATAATAATGGATTACTGAAAATGGTGTGTTCTAAGATGCGTCTATAATCATCTAAAATTGAGTGTCCAAGTTTATTTCTGTGTCTATAATATTACTATTACTAGTCAATAATATATTTAAATCTCTATGAAAATAATTGTTTTATTTCTGAAAAACTATTAACCGTGTTCCATTCCAATTTTCTACTTATGTATCAATACATAGCTAATTGTTAACTTTAATCTTCCTCTTAAGGTTTGTGTTATTAAATATTTAAAATTTCCAATATGTATTTTTACTATCATTTATTACTATTTCCATTCCAATTTTTTACTAATGTAGAATGTAATTTCTACATTCGTAGAAAATTGGAATGGAAATAGTAATATATTATGATTAAACTAGAATATTGAATGTGGGGGTGGGCAATGCGCATTATACATATACCAGGCGGTCCCATAATGAACTGGCCTGATATAGTTCAACGCGACATGTCGCTACATGTTGTGTTGCATTAAATAGTACGTTTATCGTGCACTTAATATAAGAAACATGCATCGACATGAAATGCTTAGTCTTAGTTTAACAGGCATTTGAATAACGAGAGTCGCGTATTTTTTCAAAATGTCGAAAACTGAGTATCGAAGTGTCATAAAGTTTCTGTTTAAAGAAGGTTTATCCCCTGCCCAAATAAAAGAACGATTGGATGGCGTGTATAAGGAGTCTGCCCCCTCCTATAGCACAGTGAAAAATTGGGTGAAAGAGTTTCGCCTCGGGAGAGAAACCGTCGAAGACTTTGGCCACGACGGTCGACCTGTGGAAGTGCTCACTCCTGAAACGATTGCTCTTATCGAAGAGGAGGTTCTGAGTGACCGCCGTTTGAAGATTAGGGAAATTGCAGCAAGGCTTGGGCTCTTTAAGAGTACCGTTCATCGCGCGATCCATGAACATCTTCACATGAAAAAAGTGAGTGCAAAATGGGTACCGAAACTTCTTTCAGCGGTACAGAGACAGGAAAGAGTGCGCTGCGCTTCGGAGTTTTTGGATCTTTGTGGCGAAAATCCAAAGACTGTGATCGAGCGGCTAGTGACTGGTGATGAAACTATGATCTTGTATTATGATCCACAAAGCAAGCGCGAGTCAATGGAATGGCGTTATAAAGGTGAAAAGCCCCCTAGAAAGGCAAAGATGCAACAATCGACTAAAAAACTGTTGTGCACAATATTTTGGGATTTTCAAGGCATTTTGATGGTGGATTTTAAAGAACGTAAAATACAGTCGTGAACGGCGAATATTATGCTTCTTTAATATATAAATTACGAGACAAGATAAAGGAAAAACGAAGAGGCAAGCTGTCTAAAGGTGTCCTGTTGCTCCATGACAACGCCCCTGTTCATACCGCTGGTGTTTCGAAGGATGCAGTTCGTCAATGCGGGTTCACAGAAGTTCAACATCCACCTTACAGTCCAGACATGGCCCCGTCCGACTATTATTTATTTCCAAATTTAAAGCGGGACTTAAGAGGAAGAAAATTTTCAAGTGATGAAGAGTTGCAGGCGGCTGTCTTCAGTCATTTTGAGGATAAAAAATGTGATTATTTTTATAAAGGTTTAGAGATGTTGATTCACAGATGTCAGAAGTGTGTTAGTATTCATGGTGATTATATTGAAAAATAAAATTGGTTTCGTTTCATTTCCTTCATTGGTTCATAGTTAGGCCAATTCATTATGGGACCGCCTACGCACACATTCACACACGCACACATTCACATCTGTTAGTTCATGGATCAAAAACTGACGCGCTAGTGTCGCAAGCTGTAGGCATTTTTATTGTATGAAGTCTTCGTTCTTCCCGTCAGGGTACATGTATTCTGTGGTAAACAACCGCCATATTTGTCTAATTTATGTTGACATATCGGGCTAATGTTGCCACATTACCTAACCTTTAGGAAATGGGATTGTAATTCACTGATTCGTTAACCCAATAATGCATACGAGACCTTCAATTTTGGAATTTTTAATGTAACTAATCGTAGATCAACTATTTATTTATTGGTACATTATTTCACAAAACTTAACTTCTGATTTGGTTAGTGTGGAAATTATTTCGAAGAATTTAACGGGAGATAAAAACATAGCAATATTGTGTTCCATACTAAAAAGAGAAGTCAGACCACAGAGAGTGAGATAAAGATACGTAGGTATTTGACTCAAGCTGTTGTTCCAAGTGTGGCCTCCATCTTTATCTATAACTTCATGGGTAAACGTAGTGATTATATTCTCTTTGTTCATGGGTGCAACACGGCAGCGATGCCAACACCAAATTGTCAAATTCCCCGAAAATTCATGTCAAATTCCCCAATTTAAGGACAAAACTTCAACAGATTCCCCTCCATTTTATTTTAATAAATGAATCAATTTTCAACTAATTTTATAAGGTTTACTTTTTAACTAACATTTTTTTCTTTAAAATTAAATAAATAAATAAAAGAAAAACCTTAAATGATACACAATAGTTGCCGAAATATATCCGAAAATTAAATATGGTGTAATGAAGATCATTAAAAAAAGGGAGTCATTAGATATTTATAAGTAACCTAACAAAATGTTAAGATAGTTATTATGATTTCTTGAAAAAAGTTTCTGACTTGGCCCTGGCTATCAATTTTCAAAATCCCCATATTTTCCTCGCATAATACCAATCCCTATAAAATCTCCAACCAACTTCAAATTTCCCGCAATTTTGGGAATTCCCCACATGTTTTCAAAGCTGACATGTGTAAATTTCACAGCGCGAGGGACACGAGCGGCGGAAGCGCGTGTGTGAAAGTGAAGGATAGAGTGAGTAGGCATTGTTTTGCACTGAGCTAAGATACAAAGAGTTCGGCGTCACCGAGAATATTGACCTCATTGTCAGCTGATTTTATTTAAAATTTCACTGCTGGTTTTATGTTTAAGTATTTCATGTTTTTTTTTTTATGAAATTATCGTTTCATTTAGCTGTACTAACATGATGGAGCGTGAATAAACTTAATAAAACGTTGTGAAAAGATGATTTTTTCCCTCGGAATGGAATTTATTTGTGTCCCATGATCAAAGGTGTCCTTAGTACTACCATCTGTCTTCGTTTTCGGGGGCGTTTCACAAATATCCGGTATATATCACATGTGATTCTTTCTTCGGTGATGGAGGCCTGGTGGCTGTAGCACAGGGAATCCTAATATTGTCACCAGTACCTATCTACAACTAGCATTTGTAAGTTACTTAATATTTAAATGTAATTTCGTAGAGAGAAATAAAGATTATTATTAATTATTGTGTTAGCGACAAGAGGACCGTCTTCCGTACTAAAAAATTGGCCAATAGCGAGCTCTCTGACTAGTATACAGTTATCTGTGATAGCGAGGCTTATTTATTTATTTATTTTGCATAATGTGTGTGTTTTACAGTTGTTATAGAAAATATAGTACAACACATTAACCATTTCTGGTGTACAAAATTATTGAATTTTATAAACATTAAGTAAGACATTATGAATTAAAATTACCAAAAAAAATACATACATTGCATAATAAATAGCAAAAACAAAAAAATTAAAGTGACCTAATTAAAAAAAAAAACCATTTACTACTATTTGCATTATCATATCATTAATATTTATAATTTCATGTCACATTATAATATATTATAATTAAAAAGTATGGAGTGTAGAGTACAAGAAGGACCATCTCTATATATGAAAAGTGTTCCTAAAAACGTGTTCAATAAGGGTGGCGCTGCAGTAGCATAGGACAAATTTCAAAAAAAGCGCCAAAAGTAATTAGAATAAGATGGAGAAATAAACAAGGACCGACCAGTCCGCTTGGTTTTGTACTACGTAAATAGTTGAGATTTTGTATACTGGCATTTTACTAACTACTCTAGTCATGAAATTTTTTAAATATTTGAATTCAGCTGATTTCACTCCGTTCACAACAGCTATCTTCATATCGTAGTTTTTCAGACGCCAGTGCTATTGTGGTAGGTTAATAGTAGGACACTTTTTCAACTTTCGCCCCTTATAAGATGGTTCTCCTTGTACTCTACACTCCATATCAAAAAGTTAGTTTTTTAAATTAATCTAAGGCAAAGGCATATATTTGCTTCAGCCTTAAAGCCCGTAACAGAAATAGGATCCAATTAAACAAAAAAAACTTTGAAAATTTGTCTTTATTGGTTTAAATTTATGTACGTATACACAATCAGAACATGTGCATAAATTTAAACCACTAATAATTTTCATTTAGGTATAAGGAAATAAAATACAGTAATATTTATGGTTTTTATTTTTCAGTGTAAATTTACAAATGCAAGTGCTTTTTTGTCATTGTAGGCAAATTCTTTCCTTCTTGAATGGCCACAACCTTTGAAAACTTTTATAGTTTTATAACTATAAGAGTTTTCAAAGGAATCTCGAATTATCAGTCAGTTACTTCGAATGTCGAAGTAACTGATGATTCTTTGACACAAAGGTAATTATAAAATATAATAAATATTAAATATATATAATAAAATGAAATAAATATATATTAAAAAATAATATTTATGTAAAAATAAATATTCAATTAAATTCAACAGATGCTGAAGTAGCCACTTTTCTTGTGGCTTTTGTGTTTTGTGCTTCTTGCCCCATTTACGAAATGAAATAATTTGTCGATAAGGAGAACCGTTGATGCAGTGTTCCTCAATATTTGGCTTACCTCTCAAACTAATAAGAAGTGCCTATACTATACTCTTTGCGTAGTAGTAGTATCCTCTTGATCGGCGGCGGATTGCTGCTCCTGTATTATTGTTTAAATAACGGTTTGAAGTAGAATTTGATAGGGTATGTAAAAGCGGTGCGATTTTGTGTATTAAGTGTTTACGCATGTGAACTATTAGTGGAAACGGTGAAAGAAGTGCTCTGATAGTGATGTGATTCTCAAGATAAGGTGTCTGTCTGCTTACGCCTCGAGATACCATCGCCAACGGTCAGCTGTCTGCTGGCTCAAGTTGCCATCGAAATCTCCCAAAGCTGCACAATGTGATGCATCAACATATTGTGAAGCAGTGTACTATAATTATACATTGTAACATCAGGCTCAGAAGGGCTAGAACCCAGAGCTGTAAATCAAGTTATAAAAAAAGCAATATACCTATTACAATATTTTTGAAAACTCCGCTTTTATATAAAAAGATCGCTTTTAAAAAGATTTGCCCCCGCGCCTAGGGTTACCAGATGAAAAATCAAAAGTCCGGAGAAAAGGTCTGATTTCCATTGAAAAATCCTGAGATTTTTTACAGTTTGAGAAATTTTTCTCCAACGTACTTAACAATTTAAAAAAGTCATAATATTATCGTTTTTATCTCAATTAAAATGAAATACTCAATACCATGCTTTAACAATTTTCAAGACAATAGGTGTTTAGCGATTACCAGGGATAATGCGTATTTGTCAATATATATTTGCAATTACAGCCCAGAATGCAAACGTAGAACGAAGTTTTCCTATTATGGGAGCTCAATGTTCGAATGAAAGGAACGGACTATCGGTGTCTTCAGTTCGAGCTGTAGTTTTAATTCAATATAATTTGAAGAGTTTAACATGTGGGGGCATTTTATAAATCAATACTTATAGAAAAAACTTTACTTAAAAAGGTATCTTCACATATTTAGTATGATAAAACTATTTAAGTACTTACTTGGATAAATAAGTTTTGATTTTAATTGTGCAATTATTACCAAAGGAAGATTATTTTTAGTTTGTTTAACTTTTTATTAAAGAGATCTTTAAAATGTAAACTGCATTGTATCGAAAATTCAAAAAATCCTGAGATTTCATGAGATTTTCAAAATCCAGCCGCAATCCTGAGAAGAGTCTAAAAATCCTGAAATCTCAGGACAAATCCTGAGGTATGGTAACCCTACCCGCGCCACACTGGAGCAGAGTTATCACTATTCAGTAGTGTCCGACCGAAACAGGATTTTTAACCGAAACCAAAAACGAACCTTCGGTCTGGGTGTCAGTTTCGGCCGAAACCGAAACCGAAAGCGAACCTTATTTAGACATGTTAATTTTTTTAAATTGTATACTGGAGTCTGGTACTTATACATCTGGTTTTTATACATATACAGATAGGTAATGCATGATAATCAAAAACAGTAACTGTAATAGTCATGCAGCAACATATTTATTTATTTTCAAGTAAAAATCAACAATTTAACGTTAAGAAATACTTTTTTAAGTCAATTTTGTAAAAAAATCAACACTTATACCCATAGAAAGTTAGTCGCTAATTGAGAACATATTTTATTGTGTTCACAATATAGTTAATATTATTCAATGAGAGCATTAACTTAATATATCACACTCACACACAATATACATTCACACACCTTAACAAAATTCCAGAAAATATACAAAACCTGCTCAAAGTACAAAAACTTTTATAAACTAAGCATAGATTAATAATAAGTCATCACGCGCTCTGACTAGATACCGCTGGCGCTCATGTAAAATGCGCAACAAATACTACGACGAAATCGGCGTACCCGAGCTAGTCGCGTTGCAGGTGGTTGCAGGCGATATGTGATGTGGACGTACCGAATATTTTATAAAATTTTGATCATAATCCGAAGGAAAATACCAGTTTGCGTAGTGAAACTGTGTAAAAATAATATTACAAGAAATAAGTAAGACACTGGGATCACATACTAGCAGTAAGTATCATACAATTTCGAAATTTCAACATAAAATAACATTGAAATTTTTATATGTGAATTTATTGTTACTAGATATATTTTTTAATATAATATATTTAGCTTATTATAATATAACCTAATTCTATATTATTTAATATTTATTTTTGTACTATTGCTCAAATGACCTAATATTTATATGTTGTTTTATTAATTGTTATTTTTATTATTAAGTGGCGAAGCTTGCGAAGTCACTTATTGATTTCACGATGTTTGTCCGTCTGTCCCACGATTATCTCGAGAACGGTTTCGAATTTTCAAATTCTGTTTTCAGCAATCGATTACTGATCACCCAGGCATCTGAACCTCCTATTTTGAATTTTTTTCCGTTAGAAACCGCTACAAAGCTGATTGCTTCGCCACTTTGCTATGCTGTTAACTTGCTAGGTTTATTAAAACATTATTTCCGTTTATTAGGGATCCATGCCCAAAGAGCGTCAACGGGACTTAAGTTTCCGCTATCGTTCCGTCTGTCTGCCAGCAGGATATATTTTATGAACCTTAATATGTAGATACTTAAAATTTTCACAAAATGTGTATTGGCTATTATTGCTATAACATAATAAAAATAAAATTTTGGTTACACTATATAATATATAACTATTTTTTTTAATATTTTGTGAATATTAGTCAGACATTTAAATATAAAAATTAAAGTGATAAAAATGAGGCCTTATCATTTATATGTAATTTATTCAGAAGAAAAACCTATACATAATATACACAAATATATTGATACATTCGCTATTAATAAATTATTCATTTTTAAATATTTCTGTTCTACATTCATAACTATGAACTTATCTACTAAGCCATAGCATAAAATAATTTTTCCCGTTAATCGGGTAATAGTTAAGCTGCTGGCATATACAATTTTTCACGCACACTAGCATCCTTGCAATTGTCTTATACACACTAGAATATTGAGTTGCCACAGTCACGGAGCTGTTTCTTTCAAGTAGCGCGGTATCTAGTCAGAGCGCTCGATGACCTATTATTAATCTATGAAACTAAGTTTGTTTAAAACGGGCTTAGAATTGTATTCAACTAACAGGAGACGCCATGCGCATAAAGCTCCAAACAAAAAAGTCTGTCACTTCTAGCGGGAGGCGAGGTAACGCACACTAAGTAAATCGTAAACATTGGGCCACGTTGTTACGCACGCACAACCTTGAAAATCTCTCATAAATGTTTCATCGTTACAGCGCATAAGCCATAAACAACTAGTGCGAGGGCCTTGTCGATATGGATACGTCGATGAAATTTTATGCAAGTTACATTAGCAAATTAAATAAAATAAAAATGAACAAATGTTTATTGTATAATATTACATTCAAAGTAAATTTAAAAAAATACATAACGTACAAAATAATAATACAAAATTACCAAAATTAAAACAAATTGAAAAAGTATTATATTATATTTTAACTGGTTTTTAAAGTGAATAAGTTTGGTATATATGTGACGAATACACTTTTTGGGATCACTCTTTTTTTGCGAGGTAGCTAATTCTAGTGCTTGCATATTTTTCCATGACCAAGTTTGCCAGTTCAATGTTATGTGGAACGTAATCATTATCGAAATAATGTTCCTGTATGCTTAAAAATATATAATATGCCTAGTCTATGAAATATTTTTACCATTTTATAATGTCATGGTCAACCGAAGAGGTTATCTGTATAGGGGTTTTAAACGGTCTAATTTTACAGATTTTACCCAACCTATAGAGTTAAACCGTTTTAAGGCTTAGGGTTAAACTACATCTGGCAGCACGGAATCGCACTTTCCTGTGCTTCTATCCTTTTTGGTCACTCAGAAACGTTATTTACTAGAGCAAGAAAGAGAGCGGGAGTGTATAGTTTCACCCTCAAAAAGTCGATTGTAAACCGGTTTCAAACATGTATCTATCATTCTTGACAATTCATACTAATATAATATTATAAATGTGAAAGTGTGATTTTTTGTTTATTTGTTTTTGTCCTTCCTTTACGCAGCAACGGAATGGAGCAATTAAAAAAAATTAAACATTTGCTATCTCTTGGCCGAAGTTTACGCTTAAACAAACATACTTTTTTTCGTCATTTTACTTAGGATTGAAAAATAATTAATGTCGTCGTAAAAAGCGGTAATATTTTGTGTTCTACAGTACAAAAATGTAGTGCTCTGTTTATATTTAATAATAATGGATTATAAATATGACACTGAGATTATTTTTTTGTCGTTATTTATTTATTTAAGCGCTAATAATTCGTGTCTCATCTGAAAACAACAATTTGGTTGACACCATCTAAGACGATATACTTGTAAATAACATTTTAAAATAAATAAATATCATTCACTAAACCTTCCATTTCGATTTGTTACATGTTTTAAATTTTATAACTATATATAATAAACTTACTTCCAATAATTTCAAAGTCGGTACAGCAGTTTCATTTAGTTTCCTTTTATTATTTGATTGGATTACGAAAACCGATTGGACAAAATGCTAGGAACAAATAGTGCTTGTTCGTTTAGGTACCCAGGTTATATGATTGCCACATGCTTTTATCCAAACTTGGCGCCTGTAAAGATCTTTTGGAAAACTGTAAAACCAAAGATCTTTTTTAAACATTGTACAAAAAAGAATTTTAAATAACACCTTGGTATTATATATCAAGGTAATAATTATAGTCAAATAAAAACATCGACACTAAAGATTACAGTAAACATCACTATTATTGCCTTGATGATACCATTTTATATACTCGAAATTACCCTTCTTTTCGTTTCACAACGTAACATAATAAAATGAAAATATCTATTTAAAATGTTTTATATACAATAAAACAATTTAAATTGATGTTTTCATTTCGTTAAAAACAATTAAAGATTATTAATGTTGTTTGAAATAATATAGTTTTGCAAATAGATCACAATAATATTAATGAATTTAAGACTATTCAATAACACGATTTTGTCTTGTGTAATAAGAACAAAGAGAAACGATATTTGTCTACAATTAAGCAAAATTTAATTATGTCCTAGTGGTGCAAAAGTCCTTACTATAGTATTAATACTTTAAGTTGGCAACACACCCTGCTCAGCTATATTAATCAGAATTTTCGTGATTTAATGCTTATATTAATTATTGAAATCAAAATAAATACTTAAAGATTAAAGGTAACGTCGTCTTTTTGTAAATTTGAGGTCTGTGATCTTTTTTTACAAGAAAACACACTGCAACTCGGCATTTTTCTGGAGGTCAACTCACGCTTACGACTACTTGTTAACTGATGCCCACAGAATACATGTACCCTGACGGGAAGAACGAAGACTTCATACAATAAAAATGCCTACAGCTTGCGACACTAGCGCGTCAGTTTTTGATCCATGAACTAACAGATGTGAATGTGTGCGTGTGTATATGTATAATGCAATGCGCATGCCCACCCCCACATTCAATCAAAGATGTTTTATAGGTCCAGATACCGTGTTGGTAACACACCGCAACGTTCATAGTGAAGACAGTCTTTGATTCATGTGTGCGTGACTACCACGTGACGCGCATATCTTACGCACCATGGCTTTTTTTTTATAGGATATGGGTGACAAACGAGCACACAGTCCACCTGATGGTAAGTGGTTGCTGCGGCCCATAGACATCTACATCTATCCTCTATTACAATTCAAAATGTAGATGCGTTGTCACCCGTGAGGACTAAGATGGAATGCCTCATTTCCAGTAAAAAGGACCTGCATTAATGTGCGTGACTTCGGTAATAACAGTGCGAATCGATTACCCAAAAAATGTGGGAGATTTTATATTTCATAAATATTGACGTACCTATTGATTCTAATAGTATAAAATGTGTGTGCGTGGCGTGTGCATTTGTGTGCGTGTGTGTATGGGGATATGGTTGCTTATGTGTGTTTTATGTAGGTACGAACATCGCACTAAAATATTGATGATATGTAATAAATTACAGTTAAAATAAATAAAAAACACAGTAGATATTTATGTATGTAACATATATTTATAATCTATAATTACTAAATATATACAGAGTACTACACTTTTGTACTGTAGAACACAAAATATTGCCGCTTTTTACGAAGACATTAAATTATTTTTCAATTCTAAGTAAAATGAGGAAAAAAAGTAAGTTTGGTTAAGCGTAAATTTCGGCCAAGAGATAGCAAAATGTTAGATTTTTTTTAAATTGCTCCGTTCCGTTGCTGCGTGAAGGAAAGACAAAAGCAAAAAACAAAAAATCACACTTTCACATTTATAATATTATATTAGTATGGATTGTCAAGAATGATAGATAAATTTTTAAAACCGGTTTACAATCGGCATTTTGAGGGTGGATCTATACACTCGCGCTCTCTTTCTCGCTCTAGTAAATAACGGTTCTGAATGACCAAAAAGGATAGAAGCACAGGAAAGTGCAATTACATGCTGCCAGATGTAGTTCAACCCTAACCCTTAAAACGGTTTAACTCTATAGGTTGGGTAAAATCTGTAAAATTAGACTGTTTAAAACCCATATACAGATAACCTTTGCGGTTGATCATGACATTAAAAAATGGTAAAAACATTTCATAGACTAGGCAACACTCGAATATTATTGCGCAGTATTATTACTTGTATTGACATTTAGCTTTCGTATTCTTTTACAAAGAAATACACCATAAAATTTTATAGTTACTTATGAAAAGTGATGTTCTTATCCTTACCTTTTTTCCAAGAGTAATTTTTAAATGATATCACAGCACAAACAGTAATTTTTCGAAATTAAAAACACCGGTGCGTGACGTATGTTCACAGCGAACGTCGCTGGCGTAATGGCGGAACGATCGAACGAATACGCCAATATTGGCGCCTTTGAAATGGAAGCGTTTTAGGCGCGCGTACACGGTATCTGGACCTATAAAACATCTTTGCATTCAATATTCTATTTTTAATCATAATATATTACTATTTCCATTCCAATTTTCTACGAATGTAGAAATTACATTCTACATTAGTAAAACATTGGAATGGAAATAGTAATAAATGAATAACATATTGGAAATTTTAAATATTTTATAACACAAACCTTAAGAGGAAGATTAAAGTTAACAATTAGCTATGCATTGATACATAAGTAGAAAATTGGAATGGAACACGGTTAATAGTTTTTCAGAAATAAAACAATTATTTTCATAGAGATTTAAATATATTATTGACTAGTAATAGTAATATTATAGACACAGAAATAAACTTGGGCACTCAATTTTAGATGATTATAGACGCATCTTAGAACACACCATTTTCAGTAATCCATTATTATTCGTTAATCATCATTAAGTAAAACAACTCTAATAATTCACCATAAATTAAATATTCACTGGCTAGTAACACCACACTTAAGTTATTTTTCTACGAAATATACTAAATCGACATCAGTTTTGAATTTGGCTTAGAAAAGTTAAACAAAACTAACTCCATTTAATTTGAAAATGATTTGAAACATTCCCGTTTAAAATAATATCTAATTGATGTAAAATGAACTTTGAAACTTGTTCTTTTCTTAATTTTATGAATATGTAATAAATAATAATCTAGTGTACGTTTTTATTTCACAACAGCCATAGATACATTTATATTTTCGGCTACAGAGCTTGTTGCACAGAGTAATCATTTCAATCGGACATAAAAATTATCGGAACGTATAATTTAATTTAGACTATCATGGATTAAACAAATTTAATTTGTTAGGTATATTACAAAATATATAGTTTATAATTTACAAGATAAGTAAAAATAATTTTTAATGGACAGGCGACAAAGATATTAAAATGCAAAAATAAAAGTTCCTAAACTGTAATTGAAATAGAATGCGTAACATGGTTCAATAGTGATTTCTCTGTCTGGCGTATAGCGCTGTCTCTGTTTCGCTTATTGTGCCCGACGTTTGCATCGGCTCCATACAGACTTGACCCCCCATGCTGATGCCGTACGCGGCGCAACTAGTTTTATATAACGGGAATGATCCGCGCTCTCGTACTTTTGACAGCGGGGAACGCTCTCCAATGTCTCCTTTCCTGTTAGTTTAATACTCTAAGAAAAAGGGTTATTATAATATTAAGGAATTGATAGACGATAATAACCCCACTATGGTGATCACAATCAAGCTATTTCTAATTTCTTTTTTGTTGTTAATTGTGTTGCATACATGATTGTATGAGTGGCGTAGCTACGTGTGGGCAAAGTGGGACCTCGCGCACGGCCTCGCACTTAAAGGGGCCACGCGAGACCCCCTAAAATGCGATGCCCCCAAACTTTACCACAGATGACTAATTAATTTGATCACATTTACCCTTGAAAAAGTGAAAGTGTGTTTGTTTGGGGCCTCGCAAGAAGCCCCCCTTAAATGCGACTGCGAGGCCTTTGAAACTACCTTCAAAGACCGTGATTGTTACATTGACGGAATACAAGGCTTGTCAGGAATTAATAGATATAAGTAGGTACGAAGGTAACACTCAAAGTTCTTAAAAAATCAAAATTTAAAAGAAACTAGCAAGTTATTACTCTTATTATATCTTTTCAAAATAGTGTCCATATAAATCTTTTTTAAAAAGTTTTTCTTTTATTTTCGGAAATAAATAAAAATCGCAAGGTGTGAAGTCGGTGCTATAGGGCAGGTGACCTAGTAATTCCACGTCTGACGTCGCCAACTAGTCGATTATTTGCTTGGCAGTGTGCGACGAGGCGTTGTCGTAGTGAAGAAGGATCCTACTGCGAGGTCGTTTCTCCCGAACTTTTTCCAAGACAAATAGCAAACAATTGTTAGTGTAGCACTCTGCAGTAACTGTTTTTCAATCCACTAAAACAATTGTTGCGTAATGATCTGTCCTTCCGAAGAACGAGGCCACCATCTTTTTTCCCCACGCTTCGACTTCTCTTCACTTTAGTTGGCAACTCCTCAGAAGGAAACACCCAGACAGCAGACTGTCTCTTAGTTTCTGGATCATAACAATAAATCCAGCTTTCGTCACCTGTAAGTATGTCGAACACAGCATTTGAGTCACCTCCATTAAATGTTTGAACCATTTCACGACACCAATCAACACGACGGAGTTTTTGGATCTCTGTCAAGTTATGAGGTATCCACCGGGCACAAAGCTTCCTGACTGCTAAATATTCATGGAGGATTTTGTGCACTTGACTCATACCGATGCCTTATCTTGTCTGAATCTGCTGATAAGTCACTTTTTTGCCAGTCTCTATCACACGCCGCACAACACTGATGTTATCTTCAGTCGTCGCCGTAGAAGGCCGTCCCCATTGAGTTATACAAGACTAAATCAATGGCCGTCCCTCATGCAGATCATCGGTGAAATTAGTGCAACCACGTTTAAACTCATTAAACCAGTTATAAACAGTGGCACGAGATGGGGCTGCATCGTGAAAGACCAATCGAAGTCTATCATATCTTTCTTGTTGACTTAAATAACATTGAAATTCATAAAAAAATCAATGTACGAACATTTTCTCGCGTTAAATTTATGCTGATGTGACACAGCAGACAATTTTCAATTTGCAGCCAAATCGTAAACGAATGACAAATTAATAAAATACATAATATACAATAATATTGGCAAAGAGTTCCATTTTCAAAATTTAAATTTATTTTTTTATTATATCGTTTACAAGTGGCCAGTTCTAAAAACTTTCAGTGTCGCCCTCATATGTCGTGTCAATGCTTGCTAGGTAGGATAGATCTATTCGGTAGACCCATGGAACGAAAGAAAAGGGGCCTCGCTGATGCAACTTCGCGCACGTTTATATTAGTCCAGGCTACGCCTCTGATTGTAAGCTGTTATTTAAAAAAAAGTCCCGCTGGGTTTCTTGTTGGTTCTTCCAAGGACAGAGGTTTTTTTATCGAACCAGTGGTAACAGCAGTATTATTTATAATCTATATTGAATAAAAATGTTTCTGTTTCTGTATAATTATGAATAATACACCAGTCACCCAGTCACGAACTCGTCCGAACGAAGCACGATAATCCACGAACACTGAGTTTCGGCGCCGCCGAAGGTTCGGCAGATTTTTTGCCGAAACCGAAACTATTACCGAAACAAGATTTTTTGCCGAAACTTTGCCGAAACCAAATCTTCGGTCGGTCACTACTATTCAGTTGAATTTGTATTTGGAATTTTTGAAACATTAGTTATTATATTTTAGCCTATCACATTTGATGGGCACAGGGAAAAAAGGAGCTCATTGACAATTTTACGTTTTTGGAATGACCTATACGATTTTACTTCGTTTTCTATGGCCAATCAGAGCACGTTATTATAATAACGATAAAAGGCCCTGATTTTGTGTAAAGTGAATTTAAAAAAATTGTACTTTAGGATAAAACGCGCTCATTGCATTCTATACCGCGTAAAAAGGTGCCCATTGTCTATGAAACCACGCTAGAACGGGCTGATCGCAGTGATTGTAACAGAAAACGCGCTCATTGCCGGTCATCTGTATTATTTTGTCATACAAATGACAGCTGCCAGATAAGCTTCCTTGCACAAATTTTACGACTCCTTTAGTGTACGTTAGGTTTTTAAAAGTTTTTGCTTATTTATCTCAAAATGGACAATAATACGTAGGACACTCAATAAGTTTTAAGATATACGAAAAGTATTCTAGATATTGTTAATATTTATTTTACATCTTTTCAAAATATTCTCCATCATGGTCTATACAAAGTTCCATTCGCCTTAGTCAACTCTGAAAACACTTTTGTCAGTCTTAATCTGACAGGTCGGAAATCGCTTCTTCGTAGGCAGCCACGGCTTCGACACTAGATTCCTCAATAAATGCTTTTGTTCTAAGGGAGGTATGTAAAGAGGCGTTATCGTGATGCAGCATGATTCCCCGAAGCCCGGTCTTTGGTCTTCTCTCCCGCACAGCTTGAAAAGCTTTGGGTAATGCAACTGTAGTATACCATTCAGAGTTGACTGACCTACAATTTTCCAGCATTGACGTCGACAAATGTCCGCTCCGCGAAAAAAACTAGCCACCATTTTTTTGCCAACGTTGCGAGGTCTTTGCAGTATTGTCAGTAACTGTCCTTCTGAGTAGACCTATACTGATGATTACCTTTTATTTTCCGGATCATATTGATAGATCCATGTCTCGTCACCAGTAACGATTTCTGAAACACGCCTAGATGCCCCGTTTTCAAAACATGACGCATTTCATGGCACCAATCGACAGGAGTCTGTTTTTCGATTTCGGAGAGCAAACGAGGGATCCATCGACAACAAAGCTTCCTCACTTCAAGATGTTGATGTAGGATGGTATGAATGTTGCCCGAACTAATGCCTACAATCTTTTCGATGTCTGTATATGTGATTCGTGGGTCTTCTCGCACCAACATTTCAGTAGTTCATACATTTTCTGCCGTTACTGCTGTTTGTAGGGCCTCGGTTCTTTTTTCATCTTTAAAACTAATTTTATCCGAATGTATTAACTTACCCCACAAATAAATTTCATGCTAATTAACATGTATTTTATTTCATTAGTGTGTTTATGTAGTTAGACATTGTTTGTGATCACCAATTAATTTGTAAAATGTAAAAAGCAGATCGTTGTGACAATGAGCACCTTCTTGCCTTTTACATTTGGGAGTTAGGTAATTAAATTACAAACTATTGTTTATTTACCAACCCAATCTTTTAAAATAACAATTTATTATGTTAAATATACACTGTTCCTTTCTTATATGGGTACAAATCATATTCTAGTAGATTTGTAAGTGTAGAAATTGAAATTTTAGGTTTAATTCTTTAATTACTCGAAACAATGAGAATGTTAATGAGCTCCTTCTTTTCCTGTGCCCTTCATTTGTTAATTATCAAAGTTGTAACCACAGACAACTTAGTGGAGTTGTAACAAATGTGATGGTGGTTTATTTTAAAATAAAATTGAAGACTAACTTAGTCCAGAATTCAGACTACTATGGTAAATGCTAGAAAGAATATATTTCCTGATAGATTATATTAAAACCACCTTACGCCAGAAGTATATATATACAGACTAAAAACAGGTTAAAGAGATGTGGGCTGATGGGGAAGATAAAATATAAAAGAATATAATATATAATATAAATTATCATGTAATGAGTTTAGTAGGTACTATCCAGTGTCATAATAACTGGAACAATTGAGTGTATTTTATTTAATTCCGACCTAGAGATGTAGACTGAACTGATGGTTACCATACCTAGCCTACATGTTTAGAAACTAGTATATATATATATATATATATATATATATATATATATATATATATATATATATATATATATATATATTGTATCGATATTTTTAACCAGCATCGATATATCCATTCATCCATCCATCTATTATAGACTATAAAAGTCTACTGCTGAACATAGGCCTCCCCCATAGATTGCCTTATAGGAGGGTTTTGGTATCGTTGCCACGCTTGGCAGGCGGACTGGCAACCGCAGTATTTAATTATTTTGAATTGTTATCAGGACGATGCTGCTGCGCGTCACCTGTTTCGAGTACTGTAGTGGCGGTGTAAGACTATCCACTACCCCATATCATCCCGTGGGTGTCGTAAGAAGCGACAGAGTGAATTCGAAACAGGTTTGCCAACATCCTTTAGCAATATGACTGAACGCCGGCCGCCGTATTGCAACACGTCAATTAGGCTTATCGTTCGCCAGCCGTAATACAAAACGGCTAGCCATAATGTAATACCGCGAATTATACAATAAGCCTGCGACATATATACGAATTGTATCGCCCACTCCTAAAAGCAAATTCAAAAGAGAAAAAAAAACAGGTAACGCTTGATTCCTGAGATTACATTACGGTCTAGTAGAGAAAAAATTGTTACAAAAACAATTGTCGTGTGGACCCACCTTTAGATATACCGTAATTGTTTTATGCCTCTCATAAAACTCGAAAATTTTCAAATTCACATAAGGCCTGTTTTCACTTTAATTAGTGCGAGTGCAGGTGATTAGTAATTGCGGTTGATTAGTGCAGGTGTGTAGTGTAAGTAGTGTCCAATTCTGTTTAGTGGCTGTGTTTAATAAATTCAGTTGCTAGCAGTCGACCAGGAAGTATGGACACACCTCAAGAAGTGCGTTTGCAATTGTAAGAAATACTGAAAGAAATATTAAACGCGGTGGTGTCTGAAACCGAAGAACTTTTGGAATCGGAACTTGCAAGAAGAAAAGTATGGGTACGAAAATGGATAAGTAAAAGACCCATTCATGGAGCAAGCTACCAACTCCTTAAGGAATTGGCTTCTGAAGGTACGACGGAATATTACTTTGCTCTCAGATTGAACGAAGATTCATTCAATATACTTCTAGACCTCTTCGCACCCATAATACAGAAATCCAATACTTATATGAGATCTGCTTTGCCGGCGAAAGTGAAAATGCACGCTATTTTATACTTGTTGACTAACGGAATTAGTTTACGCTGCTTGCAACACCTATTTAGGATACCAAGATCAACAACTTGAAACTTCATATCCGAAGTATGTGATGCTACTTACAACGCGCTGAGAGCTTACATTAAGGTAGGTAACATATAATATTTTTGTTTCTATTAAAGTAGGTTTATTTTCAAAATCAATTATATAAAAGTAGGTAACATAAAAAAACTATTTTTTTTTTGTATTAAGGTAGGCTTATTTTCAAAATCAATTATATAAAAGCAGGTATTTAACCCTACAGCGCATAGTGGGACACATGTGGCACATACCTAAAAAACCTCTATATTTCCGTACTCGAAATAAGTAGCGTCATCTAGTCAAAAGTAAACTAACTATAAAGTAATGGTCAATCAAATTTAGTATTAAAAATTTTTGGTTAGATGTCTCTGAATGAATGTTTGTTTACATTTTGTTCAAAACCAATCGCGGTCGCGAGGGAAAGAGAGGGGTATAGAGCGACTAGCGGAAGCTCTAGAGAATATAATTAGAGTCAGGCCCGCTGCCGCGAAGCAGATGCAGGACTTGCCTATTTTAACGGTTCGGCCGCGGAATGGTTAGCCTTCAAAGCCGCGATGAAAGTATCCACGCGTTTATATGGGTTCACAAATACGGAAAATATGGCAAGGTTAAGAAACTGTCTACGCGGTGAAGCTAGGGAGGTAGTATCGGCACTGCTGTTTACCGCGAAAGATCCAGCAGATATTATGCAAACATTGGAGCAGTGTTTCGGCCGCCCGGAAGTAATTATCGATCGAGCGTTAGAGGAACTGAAACGCCTTCCGCGCCCGGGTCAAACCACTCAGGAATTGAATTCGTTCGCGATTAAGTTACAAAATATAGTGTGTATTTTGCAGAACGTCGACGGCAAAGGATATTTGCAAAATCCAATGCTGACTAGGGAAGTCACTAGTAAACTTAGCCCTCACTTACGGTCACGTTGGTGCGATTATGCGGAGCACTACGGAAGTGCAGACGAACCGGGTATCGTCACATTATCTCGGTTCATGATGAGAGAGGCTGACCGTGCGTTGAGTCATGCCTATACGTCCGTAGCGCCGACTAAGGAATCGCCCGTAAGACGAGAGGCGCCGCCGTCAAAAAGGATAGTGACACGCCGCGTAGAGGATAGGGCCCGCGACGTAAAGACGTTCACCGCCCAGGAGGACACCGGTAGTGCCTCATGTATGTGTTGCGGGGATGAACACGTAATCGCCAAATGTAGGAAGTTAGCGCGAATGGGTGTGGACGACCGGTGGAATTGGGTAAAGGAAGAGGGGGTGTGTTTTCTGTGTTTAAATAGTAAACACCGACGGTTTAGATGTAAAGCCAAGAAATGCGGCGTCGACGGCTGCAACGCCCCCCACCATGCCCTCCTTCACACCCGCAAGACCCGCGCACCTGAGACATCGGCAAAACCGGATGAGACCGTGCTCGTCGCGTCTAACGTTGGTAGTAATGCGTCCGTATTATTGAAAGTGTGTCCCATTACGTTACGTGGACTACGTGGTAGGGAAATAGATACGTATGCGTTGCTTGACGAAGGCTCGACTATTTCGTTAATCGACGACGACTTAGCGCGCGAGTTAGGAGCGGAAGGACCGGTAAAGCCGCTGAATATTAGAGGAGTAAATAATAGTCAGCGCGAGGCCGATAGCAGGCTAGTTAACATAGGTATACGTGGCAAGACGCGCAATGAGGTGTATAGAATAAATGCGCGGACAATAGCAAATTTAAAGATAGGTTCTGCTGGGGTCCCTAGATCGGGATCCGTGGGGGCGCCCCTACCGTTGGGTACGGGGCAAGTTGCGTCCCTGGGCGCCTCCACTAACACAAACGATGCAACCCCAGTTGCTAGAGGCGGTTGTATCGGCTCTCTTCCCTGAGCGAGTGGGATACGTTCCCCCGGCGATGGCTTCGCCCTCAGCCACAGACTCTCCAGAAGAGGAGAGCACCGAAGTCCCCGAGGTAACGCAAGCAGAGACGAGAGCGGCCGTGTCGCGACTCCGGGCTAAGAACACAGCGCCCGGACCCGACGGAGTTCCTGGTCGAGCTCTCGTCCTGGCTCTGAAGGAGCTAGAGCCCCAGCTGAGGGGGCTCTTCACGGCATGTCTCGAGCAGGGTCAGTTTCCCAGTGTGTGGAAGGAGGGGAGGCTGGTCCTGCTCAGGAAGGAGGGGCGCCCCGCGGACTCACCGTCCGCGTACCGGCCCATAGTGCTGCTCGACGAGGCGGGCAAACTTTTTGAGCGAATCATCGCAGATCGCCTCGTCAGCCACTTTTGCAGAGAGGGGCCGGACCTGGACGAGAACCAATTTGGTTTTCGTCGCGGGCGCTCCACCGTAGACGCAATTACGCGCGTGAGGGCCCTGGCGGAGGAGACAGTGTCCCGGGGTGGGGTGGTGCTGGCGGTGTCTTTAGACATCTCCAACGCCTTCAACACCCTACCCTGGAGTTGTATCCGGGAGGCGCTGAATTACCATCGCGTGCCTCCCTACCTCCGCCGTACAATAGGGGCTTACCTTGAGGAGAGATGCGTTACGTATCGGGGACGTGACGGCGCAGGTCGGCGCGTCATGTCGTGCGGTGTTCCGCAGGGATCGGTCTTGGGACCGCTTCTGTGGAACATCGGCTACGACTGGGTGCTGAGAGGTGAACTCCCGTCGGGCGCCGACTTGACGTGTTATGCGGACGACACGCTCGTCACTGCCCGGGGGAGCTCGCACAGGGAAGCAGCGTTGGTTGCCACGGCTGCGGTGTCACGAGTGGTGAACCGCATCCGGCACCTGGGCCTGAAGGTGGCCCTAAACAAGTCGGAGGCCATGGTGTTCCATGGCACTCGACGCGCGCCGCCGCCGGGATCACACATCGTGGTCAGCGGGGCCCGGATAGCTGTCGAGTCCACCATGAAGTATCTGGGATTGGTGCTCGACAGCCGATGGGAATTCGGACCCCACTTCCGGCGGCTGGCGCCCAAGCTGATGGGTGCAGCGGGCGCGCTATCAACGTTGCTTCCCAACTTGGGGGGCCCGAGCGCCGCCTGTAGGCGGTTGTACGTGGGAATCGTGCGGTCCATGGCCCTGTATGGGGCCCCTGTGTGGGCGATGGACATGACGGCCAGCACTCTCGCCATTCTGCGCAAACCGCAGAGGGCGATGGCCGTCAGAGTAGTCCGCGGGTATCGCACGATTTCCTACGAGGCGGCTTGCGTCCTGGCCGGATCCCCGCCCTGGGAACTAGAGGCGAAAGTACTCGCGTCATTATATCGATGGCGCGAGGAAGAGCAGGCACGGGGCTCGAGGCCGGTGCAGCGGCAGATCGCGCTGCGCCGAGAGGAGCTCCGTCAGGTCTTGGTGGCGGAATGGCGGCAAAGGCTTCTGCGCCCTACCGCCGGCCTCGCTACCGTCGAGGCGATACGGCCAGTACTCGACGACTGGCTCGGGAGAAGGCACGGCTCCCTGTCGTTTAGGGTGACGCAGGTGCTGTCGGGGCATGGCTGCTTCGGCAAGTACCTGTGCCGCATAGACAGGGAGCCGGACGCTCGGTGCCACCACTGCGTCCATTGCGGGGAGGACACGGCGCAACACACGCTCGCTGAGTGCGTAGCTTGGGAGGAGCAGCGCCGTGTCCTCAAAAATAAAGTAGGAGGCGATCTGTCGCTGCCGGCCTTAGTGCGCAAGATGGTCGGTAGCGCAGAGTCGTGGGACGCGGTGGTGTCCTTCTGCGAGGACGTGATGTCGCAGAAGGAAACTGCGGAACGGGAAAGGGAGATCTCGACTCCCTTCCCCAGCCGCAGAAGGCGCACCGGGCGCAGGAGAAGGGCGGACAACGCCCTTTTTCGGCCCCCATGAATAGGTCCAGGGGCGAGGGACTTGGGGAAGCCCCCGCCACCCCTTTTCGATGGACCCGAGGCGGAGGCGCGCGTGGGTGTCGGCGCGCGCCCCTGAGGCGATACACGGGGTAGTTAAACACCTCACTACCCCGTGCAGGAGACGAGGCCCGGACAGACCGGGCCAGCACTAGTGTGGGGCTGCGGAAGAATTTGGATTCCCGCGGCCCCACGCGCACGTGCGAGGAGACACCGGGGTGGTTTTAGCCGGTAAGAGTCCGGCACGCCCCTCCGCCTTTCCCCAGGCGGAGGAAGTCCATGAGGATTTCCCCCCGTAAAAAAAAAAAAAAAAAAGGCATACGTGGCAAGACGCGCAATGAGGTGTATAGAATAAATGCGCGGACAATAGCAAATTTAAAGATAGGTTCGCAATCCGTAAGTAAGGAGTGTTTACGTTTAAAACACTTACGCGACTTATCGAGTTCGGTTTGTTACGACGACGCAAAACCGAGATTATTATTAGGCGCCGACAACTGGCATTTAATAATCACCCGTAATTTAAGGATAGGACGTCGAAGGCAGCCCGTAGCTGCACGAACGTTGCTAGGGTGGGCCATCCAGGGAACCGTGCCGCGGTCAACGTGTAGGGAAGACGGCGAGACCGTACTACACGTCGTAAGCGCTAGCGAACGGTCGGATGAGGACGTCCAGGCGCTCGCCAGTCCGGACAGGAAGATTTTACGACTGCCGAGACGCTACGCTCCCACGGGGGGAGTAATAGGGAACCAACCGCGCGACGATAAGGCGTACAC
Organism: Parnassius glacialis; assembly: GCA_033319125.1. Lineage (NCBI taxonomy): Eukaryota > Metazoa > Arthropoda > Insecta > Lepidoptera > Papilionidae > Parnassius > Parnassius glacialis. Next base: position 21,867,339 of record JAVANC010000010.1, on the reverse strand, counting down.
GCATCGCGACGGTAGGGACAGGCCTACGATCGTAACGGCCAAGGCGAAAGTTGCCCCTATAAAGTTGCGTTTAGAGTTGCAGGCGAACTTGATAGGCGCGCGACTCGCGGAATTCGTGCAAGGCGAGCACAGAGTGGTAGCCGATAAGGTAGTGTATTGGACAGACTCCACTACGGCGCTCCACTGGATACAGAACGATACGGCGCGTTACACTCCATACGTGGCTCATAGGTTAGGGGAGATAGCAGAGAAGACGTCACCCGAGCAATGGAGGTGGATACCGACCGCAGACAACATCGCAGATCAAGCGACGCATGTGAATTATATGAACAAAGAAGAGAGCGACAGATGGTTCACGGGACCGCCATTCCTGTACGAGGACGAAGACAGATGGCCTCGCCGTCAGGAAGAGAAGGCAGGCGATGATGATGAGGAACTGGAGGAAGTCGTGGCGCACCAGAGCGACACCAAGGACGCTCCACACCTGCCGGACATAGAGAGTTCTCTTCCTACGAGAGATTAATAAGGGCCACTGCACGGATACTACAGTTCGTCGATGCCATAAGAGGAAAGGCGCACGGACTGACATTGCAGCACATCCAGAGAGCAGAGCGGATGTGGATAGAACGCAGTCAACAAGAAAGCTTCGCTGAAGACATCAGTCGACTGCAGCGAGGAAAGAACCTGGCAACCGGCAGCGCGTTAAGGAAACTCGACCCCATATTGGAGGATGGCATATTACGAGCTAGAGGACGAATCGACGCAGCCGACGTGGACAGCCAGATGAAGAGGCCCATCATATTGAACGGACGCCACCAATTTGTAAAGCTGCTTGTGGAAAAGGCGCATCAGGAGGCAAGCCACGCCAACAGGGAGAGGGTGGTAAACGACCTACGCACCAGATATCATATCCTTCAATTACGACCAACAGTAAGAGAAGCGGAGCGGAGATGTCTGCGATGCAGGGTACGCAAGGCGACACCACAGCCAGCGGTTATCGGGGATCTACCATCTGAACGATTAGGGGCATTCGCGCGACCATTCACCTACACCGGAATCGATTATTTCGGGCCTATAACAGTGACTATAGGACGTCGGCATGAAAAACGATGGGTAGCGTTATTCACTTGCTTAACGACGCGCGCGGTGCATTTAGAATTAGTTTACTCCCTTACGACGGACTCGGCGATATCGGCTTTGCGGCGCATGGCGGCTAGGCGTGGGTGGCCACGGCTCATCTACTCTGACAACGGAACAAATTTCCATGGGGCGGATACCGAACTACGACGGGCAGTGGAAGAGTGGGCACCCCAGCTGAAGGACTACGCGTTGACTCGGCGGACAGACTGGAAGTTCATCGCGCCGGGCGCGCCGAACCAGGGAGGCGCATGGGAGCGTCTCGTGCGCTCAGTGAAGACCGCGCTCGAAGCCACTCTACACCAAAAGAGCCCGCGGGAGGAGACGTTGGCGACGCTCCTCACAGAAGCAGAGAACACGGTGAACTCTCGACCGTTGACGCACGTACCGGTCGACATCGACGAGGAAGAGGCGCTGACACCCAACCACTTCCTGCTGCTGGGACCATCGAGCCTGCCAGTAACCGCGCCGTGCACGCCTAGTGATCGTTGGGCGTGGAGGGGGACTCGCCGACGAGTACTGGAGGCGCTGGATAAAGGAGTACCTGCCGACGCTGGTTGCGCGCGGGGACTCGCGGGATGTGCAGCAGCGACAGATACAAGAAGAGGACCTCGTCGTGGTGGCAGACAGTAACATGCCAAGGAACGTGTGGCTGCGGGGAGTTGTAATACGGGCCTTTCCCGGACCAGACGGCGTGGTGCGCAATGTGGAGGTGCGGACCAGGGGCGGAATGCTGCGGCGGCCGGTCAGGAAGATCGCCGTCCTCCCGAGAGAAGATTGGGCTCGCGAGCTACGCCGGGGGGAGGATGTTGAGGACAGCTAGAGACCCGCCGCCCCGTCGCCCCTTCGTACCCCGTTGCGCCCCGCACACCCCGCACACCGGAGCCGAGCGACGACCAATGGGCGAGCAGCATCGTCGCACGGCACTACTCACAGACTGAGACGCCTTCTTGCGAGATATAAGAAGGGCGTTTTGGTCTGTGAGTCGTTCATTTCATTTCGGAAGCGGCACTCGAGAAGACTACAAAGAAGACTCAAGACAGCAAATCAAGACTCTACAATTGAAGACCTCTCTCTGTACATATTAGATAGTTTAATTTAATAGTGCCGAATATTGTAAATAGTTTACTACAGTATAGTAAAAAGTACCTACCATCTTTTCTTCGAGCAGTCCCCTAGTATAGCTAACCTCAGATCAGTCAGTCATTAATCAATCAGCATAAAAATACAGTCCACTTACATCCATTATAAGTTATTTGTAATTTCATAAATAAATAGTGCATAGAAATACGACATTTTTGTATGTGACAGATGTGGCACACGATGCAATAAGTGTCTTCAAAATATTTGTATTGTTTCTAGATGAGCCGAAGAAAAAATTTGAATTCTGATGATATTCAACAGTTTCTCGAAATTCCTTCCGGTAGTGAAGATGACCTGGAACTGTCTGATGAGGACAGCGATGACGACTTCATCAGAATCCAGGATTTGGTGTTGAACGAAGTGGAGACGTGCCCTGAAGTACTACATGATGATTTCTTAGATGAGAACGTGAGCATACCTAGTCCAAGGTCAAGCAGTGGTATGTTACTGATTCAGCCAACAAGCAGTTCTTCTAACACAGCCAACGTTGCATCACAACCTAGTACTTCCAGGCAAGTAAATCCTAGATCCAGCTGAGTAGCATCATGAACTCAAGCAGTACCTACTCCCCGCATCATTTCACCTTCCCCACAGCCTGTCAGGCCTGCCAGGCCAAAACCTAAGAGAGAATACATATGGTGGAAGATGGACTTTCAGCCACCTGATACCACATTTACTGGCGCTGACGTGTTGGAACAACCATATACTACATTTGAAACACCTTTGCAGTACTTTTTGCACTTTTTTGACGACGATTTGTTGGATCACATTGCTGAAGAATCTACTAAATACAGCATACAGAAGGATTGCTCAAAGCCAGTTTTGGTTACAAAGACGGAACTCAAAAAATATTTAGGCATCTGTCTCTTGTTAGGACTGGTACCACAGCCAAACATTCGCATGTTGTGGAATTCTATATTAGGTATACCAGTTATAATTGAAACGATGACACTCGGTAACTTTGAAAAATTACGAAGTGTCATACATTTCAATGACAACATAAATTACAAACCTAGAGGACAGCCAGGACACAACAGACTTTTCCGTATTAGACCCTTATTGGAAACATTGAGAAAGAAATGTCAAGCTGTGCCGAAACGAGAGACACTTTCGGTGGATGAGCAAATGTGCGCTACCAAAGCCTGCAACTTCCTCCGCCAGTATCTCCCGAACAAACCTCATAAGTGGGGATACAAGTTGTTGGTGTTGTGTGATGATAAAGGTTTTGCTTATGACTTTGAAATCTACTCCGGCGCAGAAAATGATCCTGAGTTGAGGCTGCCCGACGAATGTGATTTAGGAGCGAGTAGCAACATTGTTGACGCCTGTCGCATATCGCAGTGATCCAAGAAATCAAAATTATAAGATCTTTTTCGATAATTATTACACGTCTCCTGAATTGATTTCTTACTTGGCTAAAAAAGGCATTCATACATTAGGCAACGTGAACAAGGGTCGTATGGGGTGACTTTAAAAATGCCATCTCAAAAAGAATTGACGGCCGCTAAAAGGCCGCGCGGCTATTCAGAAGGATGGGTGACTACTGTTGATGCAGTACCAGTCTCAGCAGTGCTGTGGCTAGACAGCAAATCTGTTGTTCTACGCATCTTCTTTTGTCGGTGAACAACCTAAATATAAAGTAAAACGTTTCTGTAAGAAACGTAAACAATACACAGAAGTCAACGCCCCAAATATTATTGGACATTACAATCGGCATATGGGCGGAGTAGATCTCCTTGACTCTTTCATAGGAAAACACAAAATAAAAATGCGTACAAGAAAGTGGTACATGAGAATATTCTATCATTTGCTAGATGTGATGCTGATAAATAGCTGGCTTTTATATAAAAGAGTAGAGACGCAGAGGGAAAACACAAAAATGATGAAGTTACGAGAATTCCGACTGGAGGTGGCCAAAGCATTGTGTTGGTGTGGACCGTCAATAATAAAGAAGAGAGGAAGACCCTCCTCATTTGTATCTGACATGCTTGATGAAAGAATCAAAAGGAAGCCAAAACTCAATGTACCACCAAAAGATGTCAGGATCGATGGAATGGAACACTTTCCTATTTGGTCTAACATTAGGAAGCGATGTAAGTTATCTGCTTGTAAGGGGAAATCTTTTGTAATTTGCCAGAAATGTAACCAGGCACTCTGTCTCAACAAGGACAAGGACTGTTTTTGTCATTCCACAAATAGTTTCGAAATTGTTGTTTTTGTTCTATATTTTATTCTATTTTTCACAAAAAGTTCCTAGTTTTATAATTATATATAAGTACAAATACTTTGATTGTAAGGCTCCTTAACCTAAGGTTAAATTAGTTGTTATAAAACATAATTTTCATGAATAAAGTTTGATTACTATGAGTTTATTTCATTCATAACTATTCCTAAAACATTACTACGGATTTACATTATACTGCACGATGTGCCATATGTGGGCCATACGAAAAAACTTACATAAGTATGTTTCTATGGAGTTGCGATTTTTTTAAATATTTTTCCGAGCTATAGTATTATATTTTCTAGGTAATATATATTTTTTTAAGCCGAAAAAAAATCATGCACTGTAGGGTTAAGTAGGCTTATATTCAAAATCAATTATATAAAAGTAGGTAACATAAAAAAACTATTTTTGTATTAAAATAGGCTTATTTTCAAAATCAACATATTTGTAATCAACTTATTTGTATATACTTGCCACTGCCACAGCCAATATGTCATTGTTTGACTCTGGTGGCTCTAGCAGTGTAATATGAGAATCGTTGTTTTCTGAGTACAGGGTAATAGTATTAATGTTAGCAGTGTTATCAATGTTATCAGTAGGAATTGGTGTAGAAGATTGTTGTAGTGGTTGTGGTGGTGGTTGTAAGACAGGAGAGTTTTGTGGTGGTTGAGTGTATGTAGAATTTTGGAGAGGTGAAGGTGGTGAACACTGGTACATATAATTTGGTGATGGGCTATATGCGTAGTTAGATGTTCCGTGACCCATTTGTCGCAGACGTAAATTACAAAGATAATTTTGGATAAACATTTGTCCTTCTATTGCTAGGTTGCATCGGCATACTTTTAAGTTAGGCAGCTAGACTTTTCCCGAATATATCAAACTCTGTTTCTGATTCTGTTTGCATGGGTGTGTTAATTGTGTCGGCCACGTTCTTCACTTTATTGATCAAACGATTGGGGTCCCGTATACTTCTTTTACGAGGAATCTGCGATTTTCTTTGTTCTTCCTCATCATGATTACGTTGAGGTTCAGGTGCAACAACATCAGGGTTATTTTTTTCAGCAGATTGATTTTGTTGGGATGTAGAAGGTTCCTCTCCATCCAGAATTTCATGTTGAGAATCCAGCTCCTGTAAAATAATAAATTGAGAATTTAAAAAACCCCCAACCCAAAAAGAACCAACTTTGTTTACTAATTGAATGGAAATAAAATAAATATGAATTATAGCTGGGCTAGCATTTCTTATTAGTTTGTGATTATATCCCTGACATCAAAAAAATGCATCGAACTCAGTCCACCCGTTTAAGAGCTACAATGCCACAGACACAGGGGTTGAACTTACCGCTCTTTTTTTTTTGGGGGGGTTAAGAACACATGCTTAAATAATTTTATATGTTTCAGGTACCTAACGACGACGAATGGAGAAGGATTGAACGAGGTTTCAGAAATTCTTGGAATTTTCCTGGTTGCTGTGGTGCTATAGATGGGAAACTTGTTACTATCAAAGCTCCACCAAACGCAGGAAGTTATTACTACAACTATAAAAAAACGAATAGCATTGTCCTCATGGCAGTAGCAGACGGTGACTACTGTTTTACATATTTTGATGTTGGTTGTAATGGACGTGTATCGGATGGTGGAGTTTTTTCCCATTGTGACCTTAGTTATGCTTTGGAAAACAATTTACTGCCCGAAGGTTATGTTCTAGTGGGCGATAATGCGTTTCCTCTAAAACCAAATATAATGAAACCATACGGTGGAAATCAATTGACGTTTAAACAAAAAAAAAATTAATTATAGATTATCACGAGCAAGACGAATCATCGAAAATGCTTTTGGTATCTTAGTAAGTGATTTAGGATTTTCGAAAGGCCCCTACCCTTTTTTCCCAACAAAGTGGAAAAAATAATAAAAGCCTGTTGCGCCATGCATAACTGGGCGAAAAAAACCAAAATATCTGTACAAGTCCCTACAGTTGATATCGAGGACACGGAGAATGGAAATGTAATTGAAGGATCCTGGAGAGTAGTGCCATCAGATGGACTCGTGCCACTAACTATGTGAATGCAGAATAGATCATCTCAAATTGCACAAAACATACGCAACAATTATGCTGATTATTTTGTAGGAGAAGGCGCCGTCTCTTGGCAGTCACGAATGGTAAATTGAATTAAAACGTGTATTTGCAGATTATGTATTATTGTGTAATCATTTAAGAAAGAGCATAAAATAAATAATTATTTTTTACTTGCCATATTACTCTGTGAGTCCTTGCATTGTACATTTATAACTTTTAAAGCGTCGTCTAATAGTTTGAACCATTTTATTTGTGGACTATATACGTCATCCGTTCCAGCTTAAGATTTTGTACTCTGTTTAACTTTCTTAACCTCTTGCGAATACGTAGATCTCAAGTTTCTCATTTTAATATAAACTTGTTTACTTCCAAACCCCGGTATGTTCATAGCTTCACTTATACTAAGAAATGCCGCATCTCGGGCTCCTTTAATTTTACAGTAAGGGTGTTTAATATTATAAAGACATTCATGTTATAGACACACCTGCACAAATTTGTACGTTATGTCTTCGGTCCACTTTGCCATTTTTTTAATAGAAGCGAACGTCCGACGCTAAACGCTAAACACTTAGCACTGCTGTCCAAACTCCAAACGTGTTTAGTGGCAGGCATGCTGCGAGTGAGGGGAAAGGAAGGGCGCGCGAGGCGTGACACTCGCAGTCCACTCGTAAAAAAATAAACACGCTTCTAATCACTTTACTACACAGGTTATTAATCACTTGCACTAATAACCTGCACTAATCACTAATCAAAGTGAAAACCGGTCTATAAGCTCCGTGCCGCACTTTGACAAAGTAATGAACGCCGCGCCGCACTAATGCGGCCAGTCGCACTGTGTAGACTTTCTTCAACCGCATATTTGCGTTCATAGCACCACACATAATATTTATTGAACGCACAAGAGCATTTGCCGCACAGGGTTAGTGAGCTATTTAATACAAATTTACATAAATTTCGCTAAAAATTCAGCAAGCAATGTGTTAACAGTAATATTACTTAATATATTGGATATTTTGATATCCATACATAATATAATTTTATCCATAACCAAGAACAATAAAATATTTTATTAATGTATGTATTTTACATAAAAATTCTATAATGATTTCTTAAAGAAAATCCTAAATACTATATTTTTTATGTTCAAAATATTATTCAATAGCAATAGAACTTAAGACTGCACATTTGCCGACCTTCTCTCTATTCTATTCTAAATTTCTTCGTATCAACACTTCACAAGTTTCCACAATCAGTTCTGCCAACTTTATATTCTGGAAGTTTGCCGATGTCTCTACTGACATTTTTGTATCAACCTGTGATAAAAGCTTTTGTAAAATTGACACTGTTGTCCCTAGTGAGGGATTCGCTGGTATCGAAACGTCCAACGTCTGAAATACAATAAAATAATAGTACAATAGAAATATAAATTACAGATATCTATTATTAAATAAGAAAAAATCACATTTCTCAGAATGCAATTCAAGCAAACACCATATTGTTTTTTTAAGATTAGTGTATTGGTATTATTACCATCAGTGTGTAATAATATAGCCATGGATACTCTGAGGAGATATACGAATCAATAATGACCTCACATTCCACAATTAGTCAAGCCTAAATGGCTACAAAAGGTTACAAAGGAACAGACAAAATTTCAAATGCACATTATTCGAAAATCACTTCTCCCACTTCATGAATATACCATGGGTCCACTTTCGCCGACTGCGTCCCGCGTTTGTCTGCTCGTTATATAAGTTAAATACATTATTGAAGATCGTACAACTGTGCGCAGACTTCATGACTTCTAGCCTTTCGAACAAGCTGGTAAAACAACGTTCCGGCAGTGGCGGCGACCATACCTTTTTTTATAGATAAAGGGTGAAAAACAAGCACAGAGTCCACCTGATGGTAAGTGGATGCTGTAGCCAATAGACATCTATATCAATCCTCGATTAAGAATCAAAATGCAGATGCGTTGTCACCCATGAGGACTAAGATGCATTAAGCTGCTATTTCACGCTTGGTGTTTCGCATGGTGAGTGTAGAGAATCGGAGACCCTTTTTACTGGAAACGAGGCATTTCATCTTAGTCCTTAGGGGTGACAACGCATCTACACATTGATTCTTAATCGAGGATAAATGTGGATGTATATGGGCCGCAGTATCCACTTACCATCAGGTGCACTACACCTTGTTTGTCATCTTTATTTTGCCACTTGTAAACGATATAATAAAAAATAAGTTCAAGTTTTGAAAATGAAAATCTTTGCCAATACTATTGTGTATGTATTTTATTAATTTGCTATTTGTTTACAATTTAGCAGCAAATTGAAAATTGTCTGTGTCACGTCAGCATGAATTTAACGCGAGAAAATTTTCGTAATATGATTTTTTATGACTTTCGATGTCATTTAAGTCAACAAGAAAGTTATGATAGACTTCGATTGGCCTTTCACGATGAAGCCCCATCTCGTGCCACTGTTTACAACTGGTTAAATGAGTTTTAAATGTGGTCGCACTAATCTTAGCAATGATCTGCCTGAAGGACGGCCTTCTACGGCGACGACTGAAGATAACATCAGTATTGTGCGGCGTATGATAGAGACTGACAAAAGAGTGACTTATCAGCAGATTCGTACAAGCTTAGGCATCGGTATGAGTCAAGTGCACAAAATCCTCCATGAACATTTAGCGGTCAGGACGCTTTGTGCCCGGTGGATACCTCATAATTTAACAGACCTTATAGTTTTATGGATGCCAAGGAAGCAGTGGCTGCGTTTCAAAATGCCGTCGAAGAGACCCCTAAGGACGAGTGGGAAAAGTGTTTTTCTCAGTGGTCCCATCGGATGCAGCGATATATTGATATAAATGGACACTATTTTGAATAGATATAATAATACTAATAACTTGCTAGTTTGTTCACTTTTTAATTTTGTAAGAAGTTTCAGTGTCACCCTCGTATGACTTAGATTAGAAACTCTTGAAGTTATAAGTTCCTTGGAGAAGTTTAGATATTTTTTTTATAGGCTAAGGGTGACAAACGAACACAGAGTCCACCTGATGGTAAGGGGTTGCTGTGGCCCATAGACATCTACATCTATCCTCGTTTGCGAATGAAAATGCAAATGCGTTGTCACCCGTGAGGACTAAGATGGAATGCCTCATTTCCAGTAAAAAGGGTCTCCGGCCTCCTGCACTCACCAAACGAAACGCAGAGGTAAACCTCTACTTCACACTGGTATTCTGTGAGGTCGTGATACCACCCCGGTTCGAGCCGGCATCCGTGCGACAGCAAAAGCTGCCGCGTGGCTCTACTACTGTTAAAATGTTAGATCATATTGATTTCTTATATTTACGCCAATTCTACACAATGAATAAAACTAATTTTTACTAATTTTACCGCACTTAATTTTAACTTTTTTTTAATTCCCGATGATTGGCGCGCGCGCCATGAATGACCGCGCGCACCAGTGCGTTCCGCGGAAATTACAAATGTTCGAAGTGTAGTATAAACTAAGCGCGCCTGGTGCGAGCGGCAGCTGTTCTAGTGTATGATAACATTGATATCGGTCGTGTAAGAGCAGCTCCCGCTTTCATAGTTCCATGCATCTTCTCTGGGTGCTGTATTATAATAAAAACGTCTTTTGTTATTCCACAGCAGTTCTTTTGAACCATATAATTTTATCAATTTACGGCAACTTTGGTTGTCCATAGCTTGGAATGCAACAAACACACGAATGATGAAAACAACCGTCCCAACTGACTCGCACGCCAAAACTTAACTACTTTTATACGCGGTAAAAAACCGACACCAGATGGAACGGCCTGCACGCGTTTGGTTGGTACGTGCGTTCCAATGAATAATTTGGCGCGCGTTCCAAGGCGGTATCCATTTCACACGGCTGGAACGCGCCAATGTTCAACCTCTTGGAGAACTTAATCGATATGCGGCTTAAGACACAATTTTGTAATAAGGGTTAAAATGAAAAGTGTAAAATATAAAAAAAAGATATTGTTTCTGATAACAAAGTTGTGAAAATAATTTGCTACATAATAATACCCTTCTGTTAAGATTAGGTACCAATAATCTTACCGTCTTTTGAAGGCGCTTGTAGAGTTGGGGCGGGACTGTCACGATCCACTCCGGCTGATTTTTGCACTGTTCAAGATTTCGTTTCAACCTCTGTATAGTAATTGCTACTACTGGTACCAATAACAATTCCGGGTCTGCCACTGATGCAACCATATTTAAAGCTAAATCATCGAAGCCCATGTGGTATAATCCCACAACCTGTATTTAAATATGATTGAAATGTTATTTTTTTTAGAAATGTTTCAATAAATGGAATGTAGAATTATGTAATGCAATAAAAGCCATTATAAATTAATAATAAATATCTTTTATAATTCATACAAAAATAATGTGAGCGAAAAGTGAAATACCAGTTTCTTATACAATATAATATATATGCGTGTGTGCGACACAATTTACTGCTATTACGCCAATAAGCTAAGAAAACAATGAATAACACCTGAATTTCTCAGGAAGTTAAGGTCAGTCATGTTAAAAAATTACTTTTAATAAAATATAAGAGCAGACTTCAACGCTTTAATTCCAGTCTTCCTACAAAGTAGATTTTTAATTTCAATGTACAACCGGCTTCAATATAAATAAAATAATTTATTGTTGATTTTTTTAAAACTGCTCGACCGATTTCGTAAAAATTTAAATGGGACCGTCTGGAAAGTGTACTCTTTGGTACAAAAAAGAATTTTCCAAATCGGTTTAGACATCTTCGAGTAATCGGTGAACATACATAAAAAAAGATTCCGACTAAATGAGAACCTCCTCCTTTTGTGAAGTCGGTTAAAATGGACGAGTGCTGTCAGTGTCATCTGCTTGGGATCCCATAATTGATAAAACTCAAGCATACTACTGCAAGACTCAAACATATTACTACAAAGACTTCAAGATACCTAAGCTTTTTCTGTGTAGGATGAAAGAAAGAAAGAAAGACATTTATTCACTGGAACTGTACACATCACAAAAATAAAAATAAAAAGTTAAAAGTATAGTAGATTAAAATTACAAGAGTGTATCGAGCCAGTGAAAAGGTTATGACTCAGCGTAATGCTGCAGGTTAACCTACAGCGCTGATGATTCTGCCATAACCACAGAAACACGCACGATCCGCCTGGAAGTGTTTATGACATATATTTCAATAAGTATTTTATAAATTGAATTATTTCCTTGCTAATAAATATACCTACATATACATTTAGGGATATACACACATACATACATACAAGACATATTATACATAAATATATTCATATCATATTATATTCTATATAAAAATAAAAAGCTTTCAAAAACATATATAAAAATAAACGTAACAATAAGCTTTGAAAATACACACCAAAAACAAACATATAATGCTCAACGATGCTGGAAGATAGGCTCAAGGTTGAGCTTTTTGTGAGTGTAATAAAAATGATGGATCAAAGAATGGAAAAGAAAACCCGATCAGTTATTAATAATGTTTTAAAACTGATTTAATAGTGGTTACAAATATCTTTTATTATGCAATATCTAATTGTGATAATTCATTATCACCCAGATCTAACATCAGAATTTAATCGCAATAACAAATAAATTACGGATCGATCTTCGAATCACAGTAAACCATTTAGGAGGTCAGTATCGAAAATCAAAAGATAAAAATTGCTTTAAACTTCCAGTGTCGACAGTAAACTTCCAGTGTTGGTAGTAAATAATCGATAACCAAGTAGATTATGCATAAGTTTATACTTTGTAATAAATTTTGTCTCTTATATTGGAAATGAATATTATTAGCGGCAGGATCTTATGCGTAAAATCAAATGGACCGACCCTCGAACACAGCGGCGCGGCGGCGGCGCGGGAGCGGCAGGATCTTATGCGTAAAATCAAATGGACCGACCCTCGAACACAGCGGCGCGGCGGCGGCGCGGGAGCGGCAGGATCTTATGCGTAAAATCAAATGGACCGACCCTCGAACACAGCGGCGCGGCGGCGGCGCGGGAGCGGCAGGATCTTATGCGTAAAATCAAATGGACCGACCCTCGAACACAGCGGCGCGGCGGCGGCGCGGGAGCGGCAGGATCTTATGCGTAAAATCAAATGGACCGACCCTCGAACACAGCGGCGCGGCGGCGGCGCGGGAGCGGCAGGATCTTATGCGTAAAATCAAATGGACCGACCCTCGAACACAGCGGCGCGGCGGCGGCGCGGGAGCGGCAGGATCTTATGCGTAAAATCAAATGGACCGACCCTCGAACACAGCGGCGCGGCGGCGGCGCGGGAGCGGCAGGATCTTATGCGTAAAATCAAATGGACCGACCCTCGAACACAGCGGCGCGGCGGCGGCGCGGGAGCGGCAGGATCTTATGCGTAAAATCAAATGGACCGACCCTCGAACACAGCGGCGCGGCGGCGGCGCGGGAGCGGCAGGATCTTATGCGTAAAATCAAATGGACCGACCCTCGAACACAGCGGCGCGGCGGCGGCGCGGGAGCGGCAGGATCTTATGCGTAAAATCAAATGGACCGACCCTCGAACACAGCGGCGCGGCGGCGGCGCGGGAGCGGCAGGATCTTATGCGTAAAATCAAATGGACCGACCCTCGAACACAGCGGCGCGGCGGCGGCGCGGGAGCGGCAGGATCTTATGCGTAAAATCAAATGGACCGACCCTCGAACACAGCGGCGCGGCGGCGGCGCGGGAGCGGCAGGATCTTATGCGTAAAATCAAATGGACCGACCCTCGAACACAGCGGCGCGGCGGCGGCGCGGGAGCGGCAGGATCTTATGCGTAAAATCAAATGGACCGACCCTCGAACACAGCGGCGCGGCGGCGGCGCGGGAGCGGCAGGATCTTATGCGTAAAATCAAATGGACCTACCCTCGAACACAGCGGCGCGGCGGCGGCGCGGGAGCGGCAGGATCTTATGCGTAAAATCAAATGGACCGACCCTCGAACACAGCGGCGCGGCGGCGGCGCGGGAGCGGCAGGATCTTATGCGTAAAATCAAATGGACCGACCCTCGAACACAGCGGCGCGGCGGCGGCGCGGGAGCGGCAGGATCTTATGCGTAAAATCAAATGGACCGACCCTCGAACACAGCGGCGCGGCGGCGGCGCGGGAGCGGCAGGATCTTATGCGTAAAATCAAATGGACCGACCCTCGAACACAGCGGCGCGGCGGCGGCGCGGGAGCGGCAGGATCTTATGCGTAAAATCAAATGGACCGACCCTCGAACACAGCGGCGCGGCGGCGGCGCGGGAGCGGCAGGATCTTATGCGTAAAATCAAATGGACCGACCCTCGAACACAGCGGCGCGGCGGCGGCGCGGGAGCGGCAGGATCTTATGCGTAAAATCAAATGGACCGACCCTCGAACACAGCGGCGCGGCGGCGGCGCGGGAGCGGCAGGATCTTATGCGTAAAATCAAATGGACCGACCCTCGAACACAGCGGCGCGGCGGCGGCGCGGGAGCGGCAGGATCTTATGCGTAAAATCAAATGGACCGACCCTCGAACACAGCGGCGCGGCGGCGGCGCGGGAACGGCAGGATCTTATGCGTAAAATCAAATGGACCGACCCTCGAACACAGCGGCGCGGCGGCGGCGCGGGAGCGGCAGGATCTTATGCGTAAAATCAAATGGACCGACCCTCGAACACAGCGGCGCGGCGGCGGCGCGGGAACGGCAGGATCTTATGCGTAAAATCAAATGGACCGACCCTCGAACACAGCGGCGCGGCGGCGGCGCGGGAGCGGCAGGATCTTATGCGTAAAATCAAATGGACCGACCCTCGAACACAGCGGCGCGGCGGCGGCGCGGGAGCGGCAGGATCTTATGCGTAAAATCAAATGGACCGACCCTCGAACACAGCGGCGCGGCGGCGGCGCGGGAGCGGCAGGATCTTATGCGTAAAATCAAATGGACCGACCCTCGAACACAGCGGCGCGGCGGCGGCGCGGGAGCGGCAGGATCTTATGCGTAAAATCAAATGGACCGACCCTCGAACACAGCGGCGCGGCGGCGGCGCGGGAGCGGCAGGATCTTATGCGTAAAATCAAATGGACCGACCCTCGAACACAGCGGCGCGGCGGCGGCGCGGGAGCGGCAGGATCTTATGCGTAAAATCAAATGGACCGACCCTCGAACACAGCGGCGCGGCGGCGGCGCGGGAACGGCAGGATCTTATGCGTAAAATCAAATGGACCGACCCTCGAACACAACGGTGCGGCGGCGGCGCGGGAGCGGCAGGATCTTATGCGTAAAATCAAATGGACCGACCCTCGAACACAGCGGCGCGGGGGCGGCCAACGAGCGGTGCACTCCAGTCAAGCGGTGACCACCCGCGCGTCTGCATTGCAGTGTTGTGCAATTTATTTTTGAGACGTGTCGATATGTCCTCGAATGTGCAAGAGCAAATTTATTTTAGACTACTACTTTTTAATGAGTTTGTTTTCACAAATGGAAAAATTCACGCCAGTACAAAAGTTTAGAGTGAGACAAAAAAATAATCAAGCTCTTTTATAAGAGTTAAGTGTAAATGAAGGCATGTACACTTCTAATGAATCATATATGTATGGGTATAATACTCAACATTAGGTATATCCCTTATAATAAAAATACTGTCAAATAATGTGATTGTAGAAACAACTAATCATCGTACTTCGATATCGTAATTTTGATAAAACTCGCCTTTTTTTTCTCCTTGCTCTATAGTGGGGATTCACTTCTTCTTTTGCCCACAATAAATCGAGCGTTAGGAATAAATTTGAATGAAAAAGATGTTGTCGCCGTTGTTCAGACATTTCGTTCGCGAATAAAAACAAATATCTCGACAACACAGCCATGAACACATCACTACGCCGCTATAGTGTCAAGCAATCTGCCCGCTGATTTCGAGAACGGGTCTGCGTTGCCCGCCCCGCTCCCGCGCCGCCGCCGCCGCAGCCCCACTGCCCGCAAAATTCGAAGCATAGGCCTAAGAGCTAACATGTAAACTAGTATACTAGTGTCGCAATTCGTTTAATAAAATAATTATATGGAGGATTATGTATGATAGAGGAACAGATGTGTTGATGTGAAGGGAAAGGTTACCACTGCACTTGACATGTATGCCGCTTACTGGTCAGGTGCAGACAATACCAAGCTGGCATATTTTTTTTATAGAATAAGGGTGACAAACGAGCACACAGTCCACCTGATAGTAAGTGGATGCTGTGGCCCATAGACATCTACATTTATCCTCAATTAAGAATCAAAATGCAGATGCGTTGTCACCCCCGAAGTGTGAGATGGATTGCCTCGTTTCCAGTAAAAAGGGTCTCCGGTTCTCTACACTCACCATACGAAACACAGCAGCATCAAGCTGCTATTTTACGCTGGTATTCTGTGAGAGCGCGGTCCTTCCGAGGTCGAGCCGACCCATTCACGCTGCAACCACAATATAGCTGCAGCATGGGTCTACCACATATACCTACGACATATCAGGGAGTCGTTATCATCTTTTCAGAAATGATGTGTCAATATGTGAAAGAGTATGGAAGTTGTTCTAGGGGTCTACGCCCAGACATGTCTAAGCGCACTTATATCTGAGAGCAGTTTTGGGAGATGGTAAGGATGGTGTTAATGAAATGTAAGGGAAATGAAAATATTGTTATATCAGGAGATTTTGATGGAAGCGTTGGGGTGAAGAGGCTTGGTTATGTAAGGATATTGAGAACGTAGTGATGAAAATATAAATGAGAATGATGAAAATCTTTTTTTGAGGAACACTTTCTTTCGTTGTATAAAGATTCACATGTATATGGTATATGTAGATAGGAGAGACATGATTATACGAGTAGGTAGCATAATAGATTTCAAAATTGTGGACGAAAGAATGAGGAGCGCAGTGGTAGATACAAGGGTTTACTGGGGTCCGGCGTAGGGACGGATCATTACTTGGTCTTATGCCGTATTAATGGTCTCTTCAGACGTTGGCGGCAGAACAGAGGTTACAAGATGAAGGTGTGAAAGAGAAGCTCTTATGTAGACTCAGAGTGAAGTATAAGTGGTTTGGATGAATTGTGTATGAATGATTTAGACTTGGGAGACTGTGTGGAATATAGAATATTAAGAAAGGTTTGGTGGACGCAGCTACTGAAGTATGTGGTGTAAGTAAAAGAACGAATGAAAGGAAAAATAACGTGGCACGATGAGGTACGGATGGAAGTTGAAGCAAAGAAGAGAGTATAGCTAGATTTATTAGCAATCAATTACCAGAATTCTGGCGGTATGAATGATGATATTATTAGAAAAAATACTAAATCTAAATAAGAGAGTAAAAGAAGTAGTTAAAAGGAAAAAGCAAGAAAGAACGGATAAGAATGATAGAAAAATATCGGATAACTTCCTGGCAAAAATTAAAATGTTCTAGAAACTCGTAAAAACTGCCAGTGGACACTCGAAACAGCCTAGAATGAATGCTACTCGAGACCAGAATGGCTGTATTCTTTGAAAGCGTGTTTACAAGTGTCGGTGGCAGAGCTGCAAATGATGGTTACATTAATGAACCTTACATTATCATTAAAAGAAAGGAGAATGAAAGTGAATGCAAATAAGATGAAAGTTATGGTTTTTGAAAGAGAAGAAAGTAAAACGTTATGTAAAATAAGAATAGAAATGAAGTTGGTCGAGCTAGTAGATAAGTTTGTGTATTTGGGACGATGTGTATTTAGCAGGGATGGTAGATATGATATGGATTCAGAACGACGAGTGAACGCAGGAAATTGAGTAAATGGGGCTCTACACTCTATTGTGTAAAGTCAGAATGTATCCAAAAAGGCACGTATGGCAATTCACAATGCTGTGTTAGTCCCTACTTTAATGTATGGTAGTGCAAGTTGGGTGTGGCAGAAGAAGCACGAGAGTAGAATAAATGCTGTAGAAATGCGGTCATGAAGGGCTATGTAAGGACTGAATCTGAATGATAGGGCGAGAAACTGTGTGATAAGAGAAGAGTGTGGTTTGCAAGATGATGTTGTGGCCAGAATTACGAAAGGTATGCTTCGGTGGTTTGGTCATATAGAAAGAACGAATGAGGAAAGACTGACAAAGCAAATTTATGTGGCAGAGGTGAATGGCAGAGTCGGGAAGGGACGCCCTAGGCGAAAGTATAACAACCAACTTGGTCATATATTGAAAATGGGCCAAATTAAAAATAACCTTAACCGACGAGTGGCATATGGATGTGTAGCCCGTAGTCTCTGCCTACCCCTCTGGGTGACAGGCGTGAGTGTTTATGTATGTATATGGAGAAGGAGTGCAGAAAGCTAGAATAATTAGGAATCCGCTAGGGCTTCGCTCGGGTGATTTCTGGATTCCGACAACAGTGCCGCCAATCGGGTCCAATTCTAAATCTAAACTATCCAGGGACCCACTTAAAAGCATACAAAAATTATCATCAAAACCGGTCGAACCGTTTTTGAGTTTTTGCGAGACTAACCTACTGCAGTTGATTTTTATATATTTTGTATATTAGATATACGTTTTATATATTTATGTGCAGTTGAAAATCAAATACATCTATCTTTAATATAAAAACCTAAAACTTTAAT
The DNA here is from genome assembly GCA_033319125.1 of Parnassius glacialis. Lineage (NCBI taxonomy): Eukaryota > Metazoa > Arthropoda > Insecta > Lepidoptera > Papilionidae > Parnassius > Parnassius glacialis. The sequence continues at coordinate 21,849,098 of JAVANC010000010.1, read as the reverse complement.
TAATTACGGTTGAATTTCGACCACCAGGCGACCACAAGTATAGATTTAAACGCGGTAAAACCATGCTGCAGCTATATTAATAGTATAGTTGAAGCACGAATGGGTCGGCTCGACCGGGGAAGGACCACGCTCTCACAGAATACCAGCGTAAAATAGCAGTTTAACACTGCTGTTTCGTATGGTGAGTGTAGAGAATCGGAAAACCTTTTTACTGGAAAAGAGGCATTCCATCTTAGTCCTCACGGGTAACAATGCATCTGCATTTTGATTCGCAAACGAGGATAGATGTAGATGTCTATAGGTCACAGCGACCACTTACCATCAGGTGGACTGTGTGCTCGTTTGTCACCCTATCCTAAAAAGGTTAAATCGTATTGAAAGCCGTATACTATCGTATATACGTATCAATACTTACATATTGATGTTTTACAAAGTTCTCATCAATGCTCCACAAATCAGCCAAACTGCCGATATTCTCCATCCACTGCATACACTCATCATTGTTATAACCTAAACTTGTTTCATTTCTGTTCACACAAGTGATGGTCTCGATCGCAGACCGTATTAATTTTGTTAAGAATTTCATTCTGGGGTTTAACAGTTTACCAGAAGCTTTCATGTTGATATCTCTTTTAGCGACATTCCCAACAAGTGCTTCAATAAGGTACTGATAATCTATGTCGTATAATGTATCTAATGCTTTTGTAAATTTCATATTAAAATGACATTGATAATAAATTGTGCAAGAGATCTGATAATTAAGATTTAAAATATCATTATCTACATTCTTAACATCTTGTGCGACTTCAACCAATGAAGGCATGCTTTCCTCCCAAATTTTTTCATATCTTATTGTACTTTTCTCTTGGCCAATAGATGCTTTTGAACAAAGGTAAAATTCTTGAAGATACTGTGTTACGACTTGTAGGAAACTCGTTAAGCTTTCACTGTTAAATCCTAAATCTTGTAGACAAAGATGATCCTTTGGCAATTTTCCTACTTTGTTAACTAAACGACAACTTAATTCGAAAACGTGCTTAATATATGTCGACCAAATAATTGAAAACAAACCAAGTCGCAAATGCAAGTTGTTAATATATTTTAGGCAATGGAGTACAGCCTTTAAGTCTTCGTTGGCTTTCAAAGTTTTCTGCCAATTAATTGCGTATTCCCAGCACATGTTAGCGATAATATAGTCAGCCAACGTGCTCAATGGAAACTGTCGACGAAGAAGTGAAAGCCGTTTGAATAAAGTTTGATTTTCATTAACATATACGATATTATTTTCCAAAAACCATTTATCAGTATCATCAGTGTCCTCCTCTGTATCTATATCACTTTCATGGTTTACGTCTATCAATTCATTTGCAATAATAGCCTCAGGAAGTACACCCATACTACAAAGCCACTTTGCTATCAATTCAGTCACAGATCCCTTACCTCTCGTGTATATATACTTTAAATTTATATTAAAATCTTCTCCTTGTAACTTAGGCAACGATTTTCCTTTAAAAGTGTCTTTAAACATTAAGGTTATACTAAGAATTGATATATCTTCCAATTTACCAATTAGTATACCCCATTTAGCATTCTCTTTTGTAACCGATTCCCAGGCATCTTCTCGTTCAGACGTAGCACTTTCGAATAAGCTCCCTACCGCTTTACAAGCCATTGCTACTATCATACTTCTTAAAGGACATTTCATTTCCACCAACGTATCGCGAACATTTTGCCACCATGGCGATATGTCATTATAATTTATGATGGTTGCTTCTTCAGAAACGTTACATATATAATATAAAACTTCTATAAATTTTTCAATTAATTTAATATTAATTTCATTTAATGGTATGTTTATCAAATGCATAATCAGAAGTTTAAGTATATCTTTAGGATCGATGCGACTTTTTTTTACAACATTAGTAAAGTTATGCACATCGTTTAAATTAAATATTGATTTAAAAATATTGGAAGCTAAATTGTCAAGTTTTTCAATAGGAATATCCGGTTTTAAAAAAATAGTTTTGGAAGATACATCGAAAACAAAATTAGTCATATATTCTTTATAAACATTTGTATTACCATCCGCAAATGAAACTCTTGGATGAGTCTCTTTAAAATTATTTTCCTGAGCTAAAATTAATAATCTTTCTAATATACAGCTATCATCTTCTAGGAGATGAAAATTTGTAATTGCTCCACATTCTTTAATTTTGATTGCCGTGTCATGCAATATATTTAAATCGTCGTATACCTTATCAAGTATATTTTGCATATCTTCTCCAGTATCATTATTAATATTTCTAAAAAAGAAAATAAGGAATGCTAGCTTAGCAAAATAATATTTTATTTCTTGTATTTGATTATTAGAATTCTCTTTTCCAATACTGTCCCAAAATATTTCCAAACAGGATGTTGCAACTTCGACAGAGATTATATCAAAGTTCCTAATAAATATCTCCATACAATGTTTCCTAATTTCTAATGTCTTCAGATTTGATGCTTTTTGTATAATGTCACTTTTAAATTCTTTAGTCAACGGTTGTGACTTCTTCAAATATTCACGTATTTCACGTAATACATGTAAATCTTTGGAGCGTTCTAAATGCTCACCATCTAAAGCATAATAAAAAGGTATATTAAATTTTTTCAATTTACCATCTGGGTCAATTAGCACACATTGAAATTCGGGCATATTAAGTTTTTTATGTGTATAATTTTTTTCAGCTCCAACTAATCCGCAAGTGTTGTAGAGCAGCTGACCATTTTTAGTTGCTGTAAAGACTGCAACTCGAGTCCCTCTTTGCATAAGACGTATGTCAATGAGACCCTTCTTGGGATTGTAAATAATTAAAAATATTGCTCTCCGAATATCTTTAACAACCGTGAGCTGCGGTGTCTTGTTATCAGTATCGAAAATCTGAAAATAAAATGTTTTATTACGAACAAGTCTTAACGTCTAACATTAACTAAGTTAGATGAGGATAATATGTGGAAAATCTACGATAACGTTAATTTTAAAAACTTGGATATTCCAGTGCTTAATTCTAACTACTTTATATAACTATTTAAATTATGTCGAAAACCAACATCATTAAATGTTATTTTTATCTCCGGCATTGAGATAATACGGCATTGTTTTAGTTAACAGTGGTAGAGCCAGGCGGCAGCTCTTGCTGTCGCACGGATGGGCCGGCTCGAACCGGGGTGGTACCACGACCTCACAGAATACCAGCGTTTCGCTTGTTGAGTTGTTTTACCTCTGCGTTTCGCTTGGTGAGTGCAGGTGGCCGGAGGCCCTTTTTACTGGAAATGAGGTATTCCATCCTAGTCCTCACGGGTGAAAACGCATCTGCATTTTGATTTGTAATAGAGGATAGAAGTAGATGTCTATGGGCCGCAGTAGCCACTTGCCATCGGGTGGACTGTGTGCTCGTTTGTCACCCTTATCCTATAAAAAAAAATGTACGTATCATTAAAATGTATCTTCGACCAGGTACTAGGGGGTACAAAAAATTATGAATATTTATTTTATAGAATAAGGGTGACAAACGAGCACACAGTCCACCTGATGATAACTGAATGCTGTGGCCCATGACATCTACATCTATCATCGATTAAGAATCAAAATGCAGATGCGTTGTCACCCTGAGCCAGTGCTGTCATATTTACAGATTTATCTGTGTTCATACAGATTTTTAAACCCCTTTATAGATAACAGATTTAATACTACTTTTATACAGATTTTTGAAAATTTGTACTTTTATACATAAATACTTTCTTGGATCGCCTTTCATCTCATCAGTCTACTCTATAATATCGTGCCTGTATGTAAGAGGCTTAACAATAATCAAAGCTAGCAACACTGTATTCGGGGAGTCCCCCGAATTATAAATAGATAGATAGATAGAAAATTCTTTATTGCACTCAAACAAACAAACATTACACAAAGGTACAAAGGCGAACTTAATGCCAAACAGGCATTCTCTGCCAGCTTACCTTTGGTAGAGCGCAAGGTGTTGGAGCCGCAACACAGAATAAAACTAACTTATTTTCACATATTATTCAGTGATGTAATATAATATAATATATGTAACTTTATACATATTTACACTTCTTATACACACTTATATACATATATACAAATGTAAATAAACTGCAGCATCGTGGATACAGTCGGAAATATGCTATATGCCACATTAAAATAATTTATTCATAACCTTCTATGTTTGCTACACTCTACGGCGGCTGTAGAAAGAATATAATCATTAATTAATTTAATTAAAACCAAGACAAGAATTAGTTTGAATATTGAGACTATCGAAGAAGTAATTTCAACCAAACGGCTAATTAACAATAAAAATGAATGTTGTTACTCTTTCTCTCCTGACAAAACTATTTTGGAAAAAATTAACAAAGAAATATGTAAATAAATATTTTTATAAGTTTAATTGTTTTTTATTATCACATCTTCTCACCTCAATTTACATAGATCAAAATGTTTTACTTTGATTCCTTTCTACAGATATTGTACAGATTTTTTACACTAGCAGCACAGATTCATACAGATTTTTCTTTGATTCCTTTCTACAGATATTATATAGATTTTTTACATAAACAGTACAGATTTGTTAAACTGACATGTAGCAGCACTGCCTTGAGCACTAAGATGCAATGCCTCGTTTCCAGTAAAAAGGGTTTACGAGAAACTAATTTTTATTGGTAAGCGAAAATCATTAAATGAACAAACCACCCTCCGTCCCGTAACTATCACACCACATCAAATAAGTCACCTGTGTTTTACCTAAACTAATCCTTCCATTTTTAATCGTTTACCTCTACTGATAAACAAACAGTTGATTACCTATACCGTTACAGCCTATTAAATTCCACTGCTGAACATAGGCCTCGCCCCATAGATTACCTCATGGCCTTAGTTGCCACGTTTAGCAAGCGGGTTGTCAACCGCAGTATTTTATTTTCAAGTCGTTATAAGGAAGACGCTGCTACCCATCTCCTGATTTGTTTCCCTCTGTCGCCTCGTACGACTACCACGGGACGATATCCTACCATTATTTATATAATCGAACTTAAGTTTAAATTTGGCGTCTCTTTAAAAACTCACCGTGTATATTTATTATTAAACCTTTTATAGTATAATTATATCTGATATAGTATAATAAGTCAATAAAGTATGCGCTGCGATAATAATATTAATAAATAGGTGATATAGTGTGGTGCGTTTCATTGCCATATTATCCGATCTATAAAATAGTTGCCTATAATAATAACTTATGTATGAAAGTACTTTTTAACTAGTAATTAGTATCAATGTTTATAAACAATCATAGAAATCATAAAATTTTATCTTAAGAAGTTAACAAGATACTACTAAAACAGAAGCTAGATGGCGCCGGAGCTGCACCTATATGTAGTAAATAAAAAACGAATAGTGATTAAGTTTAGATTACATAGTTTAAGGACGTTGTATTTTCCAACACATACCTGAATAAATGCACATTGAGCATCTCTGTAACCTTTAAATAACCTAATTAAATATCCACTTTTAACATCGAGTACTGCGACTCGACCTAAGTTGTCGGCTAACGCTGCAAGGCGTCGATCGGGTGATATAGCTATATAAGTGCCGTGGCGTTGAGTATCATAAACACCGTTGCGCATCGCCAGGAGTTCTGGTCGAATAAGAGGTTCCGTATTTGTAACCATACTCTCTGTTGACCCTCCACCAAGCCAGCCACTGGAATCAAAAACAGGTAATATTCTATTGAGAATGCAGATGAAAATTATGTTAAGAGGATCGCTTCGAAAATTTTGCGTGATTTGTATATTTGTATATCCCGCCAAAAATATAAATATGAAAAGGGGACAAGTTCGGTACAAGCGACGGTCGGAGTTGACGTTGTAGACTTCTACGATGAAAAAGTTGACAAGTACAAGGTTCATAGCAATTTTTTTTTAGGATAGGGTGACAAACGAGCGAGCACACAGTCCACCTGATGGTAAGTGATTGCTGTGACCCATAGACATCCACATCTATCTTGAATAAAGAATCAAAATGCAGATGCGTTGTCACTCGTGAGGACTAAGATGGAAAGCTTCTTTTCCAGTAAAAAGGGTCGCCGGGTCCCTACACTCACCATAAGAAACACAGCAGTGTTAAGATGCTATTTTACGCTGGTATTCTGTGAGAGTGTGGTCCTTCCCCGGTCGAGCCGACCCATTCATGCTACAACTATACTACTAATATAGCTACGGCATGGCTCTACCACCTACAAAATTCCCTAAATCATACTCATAGGAATATACAACGTTCTTTAATGAGCCCATCCACAACTTTTTCTGCCACCAGGGCGGCGCCACTTAGTAATGAGGTGAAATATTGACAGATTTCATGGCGAGGGAAATTAATTTGTTCGGAAAATATAAGGGTTAATGTCTTTCTGGAATATTAGTTATGTTTTATATTAATTGGATTAGAAATAGATAAACCAAACTACGGATATTGCAAGTAGAAAAAAAAATTAAAAAAGTGCAATAAATTAAAGAGCAATCCACTGTGGCATTGTATTGTGTAAATACAAAGTTTACGCCATAGATTTAGTATACTTAGATTGGCAATGTAAAAGAGAAAAGGCATAGCATATGCTTACGTTAGAACGAGATAGAATGGCTAGACCATACACGTACACGCTATCAGCCTGTATCAGCCTGACGTCAATGGTTAACGAAACAAATCCCGTTTATTTTCGCGAATTTTTTTGATTTTGAAGTATTAATAGGTATCTAAAAGGTGTGATTAAATATGGTGACGTGTACCGTACCTGAATGCAGTTCATCGAGAAAAGAAAATCCACAAAAATCCACATTTTACATGTAAGTACAATTAAAATATTTAGCACTCCAAATTCAATATTTCAGAACTAGTACAAATGTTTTATACACAAATGGATAGGGAAAAATATCGCATTTTATTACGATAATGCTCTAAATGCGTAAGAGTTATATTAAAAATAATAACAAATACGTGAATTCCCGCTATTTCTGATCAAATTTTTGTAGGGATTGACACTATCAATATCATCTTATCGATAATATGTTTATAACAGGCAAAGGCATATCCTTGGATGCAGCCTCTTGTGACTTAGTTTTTTTTAAATTTTCTATTTTTACGTTTTAGTGTTTCGTAATAGTAAATAATTACGCATTATTGTAAATACTTTAATGAGATGATTTAAACTTATAATGTTTCAGATTTCCAAAAAATATTCAGGTTAAACAAAAATGGTTAAAAATGATAAATAGAGAAGGATGGGTTCCCAAAAAAAATTCTACTACATGTAGCAAGCACTTTGATCAAAAATGTTTTTCCCATAGAAGTACACAAAGAGTAAAGCTGCGTTTTGGATCAATACCCACATTATTTATGCCCGTGCGTATTTTCTTAATTATATATTTTACTGTACATATGTTCATTTCGTTTGTGCATGTTCAAATGTGTACAACTTGTTGTTGTCATCCACGTGGTGTATATTTTTTATAAAACGAAAGTAACAAATGAACTTACAGTATCACTTGATAATAAACGGCTACTGCAGTACTTGGTTACCTACAGTCATCTTCAAACATAGAAAGTTACAATTTTTTTACGTGGTAGAGCCATGCTGCAGCTATATCAATAGTATAAATGTAGCACGAATGGGTCGGCTCGATCGGGGAAGGACCACGGTCTCACAGAATACCAGCATAAAATAGTAGCTTAATGCTACTGTGTTTCGTATGGTGAGTGTAGAGAACCGGAGACCCTTTTTAATGGAAAAGAGGCATTCTATCTTAGTCCTAACTGCTGACAACGCACCTGCATTTTAATTCGCAAACGAAGACAGATACAGATGTCTATGAGCCACAGCAACCACTTACCATCAGGTGGACTGTGTGCTCGTTTGTCACCCTATCCTATATAAAAAATGTGTTTTCACCCCTGAAGACTAAGGTAATATATCTTACAACTTATAATTATACAGGCTCTCTATACTCAAATGGCTGGAACGCGGCAGTGTAAGTACTGCTGTTTAGCGTTAGTGTAAGCACTGCTGTTTAGCGGCAGAAATAGGTAAAAGGGTTGTATTTGATTAATTTTAATCATAGATAAGTTCATAATGTGTACACTAATTATATTTGTTTGTAGGTTGTATTGAAGCCGGTACGCAAAGCATCGTCATGCGTGTACAAAAATATATTGCCAGTACCCAGTAACTCAATTGCAAACGTTTCTGTTAAAGACCATTCCCCGAGAAAAAAAATTAAGAAAACTATTCTTCGGAGAAGATAAGATATGAAACAAAAGAAAACTGAAAAATGTTAGAGCACAAAAAACGGGCTAATAAAAAGTGGAAAAGTTGTATCAAGTGACAAAAACCTAGAAAGGCTTACCTCACTTCAAAATAACATTAGTGCTGTAAAAACATCTAGTTCAAACGATTTGTTGCAGCATCTCATCGAAAGGATGATTAAGAAAAAGTTTATGAGATAGGTATTCGTTCTGAACGAGTTTCTCGAAAACATGTGAAAGGAAAATTGTAAATGAAAATATGTTTCGAAAATTAGTAAACGAATGCCTTGTGTCCTGCTAATTTTTTTTAGCATACTTGACATACATATGTACGATTCGCCAGCACTATCAAACAATAAACGCTTAATTATTAAATTAATAATAGAAACTTATTTGATTATTAGATTGAAGTATGAAGCAAAATTGCAATATACCTCTTAAGGAAAGCTTACGACATTTTTACAATAAATTAGTTATTTTTGGTTGAAAATAAAAATCACAAACTTTTTGTAGTTTTATTTTTATGCCCTCAAACATAATAATATTAACTTTAGACACAGACACAGCGTTCTGTATCGATAATTGAAGTTGAGACATGGCGCAGCACTATTGTTGTCGCACACATGCACATTTCACTCACACGGGTACATTTCGTTTTTGGTCTCACCCTAATCACGCCATCGCCAATCTAATGTATACTATATCTATGGTTTACGCGACTTAACGCAACTCTTCAATTATAATAACATTGTGTAACAAATAAGTTTATCTCACTCCCAACTAGCGACATCTCGTGACCGTAAAATTATTAGCCATCATTGATTTAAATTACAACTTGTTACATTTTTTTTTATTTTTTTTTTTATAGGATAAGGGTGACAAACGAGCACACAGTAAACCTGATGGTAAGTGGTTGCTGCGGCCCATAGACATCTACATCTATCCTCTATTACAAATCAAAATGTAGATGCGTTGTCACCCGTGAGGATTAAGATGGAATGCCTCATTTCCAGTAAAAAGGGCCTACATTCTTTAATATTGAATTTGTAACTTAGATGTTCTATATCCAAGTAAATCTACATAACATGTAGTCATATATTGGTCTGACATTAACTTCTGAACAACTTGATGATGAAAAAATTGATATCTATTGCAGACGCCATCTTGGATTTACATTTCATAGCACTATCAGCTTCAACACCCTCGAAAACCATGAAAATGGCACCCAAGACGAAAAAATTGATATCTATTGCAGCCGCCAGCTTGGATTTACATTTCGACAGCACTATCGGCTTCAACATCCTCGAAACCCATGATGAAAAATATGGTACCTAATTCAGCCGCCATCTTGCATTTACATTTCGACAGCACTATCGGCTTCAACACCCTCGAAAACCATGAAAATGACACCCATGTTTTAAAAATTTATACCTATTGCAGCCGCCACCTTGGATTTACATTTCGACAGCACTATCGGTTTCAACACCCTCGAAAACCATGAAAATGTCACCCGTGACAAAAAAATTGACACTACTTACTTTTAGTACGTACTACTATTATTTATTCTGTGCTTTTAAAATATTGTAGTAAAAAATCTCTTATTATTATTATAATCAAGAATAGAATAGAATAGAATAGAATAATTTTTTATTCAATATTGATTATTACATAATTCTTATTGAAAGTCATTTTTTATTTACCACTGGTTCGGAAAATACCTCTGTCCTGGGAAGAACCAGCAAGGAACCCAGCGGGACTTTTTTTTTCAAACATATTTCACTTAACAATAATTTCATTTATACAATTTTTAAATGATTTTTAATAGAACCAGCATGGTGGCGATCACCTTATTCCCAGGGGTTATTTTCATTCATGTATTCCTTGATATTATAATAACCCTTTTTGTACAGTTTTTCTTTAATAAAACTTTTAAACTTGTTTATTGATAAACTTTGAATATGTTCTGGGATTTTGTTGTAAAAGCGTATACATTGCCCCATAAATGAATTACTGATTCTGTGGAGTCTAGTAACTGGTATTACAAGCTTATGTTTGTTCCTAGTGTTTAAAGAATGCACATCCTTATTCTTATTAAAGCTATTTATGTTTTTATGTACATACATTAGATTTTCATAAATATATTGCGATGCCAAAGTTAATATGTTTATTTCTTTAAATTTTTGTCTGAGGGACTCTTTACAATTTAGGTTATAAATCGCTCGAACGGCTCTCTTTTGCAAAACAAATATAGCTTCAATATCAGTCGCATTACCCCATAGCAAAATTCCATAAGACATTACGCTATGAAAGTAACTAAAATACACTAATCTAGCTGTCTCAACATCTGTGAGACTTCTAATCTTTCTTACAGCATATGCTGCAGAACTAAGTCTGCTTGCTAATTTAGATATATGGGGGCCCCATTGAAGTTTCGCGTCAATAGTAATACCGAGAAAAACAGTGGTATCCACAAGACTCAACTCCTCCCCATTTAATAGCACATTGGTATTCGAATGTTTTACATTAGGTATTGTAAATTTAATACACTTTGTCTTATTGCCGTTCAAGAGCATATTGTTGGCGTTAAACCAATGTACTAATTTTGATAGAGCATTATTTACATCGTCATAATTAATTAACTGCCGTTTGAGTTTGAAAATTAAAGAGGTATCGTCAGCAAATAATACTATATCGTGATTGTCCCCTACAAGATAAGGTAAGTCATTAATATAGATTAAAAACAGGAATGGGCCAAGAATCGAGCCCTGAGGAACGCCCATTGATACTACCGATCCGGAGGAACCTTTACCATTGATGATGACTTTTTGAGTTCTGTTACTTAAATATGAAGTAATAAGTCTAAGCGCCAAATTTTTTACACCGTAATGTTGTAGTTTCCTGATTAATGTTTCATGATGAACACAATCGAAAGCCTTGGAAAGATCACAGAAAACACCTAAGGCATCCTGTGAATTCTCCCAGGCATTAAAAATATATTTCATAAGCTCAACGCCGGCATCAGACGTCGAGCGACCCCTTGTAAATCCAAATTGGTTTTTATGAAGTAATTTATTTGTATTAAAAAAAATTAACAATTGATCCAAAATAATTTTTTCAAAAATTTTACTAAGAGTTGGTAGTACAGAAATAGGTCTAAAATTAGCGGGGTCCAATGTACTACCAGATTTAAATAAAGGTATTACTTTACTATACTTCATTAAATCAGGAAACACACCAGAATCGAAGTGTTTAAGAAATTTGGTTATTCGAATATTGTGTATTTGTACAGCGATATTTTTGAGCCGCTGCAAACAACCGAAACAATGTCCACTCACGACGCCGACTGAAGCCGAACTGAGTGAGTGAGTAAACTACTCTGTGGTTGTAGCTCCCCATTTACAGAAATAATTTACATACAAGGCTACCAAATCAACGAAAATTTCCCCATTTTGGAGCCGAAAAAATTAATTATAGCTAAACAAAACAAAAAAAATTACACTGCCATTTCCATTCAGTGGCTTCCCACATGATAGATGAAGAGATTAAAAAATAGATTGAGTTAAACAATTGATATTTTCAAAATTTATCGTGTTTACAAGCCTTGGGAACATGATAAATCCACACCATAAGCCACTAAAATCCCTTTTTTTTTTAAAATAGCAATTAATCGATTTTAAAAAAAACATTAATAAGTTCAACAAACATTTATCTTTCTAACAATGTGCTTTTTATATCATTTATATGTATAATATGATTGCTAGATACGATTTTATTCGATAAAACGTTGAAATCTTAATTTTTAGGCGATAGCAGGACATACCTTGCGCTGTCGCTTAAGGCATGCAATATTAATAGTCGTATTGATGCAAATAACAACACACAATGTTATATATGAGCGTTTGTCGTGAAGCGAGACATTCAGGCTTATTTAAGGAATTGTCATCCGCTCCTGCGTGGAAAAAAAAATAGTCGAAGAGACACCACTCTAAAAGTGTGTTTTCGAAAGGACATTCAGGCTTATTTAAGGAGTAGTCATCCGCTCCTGCGTGGAGAAAAAAATTAAATTAAGGGAGTAGTCAGCCGCTCCCAAGTGAAGATAAAGATAAAGAAAATTAAGGGAGTAGTCAGCCGCTCCCAAGTGAAGATAAAGATAAAGAAAACTCCCAAGTGAAGATAAAAAAAAGAACCTAACCTAAGAACAACAAAACAACAAAAGTAGAACAAGAAAATAATATATTTAAAATTTTAAAAAGATATTTACAATTTTATATAAAAAATGAAGTATGATGATGGTGATGGGTGACGTGAAATTACAATTAGATTATTTTATTATATTAGAGAAAATTTATATTAGAGAAAAATATTGAAGCGGAGCCTGAAGATCAAAGTGGTACACGCTGCGCTTGGAGTAGGGGTAGGCACACGCTGAGCTTGGAGTTTCTTGGCGGTGGTGGCACGCAGCGCCTGGTCTAGGCACACGCAACGTCTGGAGTTGGCACACGTAGCGCTTGGAGTAGGCGCTCTCAGCGCCTGGAGTAAACAGTCGCAGCGCCTAAAGATAGCACGGGCACTAGTAGGTGGAGATGCAGGCGACGACTCCAGATGAAGGAAGGCTTGCAGGATCCCGGAGTAGTGCGGCCCCGCACTTGGAGTAGGTTAGGCAACGACTTCGGGTGAAGACAGAGGCTTGCAGAATCCCGGAGCAGTGCGGCACCGTGCTTGGAGTAAGCTACGCCGACGACTTCAGGTGAAGACAGATTCTTGCAGGATCCCGGAGCAGTACGGCCCCGCGCTTGGAGTAGACTACGCCGACGACTTCAGGTGTAGATAGAGGCTTGCAGGATCCCGGGGCAGTGCGGCGGATAAGGCCTTTAGGAGATGCTTCAAGTTTGGAAGCCGAAACGAGACTGTCTGTATTCACCGATGGTTCGGCTTTTATACCTTTTTAGAGAGAACGGGAAATTATTTAAATTAAAAACAAATTTTTGTAAATGACCCAGAGCAAAAGAGTATTTATGTGGAAATGTTGAAATAAAAACATCAGACCGGTAACGAATTTGAGTAAAAATTGCTATGACAACCAAATAAATAACGATGTCAAAAAGTAACAATTTTTGGTTTCAGGCTTATAATTAAAAAACGACAAGATTTAAGTAAGAAATGAGATATTATTGATATAGGAAAAAAAATAGCGCAACAGCGCGCACGAAACCCGAAATTGCAGAGTTACGGAGAACTAAATAAAAGATCGAAAAAGGTAGACTCCATTGACAGCGTGAAAATTACGAAGTGAAAATGATTTGTTATTGTGTTTTTATAGTCTAAAAACGTTACAGGATCCTATGGAAATAAAGGCGATGCAAAACATGAATGCAGAAAATCAAAAACAGAATGGAAAAATAGATGTAAAATGATATGTAAGTAGCATAATACTACACGTTTTATACATCATTACAGAAGATTGTGTTTTACAAATCAGTTAGTATCTAAGTTACTCGAATATTGTATTACTAATTACTTAGTACGAAAGGAGACGGTCCATTTCTGGCCCAGTCTATGTACAGTATACCGTAAAAAAGAGAAAAATTCAGGGAGTTTGTTAAAAATAAAATGAGAGAATAAATCAAACTAAATAACTTACTAAAAATAAAAATGCAATCCCAAGTTTTTGATGATTTTACAAGATGATGCCCTTCCAGTCATAAAAAAAGTAAAAAAGACACGGTTATTTGTCAAATGTCATTTCTGTCAAATGATATTTTTATTTATTCCGATTCCGAGCTTCATTGAGTAGTTCTGAACACGTAAATGCGTTTAATTGTGGATTTGTTTGGCAATTTGGTTTTTTGTTTCGACTTAGGATCAGTTACTACTTGTTTGACTCTGCTTTTGTTTTATGGACTTAATGATTTACGTGAGGTTTGATTTCGTTGATATCGGACATCAGTATTCTGTAGAATCACATTTTGGTTCAGTAAGCAGGTTTGTACTAACGAAAGATGTTTCCTCAAGCTATTAAACACATTTGAATGACATGCTTCTATCTGTAGTCTGTTAATAATTATTAATTTCTACATAAGTTCATAATGGCTACAAAATCTTAATATGATGTAATTAACTTTCAGTTTACCTGTTAAAACATGTTGCACTGTTTAAAATGCGCTTCTGCAATATAGATAGTTTATTAAAATAAGATTGTTTTGTTCTAGATGGATGAAAATGCACCAATATGTTCACAATGTTTTGAAAACGTATTACAAGAATTATCTGTCGGCACAAATCATGAAAATGAGCTCCAGCGCCCTAATGCCAATACTATCAGTATATTGTATGTTTGGTATTAACGAAGACTGGGTAGCAGATAAGTTGTAACCCAATTAATATCATCCCCACAAGACTCTGTTTTAATAAGAGGTCGTATAAAATTTCGCCATCACTTGGGCAGAGCTTATTATACATATATACTGTTGGCGAGACAAGGGACAAGTTGGGATGAGATGATTGCAGGTAATTATTGCAGTTGCACTTCTGGACAACAGACAGGGTTGCTGTGCCCACATAATGACCATTGTCTGGTATTTATGTTGGGCTCGGTATCAAAATTCCATAACCGCACAGGCCTCAATTCTGGATGGCATTTTAGTAAGAGAGGATTTTGAAGTAGGATAATTAAATAAAAAATTAAGTTGTTTTCTTTATAGTACCTTAAGTATCCAAAACATGATTGACCTAATGTTTCACTTTCTATAATTCATAGGACTATTAACCTTTATTATGACATTATCCAGGCTTTAAATGTTTGTCAAGGCTCAGGGCATACTCTGACACGCTGAGGACCTGTTATATGAAAATATTTGTACGCCGGAAACGGTAGAATATTTAGGATGCGGATTCTTTTGTAACAACTGTAATGTACCATATTAAAACAAATAAATTATATTATCTATGATTATACCTGAGCACTTCAGCAGCCCAGATAGACACATATACCTGAACAGAAATTAGTATTCAGGATTATTCTGTTTATCCACCTTAAAACAGCCACTCTAAGGTAAAATAAGTTAAATACATTCTTTATCATTAATCCAATAAAGTAGTATCTCAGGGTGGATTTTTTAGGGTAGAGAAACGGAGTTACCGCTATTCACATATAATCTCGGCTTTGAGCTATCTGGCACAAATTTTTTGTAAAAGCTAACAAAACACTTAGGCCTCATTTCCCCATGTAAAACAAAAAAAGTCCTGCATGTCCCTGGCACTGAAGTGTGCATTAGTACACACTAATGAATGCAATGAAATAATTTTGTGCGTAGACACCGTTGATTTATCTCAACAATCTTCTTGTCTGGAATTAGGTAGTACATTTTACATTTGTTTTCTCCTGAACTGCATTTATGATATGCAATGCATTAAGAGCCCTCTTACATTTCGGCGTTTCGCAAATTTAGGTATTTTACGCATCGAGCGGGCGTAAGTTACGCGACCGATACTTTCTTTCATATCTATTCACTCGCTCGCACTATAATACTGTGAGTATGGCGACTAAACTATCTTGATCTTCCATAATACAAAGTTTTCTTAGGATGGACTTCAGTGGATGGAATATTTTTTGGTGTGTCATTTTAATGTTATCTTATTAATTTATTATTATATAATTATATAATTTATTATTTATTATTATATACCATTTTGATATATTATTCATTATTTATGAAATTTAGTGTCAAAATAAGTACACATAAATATTTTAATTGTTACGCTGTAATCGAATGTTAATAATCGATTATGTCTACTCCCGGTAGAATAGTGGTATAAATAAATAAACGGTTGCTACCTGTTTTAATAAATATAACAACCAAATGTAACTAATATTTTTTTAATCGGTACTTACAGTCAATTACTATATTTTTTATAAGAAAAATATTTGCTGCGACGGCATTGACCGAACTTTTCTCGATTCGATAATTTCAGGCAGTACACACTTTTCATAAAAAGCTTGTAACTTGGGTAACATATTGAAAATCTAAAATTGGTCGTATTTGTAAATTTTTAGTACTTTTACTGCATTAATCTGGGCCAATACATATTATGGCAAGTATTCAGACATTTTTATTTGCTAAATGAAGCTGGACTTGGATTTGGTAAAACCAGTCATTATTTTGATTTAATGTTACACTTGAATCACTGAATTTATAACCTTTAACTTTTTTTTGTCGAAAGGCCGTATCAAAATCTATTCCGAAAGCTGAAATAGGACATTTAACTTCAATAAGACCGTTGCTGTATAAACCATTAGGTGAAGCCCTCAAATAACAATGATCTAAGTCAATGAATAGACCACATTTTTGAAGAGACGTAATCTAAATTATTACTATATAAAATAGATTTAAACCGATCGATCAAAAATTGCGGTCGTAGTTGAAGATATTCTAGTATGCAGGTAATCGACGCACACTACGGTAGTATCGAAACCATGCAGCGCCCGAAATAAACTGACGCAGGTCCACCCTCGGCAAGCGCTCACGCGTTAATGATCGCAGATGGCCGGCACAGTGAAATATATAGTACTTTTATTTAATTAATTAAAATATAATAGTAACAAGTTAAAAAGTAAAAATAATAGCATAGTGTAAGCAAATGTTGATGATTATTTTGGTATAAATTTTACTTCTAAATGATGTAGAACTTCGGAAATATAGGGGCTTGTATCGAAGCTTTTTTGGTCGTTTTTTGAATTATGTCGATTTTTTTTTCCTAGCTTGAAAAGCATATAACGAAAATGTATTCCATTATTATTAAAGTGTAGGATATTTGGGAGATAAAAATATTTTTTTTGATGGTCGATATTCAATAGAATCTACAAATTAGAGCTCCCAAATCATGTCTTCGAGAGTTTTTGCCTAAACATGCATCGGGAGAATGATTATTACTGATTAAATAAATAAGTTATCTAAAATCCATTCCGAGCTTATTTGAGGAGAGAAAACGAACTATTTTTACCAAGTAATTGTTATTTCAAGCAATGAACGATAAACATAAAATTTCAACGAGGAAACCTTGTAATTTCGCGTATTTTTGTAATACGCCCCTTAAATATCAACAAGAACGTTAGTTGTTTTAAGACCAAAAAAGCACATACACTATATCTATAATACGCTTTATTCGTGTTTTGATCAAAAAATACAACTATTTTGCCCTACTTTCCTACTAGTTTCGAGACATTTTAGGTATCTTACATAATAAATCTACCTGATAGGCTATAGGTGATATGAGTATATTTCAGAGATGACAGCTAACATCAAATCGAAACGACATCAATCCGCCATTAGTGTTGCATTTTTTGGTAAGAATAAAATATTAATACCACTGAAATTAAGGCAAATTCGTGGATTTCAATGATCTAAAGTGGTTTAATATTTTATTTTATTTCCATACTAGTACAAAACTAGGCCTACGCTTCATACAATTTAGGACCGTCTCCTTTAAACAAATAAATAAGAATGAAGTGTCTGTTTGTAATGTCATAATAACAGCTTTTTACTAAATGCATAATATGAAATTATATGTACTAATAACAAAAGTACAGTTTTAAAAATTTTGGTCTGTCTGTCGGTTTGTTTCGGCTAATCTCCGAAACGGCTGGACCGATTTTGACGAAACTTTCACTGACAGATAGCTGATGTTAGAAGGAGTAACTTAGGCTCAATTTACATTGCAGCGAAATGGAATGGAACGGAAGCGCCAATTTCGCCTTGTCGAGCGAGAAGGCGCGCGAATTCGCGGGAATGCTCGAGCATCCCCGCAACTGAGCCTTACAGCTATGTATACACCATTCAGTTATTTAGTCTAGATCTTTTATTTGACAAGAATGGTTGATTGGATATTATTTTCATATTGCTTATTTGAAGAATATCAGAAAAAGGAAAAGAAATATTTGGGTTCATGATTTATGGAAGAAATGACAACGTCACTCTTCGCGCCACTTCCCACGGATTCCATAGACTGCACCGACAGTGGCTGCGGAATCCTCGAGAATGCGCGAGAATTCCACGAGAGACGCGCGACTACTTTTTTTAGCTCATATCTAGACAGTGGTAGAGCCAGGCGGAAGCTTTTGCTGTCGCATGGATGGGCCTGCTCGAACCGGGGTGGTATCACGACCTCACAGAATACCAGCGTGAAGTAGAGGTTTACCTCTGCGTTTCGCTTGGTGAGTGCAGGTGGCCGGAGGCTCTTTTTACTGGAAATGAGGCATTCCATCCTAGTCCTCACGGGTGAAAACGCATCTGCATTTTGATCTGTAACAGAGGATAGATGTAGATGTCTATGGGCCGCAGCAACCACTTACCATCAGGTGGACTGTGTGCTCGTTTTTACCCATATCCTATAAAAAAAAATCTAGTTTGCACGTTACACAAAATACATTTTTATAAACGTACAACTTCGTTACAAAATTCTTCCATTCCGTTCCGCAGCAATGTAAATTGAGCCTAAGCCTACTTTTATTTTAGAAAAATATTGCGGGTTGCGCGCAAAAAAAAAATTAAAACCCATGAAATCCAATCGCAATAAATTCCACGCAGGCAACATCGCGGGGGCAGTAAGTATACCATATAATGAGGGCTAATAATCTTTCACTCACCAGATGTCGCTAGTTGTGAGTGAGGTAAAGTTTTTCGTTACATAGTGTCAGTTAATTAAGAAATTAGTTTTAAATAATAGTTTATCATTATCTAGAGTATTATATTAATTTACAACAGAATGCCTCAGTGGTTTGTTTTTTTATTTTTTGCACTTTATAACTCTTTTTTTAATTTTTCTACTTTAAGTTGTATTTATAGTTTGGTTTATTCATTTCTAATGTAATTAATATAAAATATAACTACCAATACGGAAAGAAACCTTAAATATTACATTTTCCTAAGAAATTATCGTCCCCCGCTATGAAATCTGTCAAATATTTTACCTCACTGTAAAGTAGCGCCGCCCTGGTGGCAGAAAAAGTTGTGGATGCCCTCATTGAGTGCACATCTTTTCATTTAAATACTCATAACACATGGCGGCTCTGTCATACGTGTTCCAAAATTTTGAGTGGCATATCACACAGTGCCTCTGACCACAAGAGAAATACTCAATACGTCGGGAATTTTAGCTAAGGTAAAAGTAAAGGTTATAGCAATAAACGCAATTATCTATAAACTTATTAGAGAAACTGAGTCTTGTAGATACCACAATTTTTCTTGGAATCACACTAGACGCGAAGCTTCAATGGAGCCCCCATATATCAAAACTAGCAAGCAGACTTAGTTCTGCAGCATATGCCGTAAAAAAGATTAGAAGTCTAACTAGTGTTGAAACAGCTAGACTAGTTTACTTTAGCTATTTCCATAGCATAATGTCGTATGGTATTTTGCTATGGGGACACGCAGCTGACACTGAAATTATATTTGTTTTACAGAAGAGGGCCATAAGAGCAATTTATGATTTAAAGCCTAAAGAGTCGCTGCGACAAAAATTTAAGGAAATTAATATATTAACTTTGGCCTCTCAATACATTTATGAAAATGTAATGTACGTACACAAAAATAAAAGTAGTTTTACAAAAATAAGTGATATTCATTCTGTAAATACTAGGAACAGACACAAGCTAGTAGTACCGGTTACTCGACTCCATCGAGTCAGTAATTCATTCTTGGGGCGATGTATACGCTTTTACAACAAAATTCCAGAAAATATACAAAATTTGACCTGCTCAAAGTTCAAAAACTTTATTAAACTAAGTTTGTATAAAAAGGGTTATTATAGTATTAAAGAATTTATAGATGATAATAACCCCTGGAAATGAGGTGATCGCTACCAAGCTATTTCTAATTTGTTGTGTTGTTAATTTGTGTAACATACATGATTGTAAGCTGTTATTTTTTAAAAAAAAAGTCCCGCTGGGTTTCTTGCTGGTTCTTCCCAGGACAGAGGTTTTTTTTTCGAACCAGTGGTAATTATACAAAGGAGTGACTTTCAATAAGCATTATTTATAATCTATATTGAATAAAAAAGTTTCTGTTTCTGTTTCTGTTTCTGTAAGAACTAGTATTTGAGTGAAAATAACAAATCATTATCAAATGGAATAAAATAAATACTCACGGCAGGGCAGACTTAATTTTGTTTGCAACTGCCCTTGCAACATCTTGTAGAGGTGGTGTGGTTCCTCCTTCAAGGGCGTAATGAAAACCAGCATATGGGGCTTTTCCAGCAGTAAGTATTAAACTGTTAACAGGAGGAATAGAACGGTACCTGCAAAATAAACATGAAATAATTTTTATAATTTTATTTAGTTGAAATTAAATAAAATTACATAGTCTTAGAGGCCAAGAACTTGCCATATTTTAAATAATAAAAATTCATAGTAAGCGAGCATTTAAAGATCGAAACCGGCACTGCTGAAACTATTAATTGCAGTACTTTAAATGCGCAATTAGCATTTGCCAGTGAAGGGAATATCTTCATGGGTCCCAAATTCCTATATTATACAATATATATATATATATAT
This sequence comes from Parnassius glacialis, assembly GCA_033319125.1. Lineage (NCBI taxonomy): Eukaryota > Metazoa > Arthropoda > Insecta > Lepidoptera > Papilionidae > Parnassius > Parnassius glacialis. Next base: position 21,828,201 of record JAVANC010000010.1, on the reverse strand, counting down.
ATATATATATATATATATATATATATATATATATATATATATATATCTCCTGTATTATACAAAGCGGCTACACACAGCACAATAACAGTACTGCCAAGTGTGATTGTGACTGCATTTTTAAAGTTTTACGTTTAACTTAGGTAAATATACAATATGGTTAATGTACATAGAAATGATAGCTATTTCGACAATAATATTAAATCGTGCTGCCGTTCATCGTCGTCGTCATATCATTACTTTAGAGAACTAAAGCATATAGTTCGAAATCCAGTAGCTTTAATTTGATGCATGGTTCATTAAAATACGTTATGAACGTATAATTTCAACAGAAAGATACCTGTTAACACCTGGTTGCCAAGAGGTTGCGGTGGAATTAAAAGTGGCAACCCAAACCTTTTAAGCTACTTGTTATTTTTATTTGACATAATTGATATTTAAAAAAAGTGGATAATGCTTACAAAAATTCCATAATAAAATTGTAATAAAAAAATACTTCCTGCCATATTTTAATAGACAACCTGGTAAAAACGTATTCCTACACTCGCAACGCAATCAGCTGAGCGCGGGCGTCGACTGGCCCGGCGGTCATACTTACTTATTATAAATTTTAATATTTGTGTTTTTTTTTAATGTCATTTGCTTATTTAATTACGTTTAATGATTTCAACACAATGTTTGATACTGATATCAAGTGTAAAATAAATAAGGCATTTTCTTTGACGATTTATTCTGACATTGTTTAGGTACTACAAAATACAGACTTAAAAGGAGTCAGACATGACAACAAAACCTTAAAAGTAGTTTTTTCGTAAATGTATTATATTCTGTAAAGTGATCTCGCTAAAATTGTTTGTAATAATGTAACCAATATATTCTCAAAAGGTCTTTAGTAAATTAAAAATGACCCTGTATACTATACTAATGAGTATGGGAATGAAGAGAACAAAACAAAACTTATGCAGTTGATTTTTTTTTATTACGGGGTAAAAATAAGATTTAGATAATTTTTTTCTGTACATTTTTTTTTGTATTATTGCCACCTTCTCTCTTTGTCCCTGTCGCCGTTTTTTTCTATTCCACAGACATTGGAAGTGTTATGCCAATAGCGAAAAGAAAAAGAAGTTTGATTAATATACAAAAGTATATTAATATATATAATGTAATTTTTTAATAATCTAAAATTAAACCTAGAAATAATTTCTTGCGAAAAGAAGTCGAAACTTTTGCGCGGAATTATATTTTATTCTATCAAATAATTATTAGCCTAATTATGTTATATAGGACAACTAAAATAAATGCATGCATCATCTTTTTCAAGGGTGTCTAATAAAAAAGTTGAAATTTTATCCGGCATCGTTAATCAAGATGAAGGCAGCCCTAGTCCTATTGCATCTACTTCATTTATTATAAACAAACACATATAAACATTTTGAAAAGAATATAATGTTGTCAATGTAGGAGTCCTAATTTTCTAATCTTTATGGAATGAATATTATAAGGCATGTTGTATTTCTTAAGTGTACTCGTCGGTAACTTTATATAAAAAATCAATCATTGTACATTAAAAAGGATTAAATATTCTAAAATTGGTCAAGAGGTTATCTGATAAATTTGTTTGCATACCAAGTATCATAGCCTCCATACGTCGAAGCAGCCAAAAAGTGATCAAATGTGTTTTTGAGTTCAAGGCCCACAACTGCTGCATCATTAATTGACTCTTGATCAGAAAATGCCCATTTTCTAATATTTATACTGCGACTGTCCACAACATAATTATCTTGAACGCCAGCCTGCACTATAGTTTATTAATTATATTCTCACATTATTTTTATATTTCGCAATAGATCAATAATTCTTAATTTATTTCTTTATGTGCAAAACTATCAATTGAATTTATTGATAAATTTGAAATCGAAAATAGTTTATGAATTTTGTATCATTTAGAGTGTTACTCGTCGAGTGTCGTTAGTCGTCCTATGCCAAGTAAAAATTACCCCTTTAAGACTTACTCGCCTGGGATATTAAGGGACACTAAACGACCCTAAACAGAAACAAACTGCACAAGTTTGTTCTATACGGGTGCTTACTATATTTTCAGGTCAGTTTCCTAGAAAAAAAACTTAACAAATTAATGCTCATAGTAATATAGAAAATTATTCAAAATTGCATATTATACAAATGCATAAAATACACTTAGAATTAAGATGTTTTGGGAATTGTAGTTGTTTTTATTTCGTAATTATATCAAAATAAAATAAATTTTGATTGGAAATGATGGCTAGTGGTAATTGGCAACACCTGCCGCACACACTGCTGTGACAGATGTCGCCATTGGCCATTATCCTATCGTCGTCGTAGAGCAGTGTAGTCTGAGTAGAGCCCCGGGATGCGACTACGAGCAATCGACTTTCGAAATCTGCAATTCTGAACCTCTCAGAAGAAACTTTGCGATTTTGAACGACGTGATTGTAGATTTGCTATGTGTTTGGAAAATACGTTTACTCGCCCACATATAAGACCTGATTTTAGAAGTGGAATGCCGATATTGCCACGGGAAGAAGAGAAGCATACTCCACGCACAAAGAGGCAAGCCGAGATGGATGCTGCACGGCAACACGAGAAAAAGAGTCGATGGGTCATACTGTTGACTCCGAATCAATTCCTACAGCATTCACAGCATCACGATCAGCAATAGACGGTAACCTGGTTGCATTATTGGCTGCAATCCAAAATCAATTACAGACGAATCAGAAAATAAAACTCCAGCAACAGGAAGCTGTTCATCAAGAACTGGCAGCCGCTCGGCAAGAACATGAAGACATTCACCAGGAACTGGAAGCTGCTCAGCGAGACCAGAAAATCGCTCGGCACAAGCAGGAAACCTCTCGGCAAGAATTGATAGCCACCCGTCTAGAACTTCGTCTATTCATTTGCCATCCGTTTGTCAACGTTTTAAATGCTGGGTGGTAAAATAAAAACGGTAGAAAAATAAATAAAAGAATTTGTATTTAAAACTGAAACACTTAAAACAGACTCTTCGAGGAATCTCTGGGGATTTTCAAAAATTGAAAGTCTGTCCAGGTTCCAGCGGCACCGACCAGGCAAATGTGATTTACCGCTTTTTGACGGGACATTATCATGGACTCCTTACCTTAAGTATCAGTTTAACGGGCAGTGACTGTAGTGAAGAGTAAGTATTTACAGCATCAACCTTAGCACTAAGAGATCATCCCCAACATATTTCATAACGGATGCCTGTAGCATAAGTTCTTGGAACGTTCAGTTGGAAGCCCAGAAAAATTGTTACGAAATCGTGTTTAAACATCTACGGAAACACTTCAACAATGGGCTTTTTTTTCTTTTTTTTTTATAAAAGAGGTGGCAAACGAGCATGCGGCTCACCTGATGGTGACTACCGCCACCCATGAACAACTGCAACACCAGGGGAACCAGGGGAATTGCAGATGCGTTGCCGGCCTTTTAAAAAGGAGTGGGCTCTTTTCTTGAAGGTCCTTAAGTGGTATCGGTCCGGAATATCCGGTCCGGAAAATCGCAGGTGGTAATCGATTCCACAAGGAGGTTGTGCGAGGAAGAAAACATCTTTTAAATCACACAGTGACGGACCGCCAATCATCCAGATAGTATGGATGGTATTCGGAGATCTGCCGCGATGTGCATCCGTGAAATTTGGCGGGTGGGATTAATCCGAACAAATCCTCAGAGCACCCCCGTGGTAAATGCGAAAGAAAATGCAAAGGTATGCAACATCTCTTCGCAGCGCCAATGAATCGCGCCGATCGGAAAGGACTCGGTCGTCGACGATTCTAGCTCATCTGCGCTGGATGCGGTCAAGTGGAAGGAGTTGGCACTGGGGAGCCCCAGCCCAGAGATGGGAACAGTATTCTATGTGAGGCCGAACCTGCAGCGTTATAAAGTTGCAGAAGTTGTGCCGGCATGAAATATTGTCTCACTCTGCTGAGCACGCCAAGGTTTTTAGAGGCTAATTAATTCAACTTAGGAGATAGAGCGGCTAGTTTGTCACATATTTGTATCAGCAACGTCTGCCATGGAGATGACTTTTGTGGATTCAGAACTTCGAATTTCGGGCAAGTGTACCATGAGGCCACCGTCAATTTGAAGTTAAAGCTATGCGGCGCGATGCGAAATCGGAACAAGTGAGGGAACTGGTAACAGAAGAAAGGAAGCTCCTTTATGGTCCAACATGCTGCACAACACATCAGGAATATCAGGTTCGATAACCCAAACAAAAGAGCAAAATAATACTCAAAAGCTGATGGTAATCCCTTACATCAGAACGTCTTTATTTTTTTATTTATATTAATCAAAGTAATCACCCATGCAATCAATGCATTTTTGCCAACGAAGTGGCAGTTTATTGATGCCCTTAATGAAGAATTCAGCTGGACGGGAGTCAAAAAATTCTTCAGTCATTTTGTGCTGCCTCTCGGCTATTGACTTTTTTTCCCGCCAAAAAGTTTTCCAAAATTTGGTTTGGCGGGATTTGGCGGGGCTTTTGGTCCGGTAAGTACGGCGGATGACGGAGAGCTTCCTACCCCAGCTCTTGTAACTTGGAGACCGTCTGTTGTGCAGTAGCAGCGGGGAGAAGCGATTGACCAAAGCTGGTTGGAGACGTGTGAGCTTCTCCATCATTGTGTTCAGTTCCTTCACAGTAACGCTCATCTCGTTTGGTAAGAAGTTGTGATGAATCACACCGGCGCTAGACCACCAAACAGTGGCCATCACTTTTCTAGGGGTAAGTTTTCGTTTAAGGAATTGTTTAGGTGCTGAACCAGGACCAAACCAACTTGTTAAACGTTTGCGATTGTCAAACAGAATACATCTTTCATCGCAGGTAAAAATGCGGTTCCAAATTCCTTTGTTTGTGTGCCTGTTGAGTAGTGCAGGCACGTCTCGACGCGTACTTCGTGCTGGCGATCGTTGAGTTCGTAGAGCACCCATTTGTCAAGTTTTTTTACCTCGCCAATTTGACGCAAATGGATCAATATTGTTTTGATGCTAACATCGAAAGCTGCTACTAATTCAGCCGTAGATTGAGTATCATCAGTTTTCACAATCGCTTTTAATTCGACATTGTCGACCAAAGTTTTCTTACGACCACGGGGTTCTTTTTTCAGATCGAAATTTCTAAAATGGAAGCGGACAAACCAAACAGTAGGTACGTTTGTTTGTAGAATTCACTCCGTAAATGTCGTTGATGTTGCGTGCCGCTTGTGCCACGCTGCTGCCACGACGGTACTCTTATTCCATAATTACTCGAATTTTTAACGTATCCCTGATGACGAAAAATATTTAAATGCGATGAAAACATAAAGCTAATCAATAAACAAATGACTAATTTTGTAACAAGTGGTATGCGAGAAGTAAAGACGGTGTAAGAACCTCCGAAGGAGGGGGAGTTATAGCCGAAATAAGATTTTTTAAGTTCTTTGGTTTTTGGCCATTTTGACCCCCTAGGAGTGTAATGAGAACTTTTTGCCCCTATTCAACCATGACCCACATGATATCTTCTAGATGATATACCATTCAAACTGACTAGGCCTAAAGTTCGGGCCACCCCCCCCCCCCCCTATTCGGTTCGCCTATCTATATGAATTTGGGCGGGCATTACCACTTCGATATTCGATCCGTCGTACTCTGCCGGTTACTCTGATTCTGGTTCGGATATCGTCGTTACGGATTGTGTCACACAGAGGAACTGTGAACATAGCTTGCTTAGCAAATTTAAATATTTTCATACAGCCAATAGTGAAGGACCACGTCACAGTTCCATATGTCAGCACGGGCTACACGACTGATTGAACACACTTGTTTTAAGGTTATGAGGGATACGCAAAGAAATGTGTCGTAATCTCCCGAACACTGACCAGCGCCGATGACTTCTCTGGCAAAGTTGGACTTACCTAATCGAACAATAACCTTAGTATTCCCAAGAACTGCTGGAATAAATGTGACATGGACTTTACACATGACCTTTGTCTAGTTCAAATTTATTTTAAGGCCTGTCCATTAGGAGATACTACTGACGTCATTGAATCCTCCAATGACTCGGCCGTAACGACTATATCGCCGGCAAATCGCAGATAAGGGTGATAAACGAGCACACAGTTCACCTAATAATAAATGGATGTTGTGCCCCATAGACATTTACAACTATCCTCTAGTAAGAAACACAATGCAGATGCGATGCCACCCCTGAGGACTAAAATAGAATGCCTCGTTTTCAGTAAAAAGGGACTCCGGTCTCCGGTTCTCTACACTCACTATACGAAACACAGCAGAATTACATACGATGGTATTCTATGAGAACGTAGTCCTTCGCCGGTCGAACCGACCACCGCATAAACGCTTCGGCTTCGCCAGAGTAACGGAGGATAGGGCGAGTGGCACATCGCCATAAAAGCACTTCTCTTCGCCAGCAACTTCACCTTGACTGCAGCAGTAGGGCGAGAAGTCCCCTCTCTTATCTTCACGCACAACCAGAGCCAGTAGCCAGTAGCAAGCCAGTAGCCAGAGAGAACAGATCGCCAAATGTCACGATCCTTACATACCTCTTTCGCTTCTTTCAGATTCATTATCTTCTTCATACATGCACGTCTAGGTATCCGAGTACTCTTGACCCTCCCATCTTCGAGCACTTTGCTCACATGGTCTTCGAAAGTTAGTCTCGGTCTACCTCGACACCTTTCAATATTAACTTTCGCGCTATATATTTTCTTCACCATTCGGTCTTCACTCAATCGCTCAACGTGCCCAAACCATCGAAGCACGCCCTTATCAATTTTTGTGATAAGGTCATCTTTCAAACCTGCCATATTGCGAATCTCTTCGTTTCGCTTTCGGTCGGCCATGGTAACGCCGCACATTTTATGAAGAGATCGCATCTCCACTGCATTCAACTTGCTTTTACATAGGCTGCACTAAAAGTATCGGGAATGAAATATTTCCACTGTTCCTGTCATATTAAAATCTTTTTAGTTGAAAACTCCTTGATTTTAAAAATCGAATACCGTCATTTATTTAAAAAAAGATACTCGGTCTTGTCACAAGGTTTTGTCAAACTTGTTTAGTCGTTGAGAAAATGGAATTGACTCGAGAAAATTCAAGAGCGATGACTTATTATGACTTTCGAAGTGGTTTAACACCAAAACAGTGTGTTGACCGGATGATTTCTACATTTGGTGATGAAGCCCCATCCAAAAACACAATTTATCGCTGGTTTGCTGAATTTCAACGTGGACGTGTCAAGCTCAGTGATGATCCCCGTCAAGGTCGTCCAAAAACTGCAGTCACCCAAGAAAACGTTGATGCTGTGCGGAAGCTGATTAAGGAAGATCGACATGTGACATACCGCGAAATTCAGGCAACTTTAGACATTGGCATGAGTCAAATACAAATAATCTTGCATGAACAATTTGGTGTAAAAAAGTTGTTTTCCCGATGGATACCGCATTCGCTCTGTGAAGAGCAAAAAGCGGCTCGCATTACTTGGTGCGTCAGAACTCTCGAAAGATTCCACGCAGGATCCTCAAATGCTGTATACAACATCGTATCAGGTGACGAATCCTGGATATACGGGTACGACCCCGAAACAAAAAACCAGTCACGAGTTTGGGTGTTCGAAAATGTGTTAAAGCCAACAAAAATTGTTCGTTCACGGAGTGTTGCAAAAAAAAAAGGTGGCCACGTTTGTCTCCAAAACCGGCCATGTTACGACTATTCCTCTTGAGGGACAAAGAACAGTTAATGCAGAATGGTATGCTAGCATTTGTTTGCCACAGGTCGTTTCTGAACTCCGTAAAGAAAACTGCAACCGCCGCATCATCCTCAATCACGACAATGCGAGTTCTCACACCGCACAAAGAACAAGAGTTTTTAGAGCAAGAAAACATAGAATTATTAGACCATCCGCCGTACAGCCCCGACCTAAGCCCTAATGATTTCTATACTTTCCCTAAAATAAAGAATAAATTGCGTGGACAGAGATTTTCATCACCTGAAGACGCTGTGGACGCCTACAAAACGGCCATTTTGGAGACCCCAACTTCCGAATGGAATGGTTGCTTCAATGATTGGTTCCATCCATCCATCCATGGAAAAATGTGTCAAATTTCGCGGAGAATACTTCGAAAAGCAATAAATACATTTTTAAATAGTAATGTTGTGTCACTTCCTTGATTCCCGAAATTTTCAGTGCCGCCCTCGTATGCTTCTTCTGGCATACCCAGGTTTCGCTGCCATATAACAAAGTCGGTACCAACACTGCGTTATGTATTGCAAGGCGTGCACTCTTCACTACGCCTTGCCTTTTGACTAACGCAGTCAGGACACCATTGACTTTGTTCCCGGCAGCGACACGCCTGTCCACATCTAAATCACATCTTCCATCCCGGCTAAAAGCACTTCCCAAGTATACAATTTCATTTACCTGTTCTAGAAATTCCTGATTTACCCATATTTCACACTTCGTTCTCTCTTCGTCCCTTTCAAATACCAGAACCTTAGTTTTATTAACATTCAAACGGAGACCTTTAATTTCACATTCCTCTTTCATACACGTGACTAATGCCTGCAGTTCTGCCTCTGATGGTGCAATAAGCACTGCATCATCAGCATACAGCAGACAATTTACTTTAATGTCACCCAATTTCACATCCAAACAGCTATCTTTCAGCTTCTGTAAACAGCTGTCGAGATACAGTATGAACAGCCAGGAAGACATGACACAACCCTGTTTTACGCCCGTTTGGACGCTAAACATTGGTGACAGGTCATGCCCTACCCGCACACAGGCTTTACAGTCACAGTAAAGTGACTGCACAGCCCTTAGCAATCGGCCATCCACACCGTACCCCGGAAACAGTTCCCACATTTCTTCCTTACAACCTTATCAAATGCTTTCTCAAGATCCACAAAAGCACAGAAAATCTTCTGGTTAGCAGCCAGAAGCTTTTCCGTGATCATGCGGAGAGAAAACATTTGATCCGTGCATCCTCTTCTAGGTCTAAATCCGCATTGTGCCTCCCATAGAAATCTTTCCAATTTCTCTTGCATCCTACGTGTCAAAACCTTCGAGTAAACTTTACTTGCTAAACTGGTCAAGCCGATCGCCCGATAGCACCCGCAGTCAAAATGTGAACCTTTACCTTTATATAAAGGCACAATGACTGTGGATCGCCAATCACCCGGGACATCCCCCGTCCGCCAGCACAAATTGCACAGCAGATGAAAGCCGTCCCAGACGCGAGGCCCACCATACTTGACCATTTCAGCAGTAACTCTGTCTAGTCCCGCAGCCTTACCACATTTCAAACTTCGAATCGCACGTTCAATCTCTTTCATACTGATGACCTCAGTGTCGTCGAGGTCCGGGTCTGACGTACCAGTCACGGTGTCACCCCCGGATCCCTCACTAAGATCATCACACGCATACATTTCTCTATAAAATTTGCTCCATCGCTGCATGACGTCCGATTTTTCTGAGAGGACGTCATTCGTTCTCGAAAGCACTTTGTTCATTCTTAAGGCCGTAGCACCACTTCGGGTCCTTCCAACCTCTTTAGAGCAGAGTTTGGAGTTCTCCTTAAAGTTGTGCGACAACCATTCGCCCGCTTCCATTCTACACCTTTCACGCACTTCCTCAATCAGCTCTATAAAGATAGCAGTGAAAAGTCAGCAGAAACATAAAAATTATATCCAGGAATTTGTAGCTAATTTGTTGCTAATTAGTTACCAAAATCGCGATTTTGTTGCTCCAACCGATTTTGAGTAAATTGAATTACTGCTATCTTTACATTAAAATAGCAGTAAAAACTTTCAATCAACCCCGCCGTAGCGGATAAAACGGAATAATTTGTTGCTAATTAGTTGCTGGCATATAATGCAAAAAAAGATTTAAAAAAAATCAAAAATTAATAAAAATCAATTCATGTTTTGATACTGATTCTGAAGTTCCAAATTAATGAAAATTTTGCTGCTAATTAATAAATAGATCTATAACCCCCAGACAGCCTACAACATCATAAAACCGGTCGAAAAGCTGTATCAAGTAATAAGTTACAAATAAATGTGTACATGCTGCCTATACGGGAGATTCAAAAACAGAACAACAGATATATTGTTACTGTTCAGTTATGAAAGCATAAAGAGCCAGCAACATAAGTTACAAATAAATGTGTACATGCTGCCTATACGGGAGATTCAAAAACAGAACAACAGATATATTGTTGCTGTTCAGTTATGAAAGCATAAATAGCCAGCAACAAAATAAAATAGATTGATAAGCACCAAGTAATAAGTTAAAAATTATATGTGTACAAGTTATGTCATGACAATTTTAGGAAAAAAATATAGCAGATATTTTGTTGCTGGTCAGTAACGGAATTATTACGTCACAAAGAACCAGCAACAAAGTAAAATCGATCAATAAGCTACACCAAGTATTAAGTTAGTAATTATATGTTTACAACAAAGATGTTTTATAGGTCCAGATACCGTGTACGCGCGCCTAAAACGCTTCCATTTCAAAGGCGCCAATATTGGCGTATTCGTTCGATCGTTCCGCCATTACGCCAGCGACGTTCACTGTGAACATACGTCACGCACCGGTGTTTTTAATTTCGCAAAATGACTGTTTGTGCTGTGAAATCATTTAAAAATTACTCTTGGAAAAAAGATAAGGATAAGAACATCACTTTTCATAAGTAACTATACAATTTTATGGTGTATTTCTTTGTAAAAGAATATGAAAGCTAAATGTCGATACAAGTAATAATACTGCGCAATAATATTCGAGTGTTGCCTAGTCTATGAAATGTTTTTACCATTTTTTAATGTCATGATCAACCGAAAAGGTTATCTGTATAGGGGTTTTAAACAGTCTAATTTTACAGGTTTTACCCAACCTATAGAGTTAAACCGTTTTAAGGGTTAGGGTTGAACTACATCTGGCAGGATGAAATTGCACTTTCCTGTGCTTCTATCCTTTTTGGTCATTCAGAACCGTTATTTACTAGAGCGAGAAAGAGAGCGCGAGTGTATAGTTCCACCCTCAAAAAGCCGATTGTAAAGCTGTTTAAAAAGTTTATCTATCATTCTTGACAATCCATACTAATATAATATTATAAATGTGAAAGTGTGATTTTTTGTTTATTTGTTTTTGTCCTTCCTTCACGCAGGAAACGGAATGGAGCAATTTAAAAAAATTAAACAGTTTGCTATCTCTTGGCCGAAGTTTACGCTTAACCAAACTTACTTTTTTTCGTCATTTTACTTAGTATTGCAAAAAAAATTTAATGTCTTCGTAAAAAGCGGCAATATTTTGTGTTCTACAGTACAAAAGTGTAGTACTCTGTATATATTTAGTAATAATAGATTATAAATATATGTTACAAACATAAATATCTACTGTGTTTTTTTATTTATTTTAACTGTTACGGTTTTATTACATATCTTCAATATTTTAGTACGATGTTCGTACCTACATAAAACACACATAAGCAACCATATCCCCATACACACACGCACACAAATGCACACGCCACGTACACACATTTTATACTCTTAGAATCAATAGGTACGTCAATGTGAATGAAATATAAAATCTCCCACATTTTTTGGGTAATCGATTCGCACTGTTATTACCGAAGTCACGCACATTAATGCAGCCATGATGCGTAAGATATGCGCGTCACGTGGTACTCACGCACACATGAATCAAAGACTGTCTTAACTATGAATGTTGCGGTGTGTTAGCAACACGGTATCTGGACCTATAAAACATCTTTGGTTTACAAGTTATATTTTTATGAAAATTTTAGGTAACATATAGCAGATGTTTTGTTGCTAGCCAGTAATGGAAGTAGCAAGTCATAAAGAGCCAGCAAAAAAATAAAATAGATGGATAAGGTGCACCACGTTATTAGTTACAAATTATTTGTATACAAGTTATATTTTTATGAAAATTTCAGGGACAAATATAGCAGATATTTTGTTGGTAGCCAGTAATTGAAGCAGCAAGTCATAAAGAGCCAGCAACAAAATAAAATAGATGGATAAGCTGCACCAAGTAATATGTTAATAATTATATGTGTACATGCTATATTTACATTAAAATTTTAGAAAACAAGTTAGCAGATATTTTGTTGCTGGTCAGTAACGGAAGCAGGAACTCATAAAAAGCCAGAAACAAAATAAAATAGATCGACAATTTGCATTACGTTATAAGTTAGAAATTATTTGTGTACATGCTAATTTTAATAAAAGTTTTAGGATAAAATTTAGCAGATATTTTGTTGCTGGTCAGATACGAAAGCAGCAACTCGTATAGAGCCAGCAACAAAATAAATTTGATCGATAGGCTGCACCAACTAATAAGTTAATAATTATTTGTGTACAAGCGATATTTACATGAAAATTTAAATAAAAAGGTAGCAGATATTTTGTTGCTGGTCATTAACGGAAGCAGAAACTCATGAAGAGCCAGCAACAAAATAAAATAGATGCAGCCAGCAACAAAATATCTGCTATCTTGTTTTCTAAAATTTTAATGTAAATTTAGCATGTACACATATAATTATTAACTTATTACTTGGTGCAGCTTATCCATCTATTTTATTTTGTTGCCGGCTCTTTATGACTTGCTGCTTCAATTACTGGCTAGCAACAAAATATCTGTTATATTTGTCCCTAAAATATTCATAAAAATATAACTTGTAAACTAATAATTTTTAACTAATAATGTGGTGCAACTTATCGATCTATTTTATTTTTTTGCTGGCTCCTTATGACTTGCTGCTTCCATTACTGGCTAGCAACAAAATATCTGCTATATGTTTCCTAAAATTTTCATAAAAATATAACTTGTAAACATATAATTACTAACTTAATACTTGGTACAGCTTATTGATCGATTTTACTTTGTTGCTGGTTCTTTGTGACATAATAATTCCGTTACTGACCAGCAACAAAATATCTGCTATATTTTTTTCCTAAAATTTTCATGATATAGCTTGTACACATATAATTATTAACCTATTACTTGGTGCAGCTTATTGAGCTATTTTATTTTGTTGCTGGCTCTTTATGACTTGCTGCTTCTATAACTGACCAGCAACAAAATATCTGCTAAATTTTTCCTAAAATTTTTATTAAAATATAGCATGTACACAAATAATTTCTAACTAATGACGTAATACAACTTATCGATCAATTTTATTTTGTTGCTGGCTCTTTGAGTTGCTGCCTCCGACATACACACAACATCTAATTCTCTTTCTTTCATTATTTCGATCAACTCATTCGTCTTATCTCTCATGTCTCCTCTAACATTTCACGTGCCAACTCTACACTCTGTCCTCCAAGTTTTACCTGTTTCCAAATTTCCAAACACTACGCTAGAAATAAACATTACACTATAATAAATAATATAATGTTGAGTAATAATAATCAAATAGACACAAGCTATAAACAAACTATATTACCTAGCTTATTCCTAATCAAATTGTCATATTGATGCAATTAATATGTTGTGTATCAAGGAACATAATATTCAACACTGATTGATAAATGAAATTAATAAAAACAGAAAGATAATGGCAGCAATTGATCAGTATTATTTAATTACTTAAAATCATAACAATGATAAAATCAATTTAATAAAGTGGGCAACCCAGCTTACATTTGGTAGATAATTATATATAAAAATATAGACTAAAATACTTATGCTAGAACAATGGAACTGAATTAGCTGACAAAATATTATTATTACGGCACATAGTATTTTAGTTTTACGTCTCATGTAAAATTACCCTATATCATAAATATTATGGTTTTGACTGTCCAGCAGTATTATATTATTCCTCATGACTCGGGTTCTTACAATGCCACGATTTGTAGGAGGATTCACATAAATCTCGACACAAAGTAAGAATATAATTTTACTATATCTCACTTAGGTCCCGAGATATCAATACTCAAAAATTACTTTTTACACAAAGTTACTTCTGCAACGGCTTCGGCACTGTGGGAAGTGCAGTCCCTGTGTGGAGTCGGGGCATGCTGATTTGGTTTTAATATTGATTTTTGAGTATCAATATCATGGAAACAAAGCCAGATATCAAAAAAATTCTTACTTTTCGGCATATTTCGTCGAAAGCTATGCAAATCCACCTTCAAATTGTGTTGCCGTAGGAACCGTAGAAGCCCCTATTATTCAAATTAATTGTTATTAATTGTATTATATAATTAAAATTACTCAAACAAATGTCAAATTACTCACCCCGAGCTAACTGAGCTTTAGCATTGCGGAGTGTTTGAAATAAGCTGGAACCAGACAAAATGCAGATGCAGCCTTGATATAGTATATGAATATCATCTGGTAAAGTGCCAAATGTTCCAGTGTGACATGATATCCTCTTTACAGGTTTTTCATCAAGTTTTTCAAGCAATAGTAAATGACCTGTATTTGTATAAAATCCTATACTCCCATTATGAAATCCAACTATAATACAAAACCAATCAGGCCCATTCTGAAAATAATTATAAATATGTTTCTACTTTTAATATTATAACAACTAACATATTTAAGATGTTTCCTATTATCGCAAACCTGTGAAGATTGTTGTGATGGACAAATAGGTAAGGCTAAAATGGCACTTATTTCCCCTGGCAATGTACCACTCCACGATATTAAAAACGTGTTACTCTCATTTGCACTAATCCACTGAGTTGTAAGAAGACAGAGACGATTTCTAAACCCCACGGCTAACAAGTTACCACACGATGACAGTGAAACAGAACACTGTGAAAGCCAATTTTTATCTAAAATTATAAAAAAAAGTTTTGATTATTTTATCGAAAGAACAGAAAACAAATTAAATGTTAGAAGTAATCATACTGACCTTCTTTTTCAGGAATAAAAAGAGATCTTCCCAAACTTAAAATATCTCCACAATCAGCGATTTGTTCCACGGTACACATTTTACCAGTTATATTAATTTAAAAGGTACTATAATTATTCACAGTTAATATAATTAACCATTACTACATCGAAAATATAGGTAATTAAAACATTTGACGGAAAACAAAACTTCCTAAAGCACAGAAACACAACAATAATATTGTATTTGTACTCCACCAAATCTAAAAAAAAATGATTTTGACAGCTGTCACATTTATTGTTAATATTGGAAATATACCATAGAGCAACACATTGTTTTATAAAACTGGCTTTCCGGCTCTGGGTGTTAACCCTTCTGAGCCTTAGAGCAACACAGAAAGGGAGTAGCCGTAGATAAAGAATTATAGATCTCTATTCTCTGTCTACGAGAGAAGCCCACAAACTTCTCTCTATACGTCACAAACTAATAAGAAGTGCTATATATTGCTATAAAAAAAATTGTGTAATGTGTCCGATTTTTAAGATTAAAAAGAAATAAATAGTAGTAATGCCATTAAGAATTACTCCTATCAAAAGTAACACCATCTTATATCCATATTAGATCACTTTTTTCAGCAAAAAAAACTGAAGAGTTCAGGGTTTTTGTAGGGCATCTATTCAGCCGCACGGCTTGATTTGGCTTATAATTTGACATAGGGGAACGCCTACCTGCGTATGGTTACTCCCCTCCACTACGTCGGCGGCCCGAGTTGCTTAAAACCCTCTTCTAACCCATAAGTTTAGAAGTGCGTTTAAATATACGTACAAGTGTTACGAATTTATGTATTAACCACTCAACCGTCCTCTCCGCGCGAGTGATTCTCGCCTGACCTATCCGCGAATTAAATGTCACTATTTTTACGACCACGCGAGACAGTCTTAACAATAACGAATACTACTGAAAAACTACTATAGCTATATTCAAATAAAAAATATTCTCAAAAGACTCGAAGAATTCAAAAAATTATTTTGTTAAAAGAAAATTAGTCAAATGAAAAATAAAGCCTGAAAATAAAGGTTAAAAATGGGAATATCAAAAAAAAAGTCGTATTTTTTTAATTTCGAGTTTTACAAGAAAAGTGTAATACTTACTGAAGACAATTATTAAGTGGCGAAGAATGCGAAGACACTTATTGATTTCACGATGTCTGTCCGTCTCTCCGTCTGTCCGTCTCTCCCACGATTATCTCGAGAACGGTTTGGAATTTTCAAATTCTGTTTTCAGCAATCGATTACTGATCACCCAGGCATCTAAACCTCCTATTTTGAAACTGATTGCTCAACGGCAACCGTTAGAAAGCGCTACAAAGCTGATTGCTTCGCCACTTTGCTATGCTGTTAGCTTGCTAGGTTTATTTCATATTATAATAGTACATGATATTCCCTAAATAAAATGATACCAATATCAATAACATCTTATATACTCAATATACATATTACAATTTGAATAAATAAGTAAATAAATGAAAAAAATAGGTTTTAATAATATCTAGACACATCTCAACAGATATTTCGTTTATAAATTGCTATCAGCGTGTTAATAGTGCACTCATTTAACACAAAAAACTGATTAGAATACATTTTAAACAACATATAATCAATAAACGATGATCGCGTATAGTGATTAAAATTTAGAGCTAAACCATTATATGTAAACGTTTTGGAATTGTCGTAATGATACATATTTACTAAAGAAAATATCTTCACAATTAGTTTGATGTACAAAAACATTAGAAATAACGTATAAAAACAGAAAAGTTATCACATTTTTGATCGGATTTCTCACACGTTAACATTCCACAAACAAAAATGGCGAAATTTAATTTTAATTTTTTTTTTCTAAATATTTTGCTACTATTATACAGATAAAATTCACTTTCACAGACGACAAATTTCATATAGCACCATCTATAATTTTTTACTGTATTAATAACAGCTATCTTTGCGCTGTACGCGTTTAAATCGAAAGATGTCGTTTGGTGCCTAGACAGGTGAGGCAATAATGCTTCTTGGGGACTGTAGTCACCGTGGACGGTTGAGTGGTTATATGTATGTGGATGTGAACTATGAGCCGTTGTAGCTCAGATGGTTAGCGCTCGCTGTAAGCTTCACAGTACTCGAGCAACCCGGGTTCATCCTCACTGGCACCAATGATATTGTTAATTGTAATTTTAAGTGCTAATTTACTACGTACTCTGCGGTGAGGGAAAACATCGTGAGAAAACCTGTATGTCTGAGAAATAAGAAAAAAATATTTCGAAGACATGTGAAGTTCGCCAACACGCATTGGGACAACGCGGCGGACATTTCCTTGCTCTAAAACCATTTTAAAATGAGAGGAGGCCTGTGCCCAGCAGTGGGACGTAAATAGGCTGCAACTTTACTTCACTTTTTATGTGAATTATTAGTAGAAACGATGTTACATATGCTTGTCTTATGTTTTACTATTAGTAATAAGTTTAGTCCTACTCCTACTACAAATGTACCGTATTTTACCACGTTTTTATTAAATTAAAATTTCGAGTACTTTCCGATGACCTAGAGACTTAAAATTTTGAACATAGAGCTCAGAATCGGATGTCAATGTAGGAATATGAAAAGATATTTTATTTTAATTTATTTAGTACAAAATTAAAAAAAAAACAATCACTTGTAATAATTCTAAAGACAAATTTACGGAAATATACCAACTGAATTTAAATAGATTTATATGTGGTAAAGCCAGCAGCTATGTTAGTAGTATGTTGTAGCACGAATGGTTTGGCTCGACCGGGGAAAGACCATGATCTCACAGATTACCAGCGTAAATAGCAGCTTAAGGCTGCTATGTTTTATATGGTGAGTGTAGAGAACCGCAAACGTCTTTAGTGGAAATTATGCATTCTATCTACGTCCTCACGGGTGATAACGCATGTGCATTTTGATTCGTAGTTGAGGATAGATGTAGATGTCTATGGGCCACAACAACTACTTAACATCAGTTGGACTGTGTGCCAATTTGTCACCCTTCTCCTATATAAAAAAAAATTCTAATAGTTTATTGCGGATATAGGTTGATATAGTTGGTGTTTATGTAGTTTATCACTTATAGTAGAACAAACATTTAGTACAGCTATATTCCGCCATTTGGCATGCAATATCCATCACATTTTATTACTTTTAAATTAAATTACTTAAACATGATCTAGTTATAATTGGAGTTCACATGATACAAAATCAAAAATAATAGCGATAAGTCAATTTAGATAATATTATATAAGTCAAGTCAATATAGTTATTCTGAGTCATGTAACAGTCAATTATTGAATTTCATATTTTTGTCTTCGAGATATTCTTTCACACTGTAGTATGCCCTATTAACAAGAAAATGCTTCAATAGTATTTTAAACTTTTCTATATTGGAGCATCTCAACATGTGTAATGGTAAATGGTTATAAATTTGAGGGGCCATACAAAATACATTGGTAAATCCAATTGGGCATACCTTAAGCGCATTAAAAAAATTACGTATAACATGATTATACGGAATTATTAAAGTAGTTTAAATACATTTCGACAGCACTATCGGCTTCAACACCCTCGAAAACCATGAAAATGACACCCATGATGAAAAAATTGATACCTATTGCAGCCGCCATCTTGGATTTACATTTCGACAGCACTATCGGCTTCAACACTCTTGAAAACCATGAAAATGACACCCGAGATGAAAAAAATTGGTACCAACTTCAGCCGCCATCTTGGATTTACATTTCGACAGCACTATCGGATTCAACACCCTCGAAAACCATGAAAATGACACCCAAGATGAAAAACTTGATATCTATTGCAGTCGCCACCTTGGATTTACATTTCGACAGCACTATCGGCATCAGCACCCCCGAAAACCATGAAAATGACACCAATGATGAAAAAATTTATATCTATTGCAGCCGCCATCTTGGATTTACATTTCGATAGCACTATCGGCTTCAAAACCCTCGAAAACCATGAAAATGACACCCATGATGAAAGAATTGGTACCTACTTCAGCCGCCATCTTGGATTTACATTTCGACAGCACTATCGGCTTCAACACCCTCGAAACCCATGAAAATGACACCCATGATGAAAAAATTGATACCTATTGCAGCCGCCATCTTGGATTTACATTTCGACAGCACTATCGGTTTCAAAACCCTCGAAAACCATGAAAATGACACCCAAGATGAAAAAATTGATATATTTTGCAGCCGCCATCTTGGATTTACATTTTGACAGCACTATCGGCTTCAACACCCTCGAAAACCATGAAAATGACACCCATGATGAATAAATTGGTACCTAATTCAGCCGCCATCTTGGATTTACATTTCGACAGCACTATCAGCTTCAACATCCTCGAAAACCATGAAAATGACACCTATGATGAAACATTTTATACCTATTGCAGCCTCCACCTTGGATTTACATTTCGACAGCACTATCGGCTTCAGCACCCTCGAAAACCATGAAAATGACACCCATGATGAAAAAATTTATACCTATTGCGGCCGCCATCTTGGATTTACATTTCGACAACCCTATCGGTTTCGACACCCTCGAAAAGCATGAAAATGTCACCCATGACAAAAAAATTATACTACTTACTTTTAGTTATATTTAAAAGCACAGAATAAATAATAGTAGTACACTATTATTTATTCTGTGCTTTTAAATATTGTAATAAAAAAATCTCTTATCATTATTATAATCAAGTATTTAAGAAATTTGGTTATTCGAATATTGTGTATTTGTACAGCGATCTTTTTGAGCCGCTGAAATCAACCGAAACAATGTCCACTCACGACGGCGACTGAAGCCGAACCACAAACTATATAGAAACGCTACGCGTTAGCCGAACCGCGTAGTGTTTCTATATGGTTTGTGAGCCGAACTAAACTTAATACAAAGGTACTCTGTGAACTAAACTACTCTGTGGCTGTAGATCCCCATTTACAGAAACAATTTATATACGAGGCAACGAAATCAACGAAAATTTCGCCATTTAGGAGCCGAAAAAAATTAATTATAGTTAAACCAAACAAAATTACACTGCCATTTACATTCAGTGGCTTCCCACATGATAGATGAAGAGATTAAAAAATAGATTGAGTTAAACAATTGATATTTTCAAAAGTTATAGTGTTTACAAGCCACAGGGACATGATAAATCCACACCATAAGCCACTAAAACCCTTTTTTTTATTTAAAAATAGCAATTAATCGATTTAAAAAAATTATTAATAAGTTCAACAATCATTTATCTTTCTAACAATGTGCTTTTTATATCATTTATATGTATAATATGATT
The DNA here is from genome assembly GCA_033319125.1 of Parnassius glacialis. Classification (NCBI taxonomy): domain Eukaryota; kingdom Metazoa; phylum Arthropoda; class Insecta; order Lepidoptera; family Papilionidae; genus Parnassius; species Parnassius glacialis. The sequence goes on along the minus strand of JAVANC010000010.1, from coordinate 21,807,892 downwards.
GCTAGATACGATTTTATTCGATAAAATGTTGGAATTTTAATTTTTAGGCGACAGTAGAACATTACCTTGCGCTTTCGCTTAAGGTATGCAATATACTTTTGTTAAATTGGGCTGTTTTGTTTGATGGAAAACATATTTTGTGATTATTACGTTCACTGTGTAGGCACTTAAATAAAAAAATATGCGTAATAACAAAAACAGCTACATTATATATACAATATGTAACATAATTAACGCACACGTGAAAGTAGTTTCTTCAGAATCGTTTACTGAATCGATTTCTATACTTTTTAATATAGGTAATTTTTTTATACCAAAAATAATTAAAACTACGTAAATTACAGTCATACTAAGCCTGTACAGTCAAAACAAACTGAAATGGACCGTAACTCAAGGCAATAAGACTTTTAAAAGTGCAGTTTTATTTGTATTATTACAAATTCCGCCATTCAATACAAAATAAAGAAAAATGAACCTTATTTCCTGGGAAACTGGTTTCAATTTGCTTTTTCAAAGTAATCCGATTTTTCTTTATTTTCGTTTATTTTTTGTATTATTTTTGTTTCGTTTTTTTATTACCTGTCTACAATCCTTATTTTTATTTACACGCAAAAAATCAGTCTTAAAATTTTTTAAAACTAAATTGCATTTTACAAATGTTAAATTCAGCCATTTGATGACTTTTGTCCGTAAATGATCCCAAGCGACACTGTTTTCTTTGGAAGCCAATTTTTTTTAATCAATAAAAACTTCAATGTATACTATCTTAATAAAAATTAAATCAAAGGTTCTATAGCCTCATAACAAAACTTCGTTACGAAAACCTATTGCTAAATAAGTCGAGTAGGTGTCAATACGGTGCCGAGATTACATTTACATGAGTCCATACTATACACTCGATTGCATCATATGGTCTCCAATCGCCATTCGCATCGAGTATTATTTTACAAGTATCTAGTGTATAAAATCTGCCTAGTATTTGGTTGAAGTTCCCGGGACTAGTCCCGAGTATTGACAGACAAAGATAAAAAGACTGCAGAATAGTGTATTTAAAAAAGGACAGAATATATTCTTACACAACACGAGTGCGCGTCGCGTTACTTTTATATATATTGAAATATGGTTCAAACTTAAAATACTGACACATGAATGATTTAGGCAAACACGAGTGAGCGGCAAAGTAGACTAGTAACTACGGCAATAAAATGCTATCTCACTTTGCCGCGCTGTTACTTGTCTTGTTCGATTCGAGCAGGCCGTCGCGCCGCTGCCGTGAGACGCGTAGGCACAGTGAGACTAGGTGGATCACGTCTTTTAAAAGTTGGAACAGGTGCAACCTATAGTCTCGTTTAATACCTAGTACCTGGATCTGTTCTAGTATATATGTGTGTATATTTAACTATTGTCCGTGTAGTGTGATAGAAATAAGATAAGTACTTGTAAGAAACAGCAGTTTATTATATGCACGCGTGTTACATCAGTGCCGGCCATATTGCTACTGCCCACACCATGCAGTTACATAGGTACTATATGTATATATGCTAAGTGTAGTTACATCACTCCCCCCCAAAAATATTTTTTTTAAGATACAAATACAATAATTTTTATAAAATATTTTTTAAGATACAAATACAATAAATTTTGAATATACAAACATTTAGACATAGACAGAACCGGGTGACACGTAATGCTTATCACTTGTAATGCACAAACATTTGGTATCATATGTCTCAACACTGGGAATTACATTTGAAGCGTCAGCAGTCATCGACGCTTGACCTACATGCAATTAACATTAACAACGAGTTTCAAATGCTAAAAATTAAAACATAGGTATAATACATTTATTTCGATATAGTTAAAATAAATTTATTTGTCAAAAGTAGCATACATCATATTTTGAATTTGCTTAAACACTACTTACAAGCTAGACAAACCAAATAGTACTCTGATATCGCCAAACACTGTTAACGCAAGCCGTTAACAAATTTCAATTTTAGTCGGCGATTTGGGCGCGTCGTTAGCTCTTCGGAAGCTGGCTCTGGCAACTTGAGTCATTTGCAAGGTCCGTCCCTGCATGAATCCCATTTGCTTCCGCACCCACTTTTTAACTTGGGCTGTCCCGTAACGGCAGAAGAAATACAGGATCATAACGATTATCACGGAAATCGCAACAGCCCAACCGATATATGATCGTACTATTGTCTCCTTCATCACCGCTTCGGACTGGGCGACAACGACCTCATCTTTGTTCACCGTGTTACCCATTATTTATATTAAAAATAGTTTATTTATTCGGAGAAAGTATGTATGTACTACACGAAAGTCAACACCGACAAAAAATATTTTGCCTAAAAATGCTAAATATATTAATTGAGTCGACCTAACTACATTTATAAATTGAAACGTACGGGCTTCTTCGAAATACGGCCGCTACGCGTGGTGTAGCTGAGCGGGCGATCAACTTTTTCCGCTCCGCTTATGTTAATATTACAGTCATTTAAAGAAATATCCTTATCATTATTATTGTCGACATTAGTTACGTTTTGGCTGTCGCTAATATAAGCGGGTTTAAGCCTATCTACAGATATAAATACATTTCTACCGGGCATTTGTATTAGGAAAACTTTTCCCTTTCGTTCTAAAATTTTGAATGGTCCCTCGTATGGAGGTTGTAATGACTTCCGTACAAGGTCACTCCTAACAAAAACGTGTGTGCAGGTATTTAAATCGCTATGAATGAATACTGTGCGAGCGTCCTTATGTGCCGTAGGCTTAGGTTTCAGCTCGCTTATCATTTTTCGTAACCGTTCGACATATTCGCTTTGATTTAAAATTTTTGAATTATAATTATTACCGAAAAAATCTCCGGGCAGCCTTAAAGATTGACCGTATGTTAATTCGGCGGCACTAACGCCAGTGTCTGATCGCGGGGCTGCTCGCAGGCCTAACAAAACTATAGGTAGTTCCTCAACCCAGGTCTTAGAATCCAACCTGGCCATAAGCGCGGCCTTAAGGGATCTATGCCACCTCTCAACCAGTCCATTGCTTTGCGGATGGTAAGGAGTAGTTCTGGTTTTATAAACACCTAAATATTTCATTAAATTTTGAAAAACATTACTTTCAAATTGTCTGCCCTGGTCGCTAGTAAGCTGCACGGGGCAGCCAAAACGCGAATTCCACCCTTCGAAAATTACCTTAGAAACCGTTTCTGCGGATATATCCTTTACTGGAAACGCCTCTGGCCAACCGGTCTGTCGATCTATTATTGTTACGAGATACCTATAGTCTTGCAAGGAAATATTAAGTGGACCAACTATGTCGACGTGAATGTGGGAAAATCTTTCCGCCAACGGAAAATGCCCTAGTTCCGAAGTATTATGCCTATAAACTTTGGCACGTTGACATGCAATGCACGACTTGGCCCATTTACCTACGTCCTTATTCATATTAACCCAGAAAAATCTGTTTTTTTTTTTTTTTATAGAATAAGGGTGACAAACGAGCACACAGTCCACCTGATGGTAAGTGGTTGCTGCGGCCCATAGACATCTACATCAATCCTCGTTTGCGAATCAAAATGCAGATGCGTTGTCACCCGTGAGGACTAAGATGGAATGCCTCTGTTCCAGTAAAAAAAGGGCCTCCGGCCACCTGCACTCACCAAGCGAAACGCAGAGGTAAACCTCTACTTCACGCTGGTATTCTGTGAGGTCGTGGTACCACCCCGGTTCGAGCCGGCCCATCCGTGCGACAGCAAATGCCGCCACTTGGCTCTACCACTGTTGTTACTCATTAGCTTACGCGAGGTACGAATTCCGGGGTGGCTAAGACTATGAATAGAGTCGAAAGCTAAGCGCCTAAACTGTTCCGGTAAATATGGTTTCGCCCGATTGGTAGACATTTCACACCAAACGGGAAAGTCGCTGCCAGGAATAAATATCTGTTTAAAATTCCACTTTTTAGAATTGCGTAGACTAACTAGCTGCTCGTCATTACTTTGTGCACTGCTGATTGCTGCATAATCTAATACGGTGGGACAAGTTACGGTCTCTATCCTTGATAACGCGTCCGCTACTACATTCTTATCACCTTCAATGTGTTTAATGTTCGTAGTGAACTCGCTAATAAAAAGTAGTTGTCTCACGCGCCTAGGTAATTCATTATTGCTATTGATTTTTGAAAACGCAAAAATTAAGGGTTTATGGTCCGTAAAAATTACCAAATCTTGACCCTCAACCATATTTCTGAAATACTTCACTGCAAGATAAATAGCTACAAGTTCTTTATCGTAAGTGCTATATTTCTGCTGAGTGGGCGATAATTTCTTCGAAAAATATCCTAGCGGTGACCATGAATTACCTACTTGCTGTTGCAGCACCGCTCCCACGCTTGAATTCGATGCATCCGTCATAAGTGCAAGCGGGGTATCGGGTTTCGGATACGATAAGCTTACTGCGTTTTGCAACTTTGTTTTACATTGAATAAATGCTTCGTTCGACTTCTCATCCCAATTAATTTTAGTCTTGTCCTTCTTTTTAGAATTTTTTAAAAATTTATTTAACTCCATTTGATACTCTACAGCATTGGGCAAATGTAAACGATAAAAGTTGACCATTCCCAAAAATCTCCTGAGTTCTTCAACAGTTACTGGTTTCGGAAAATCACATATAGCATCAACTTTAACTTTAAGGGGACGAATACCTTCCGTAGATACTTCGAAACCCAAAAAATCTATTTTGGACTGTCCAAATAAGCATTTATTCAAGTTGATAGTCAAACCGCATTTATTTAACCGCTCGAACACGATATTCAAATGCTCTCTATGTGACGTCATATCCGTGCTTGCAATGATGACATCATCGATATAGGTATAAAGAAAATCTAAGCCCTCAAAAACTGTGTGATTCATAAACCGTTGAAAAGTTTGCGCACTATTACGGAGGCCAAAACACATGCGTGGTAATTCGAAGAGACCGAAAGGTGTTATTATGGCGGTTTTCTCTACATCGTTAGGGTTGACCCTTATTACATGATACGCGCGATTAATATCGATTCGTGAAAATATTTTTTTACCTTCTAATAAGTATGTAAAATCATGCAATCGCGGTATAGGGTATCTATCCGGCTTTGTTATCGCATTTAGAGCCCTGTAATCGCCACATGGTCGTATTTGGCCGTCTTTTTTAGGCACAACGTGTAGAGGACTTGCCCACGCACTTTTCGACGGTCTACAAATCCCCAACTGTTGCATAAGCCTAAACTCTTCTTTGACCTTTGCGAATCGATGCGGTGGTAACGGTCTTGCTTTAGCGTGCACCGGTGGGCCATTAGTCTCTATATGGTGGTATACGGAATGTTTGGGCGGTTCTTTAAAAGAAACCGGCTTGGTGATATCAGGGTACTGCGCTAGAATATAATAAAAAGGGTGACACCTATCTATAGTTTGAACTGACTGTTCTTGACAGAAAACAATAGGAGCTAAAACATTTAATTTTGTTACCTCGTCATTTAGTTTGCGCGACGCTACGTCGACCAACAATTTATAATGCGCTAAAAAATCTGCACCTATTATTGGTTGACGCACGTCCGCGATAACAAATGTCCACTGATAAGCTCTGCGCAACCCTAAATCTAAATTTAAAGTTTTAACACCGTAAGTGTTTATTTTGCTGCCATTTGCTGCATACAAAATATAATCAGAACACTCCTTACCACACGATTTAACACGCACTTTGTTCCGCGGCAACACTGAGATATTGGCACCAGTGTCAATTAAAAAAATAAGGTTGCTGGACTTATCCCGTATGCTGAGGCGATGATTGGAGATGCCTATGCAGCTGTTCACCTCCTCCCGCTGCACAGCATCTAGTTTCCCGTTTCCTCCGTTTTCCAAGCGCACGGCTGAACACATTTCTGCGCCCTAGTCTTGAAGCGATAGTGGTAGAAACATAACCAATTGTCACGAGAAGCAGCGTGCCCAGGAGTACGGCTGCGGCGACCTTGAGACTGTGAGCGGGCTCGGGTCCTCTCACGTCCCTGTGATTGGAACCGCGATCTACCCATGACCATTTTATCCAGTCGCTTATTAATCTTAGCGATTTCAGCAATTATTGAAGCGTCGCCTGACGAAGTCGATTCTATCTCTGCAACGCCGATAGGTCGCATCGTCTCCATAACCTGGTCTGCTACCGAAGCTAGCGTCTTGAGGTCTTTGTTTCCAGTGACCACCAGTATAGCACGAACTGCAGCCGGTAGGTGGTTCTGCCATAAAACGCTCAAAGTATCGTCCTTGAACCGATCCCTGGCCAGGTCCTTCATTCTACGCAGCAGCTGGGATGGGCGCTGGTCTCCGAGGTCCATCTCGCCAATGAGTTTGGTAATTTGACGCGTCTCGGACTCCTCGAAAATGGTGAGTAACGTTGACTTCAGCAAGTCGTACTTTCCTTCAGCTGGAGGATTCACCAGGATATCCGTGACTTGCTGCACGACATGCTTCCCCAGCTTGGCAATAACTAGATGGTATTTAGCAGCATCTGAGAGCTTCTGGTTGTATAGTACAGATTCGGCCTGTATGAACCAGGTGCGCGGCTGATCCTCCCAAAATTCTGGGATTCTCGACGAAACCGTTATTTGAGATACTTCCGCTTCCGATTTTTCTTCCTTGGACATCATTTTCGACAGTATGCACTACACAGAAACACAACAAGCACGGCACTGTATCACGTCGGGGTCACCACTTTAACTATTGTCCGTGTAGTGTGATAGAAATAAGATAAGTACTTGTAAGAAACAGCAGTTTATTATATGCACGCGTGTTACATCAGTGCCGGCCATATTGCTACTGCCCACACCATGCAGTTACATAGGTACTATATGTATATATGCTAAGTGTAGTTACATATATATATATATATACTAGAGGTGGGCGATGCAAACCGTATACTGATACGAAATTTATATATTGGTACAATATCTAAAAACCGATTACTGGTTCGTTTCAAAACTATGTATTACAAAATCTGATATTTGCATACCGCCGCGATGTCTATATCGTTTCGCATCGGCCAGTAGCTAGATTCGCCGTGTGCGACGGAGCGCGAGCGTTATAGGTATTATACTGGTTCGTTCGAAAACTATGTATTACAAAATCTGATATTTGCGTACCGCCGCGATGCCATCGTTTCGCATCGGTCGGTGGCTAGATTCGCCGTGTGCGATAGAGTGCGAGTGATATGGTCTTAGGCTTACTACAATCTTATATTTGTACACTACACTAAATAATAAAAAAACAATTTCACTAAATCTTAATTTACTTTTAAATAAAACTAATTTTACGGATTTTATCGCGTATATTAACTTATTTTATATTCCCGACGTTTGTTTTTTTGTTTGGGTGCTGTAAAGTGCTCGAAACGTCGGGAATATAAAATAAGTTAATATACGCGATAAAATCCGTAAAATTAGTTTTATTTAAATGTGTAGTGTTCGCTTAATTTACTTCCCTAGTAATTATTTTTTCAAGTTTTTATATAAATCCCTTGTAATATTTTGATGAAAATGTAAACTAAACAAAATAATATTAACCTTTTAACCGCCAAAGTCGCCTATACTTGACAAGCACCTGCGGACCCTGAGCGCCAACGACGTCTATAGTTGACAAAAAACCCGGCCCATAAAAATATGAAATATAGATATTGGAAAATTATTACTGGTATTTTAATTCCACGCTCTTCAAAAAAGAATAACCCAGCAATATGTGAGTATAAAAAACAAGTCTCCTAGAGCCACAAGTACTAAGAAACATTGAACTAAAAAAAAATGGATTTTTATCTAAGCAAATACTATGTCCAGCACGCCAAAGTCGTCTATAGTTGACCACTAGTGCCGTGCGCGGGAGGCATAGATTTCTTAAAAACTAGCCAAAATTCAGCTCAAACGTGTTATTTTTTTAACTATTATTATTGATAATTGAATGAAACAAAAGGTTAGAAACATAAAACTATAATTAGCTACATGAATAAAAAAATATTATCATATCATCTTCGCATAATAAATCTAATATCTCAACTCTGGCGCATCCTTAGCGCGTCATCGAAAATCAGTTCACTGGGCGCCGTGGTCAAGGATAGACGACACCCTGATGACGTCATAAGTGATTAGCGGGAAAAGTAGTGCAGTGCAACATGAACGATTCTGACTGATATACCTAGTGCGAATAATTATATACAATTGTTGATTAGTGAATAATTATGTACCTTTTTTATTTTAATAATATAAAATTACAAATAATAAATGTGTTTTTTTTTTACTTAAGGTATGAAAAGCAATTTTTAATTTTGTGTTGTGCGATTTTCTTTCTCAATCTCAAAATCATCTGGCAGCATCAGCGTCATATCAAACCACCATTATCATAAAAGCGTTAGACTTTTCTTCTGTGCTTCACTTGGCCTACGCCTACCCCAACACATAAAATATTTTGATTCGATGTCTGCATATTTTAGTTAGATCGATTTCGAAATCGATACACAACGTGCGTCACGGCTACATCTCTAAGAAAGTTTCAAAAAGGAAGGTCAGCTACGCCGTTGTCGTCCAGTCGTGACAGTGACATCATCACGATGGAGAGTAGTGCTGTGTTTTACTACTATTTTTTTGATATTGTTTGCTTTTTATTTATGTACAAAGTACATATATAAAAAGAGTGGAAGACAGCGCAAGATTAAATAAAACATACCATATTAAAAGGAGTCATTTATTGCATAAAAAACCAACAAAAACAAGTTATTTTGTGTTATCGATATATCAACTCTTGGCAACACTATTATTTTCGTAGGTATTTTTGTTTACTTTTCGCTTTGGCGTACAGGATACGGTTATGCGTTTTTGGCGTGGCGGTCAAAAGGTTAAACTGGCGCGCTTTGTTTAAATTACTACCAACCAATATTTGAGCCAATATCGTAACAAAGTACATAAAATTAACATCAACCACGAATGAATTCAGTCAATAGCGTTACATCTATGTGTTAAAAATATAATTTCGTACGGATCAATAAAAATAACACTTCAAATTATTTAACGGCAGACGATTTATTTAATGTGATAATTGTCACCCACAAGTTCAGCATAAAATATTGGATATAATTTAACTTATATTTAGCAAATAATTGTTACAATCCTTATTTTTAGACGTGTGAAGCCTAAATTTTCATGTAATAAATCATAATTACTTTGTAAACCGCCATCTACTCCATTCTATGGATAAAGTCATTTTATCGAACGAAAATTGATTGACTCTCAAGGTGTAACGTAAAGAAGACGCTAGATGGCATAAATACGGCTAGGTAAGAAATCGATCGTGGATGGTTTTGAATGGACTGGAATATGATAATTTTATTAATTATCGTTAATTTTATTTATTCAATAAATTTGCAATTTTTTTAACTGTTTGTTTTAACAGTTAAATTATATATTAACCATCTTTAATTAGATACTTCCGGCCGAGTTCATGGCCAGCCGCGTAACCCAATATAACCCAGTATATGATTTAGAACCTAAGCGTTATAACTTTATGAACTATTTTTTATAACATCGTTACGTTATAAAGTTATTTCATTAACTTTAATCTTATATGAAAGACTTTAAAGTTTAACTTATGTTGCCTAATATTGATAAATTTCAAATCTTATGGTTTTTTAAAATCTAAAATCGAGTGCATTTTATAATATTATTTTATTTAGATTTTCAATTTATTTTTAGCTGCCAGAATAAATGTAGTGGAAGGAGAAAGTTGCACTTTTTATCCTTTTAAATGCAATTTGTAGTCTTGTGCCTGGTCGGTCATTTTAAAGATCGTTCCGTACTAGTACATTACGGACAGTGAACTAGTTCGTTCTATTAGTTGAATTCGGTCATCAGTAGTAGTACTGATGACCGAATTCAACTAATAGAACGAACTAGAACGAACGAACTGAGATAACCATTTCATAAAGATAGATACAATTTAAACAGGTTAGTAGTAACCTGTTTAAATTGTATCTATCTTTATGAAATGGTTATCTCAGTCAGTCACTGACTGAATCAGTCAATATTCGGACTGATAGATGCAATTTAACAGGTTAATGCAGTCAGTCTCAGTCGGGCGATCTTTTCTCGAGTCGTAACGTTGTGTGATAAAAAATAGACATAATATTCGATTTCACTTCATTCTTGAACAGGCTTAGAACTGTCATTCTAGTCAATAGCATAAAGATAATATTATACCAATTTTATGTATTGCAATAAAATATTTATCTATACCTACATACATTTATTGGCCACTGCGTATTATGGTAAAAGTCTAAGCAGAGAGCAGGGATTTGTTGTAAACTTACTTAAATTTTATATTTATGCCATCTAGCGTCTTATTTACGTGACACCTTGAGAGTCAATTAACTTGCGTTTGACAAAATTACTTTAATACCTGTTGAATGGAGTAGATGGCGGTTTACAAAGCAGTGTTATTCGAATGAAAATATTCCTTAAAAACATCAATACATGTATTCTTTTGATATATGACATTAAAACTGTGGCTTCACATGTCTAAAAATAAGCATTGTTATAGTTATTTGCTATAAAATTAACCTTATATCAAATATTTTATTTAACGCTATGTCTACCTTGAATGACTACTGACCGATTCTGGGATGATCTGTTTGCGTGCGTCGTTCTTTGTTTCATAGTTCCCACTAGTTCGTAGTTCGCACGCACGGTTTAGCGTTGGCGTCTTGCGAGTAGAGATGCGCAAAACAGTGCGTTTTAAAGTGATGTAATATGTCATTACATTTCGTACCGAGGAATGTTACGTTATACCATGACTCCAAACATGACGCGAAATGACACTACACAGGATGGCTATTGTACGAGTAATGAAATGCTCGCGTTGTAGAAGATACACGTGCGTTGTGATGTGACAATTGCCAAACGCAATGCCCTCGCTACTCGCTGCGCCGGAATGAATACTTTATGAATATGATAACAAAATCAAGTGTTCAACTTGATTTTGTTATCATATTCATAAAGTCGATTTTTCTTCACACTTTATCCCAATCTACTGAACTATTCAATGAAAATGGCATTCCGGGCTTATGACCGACAATAAACATAGATTGCAATATTAATTATTGACCAATACTATGAATATTGGCATATTTAAAAATCAATTTTATTAAGAGTGATTGTGGTTTTTTAATTTGTTTTACATTATGTTTTTTTTAATACCTAACGGTTTTGTTTTTATTTACATGGTATTAGCATTTTTAACTACAACTAATAAATAATAACTATAATAGTTTTTTTGTCTTTAGACATCCAAGAAAGTGATACTGAAAGCACGAGACGTAACGGCATCATAAAAACATAGAATTGAATAGCGTTTGAATATTTGGGCAATAAAGTCATAAAGTACGAGATGCATAATTTAAACAGAACCTTAATTCATGAATAATATGGTTCTAAGTCTATATTCACTTATTTCTAAATTCACTTATTTTTCTAAATTCACATATTTCTTAACCAGTCGACCGCTGCTTGCTCCTTCTCGCTTACACACAGCTAAAATTAACGAGATAATACGGACACTGAAGAAAGCGCTGCGCGTCATGTTTGAGTGTCATGTGCCATGTTTGATTTGGTCGAGTCATGTGTAATGCTACAGTACGCGGTCGGGTTATATGACGCGTAATGCAACAATCGCATTACTTACACAAGTCTACTTGCGAGTGTAAGTGAACGAAAAGAACTGTTAGACCGATTAACAATCGGCATTCGGAAACTTTTCTTCTAGTACAGTGGCAAGATACGTTTCCTAATCGTTCATCGTTCGCGAACTACACAAGACTAGCAATTTGTGATGTAAATAAATTATGGAGACACTGTGTGTTTTTAGAATTCCGAAAATCTCAAACATTTATACATACATACGGGTCTAATACAGAACTTTCTTTTTTGAAGTCGGTAGGTTCTCTATATATTATATCTACACAAGTAGATCCGCTCAAAAAAGGATTTTGAGAAATCTCAACGGTATCCTTTTAAATTGGTATTCACGCGGCCGAAGTCGCGGGAATCTGCTATTTAATTTGTTAACATTTGTGTACTTACATAAATACGTCATTTACAGTCATCGATCTATATATTATGTAGATGAAGCAAATTGTACTAAATTGTCTTAACCGAAATCTTGTTCAAAACTTTAAAATAATAAAGTTAAAACTACAACTATATCTGCATTAGCTCCAAGAAGATAACATAATATACATTTTACTCTAAAACTATGTATCTACAATACTGATTCGCATCGATTAGGTAAGAATAACTATAAAATCTTCGTATCGGATTTCAACAGCGTATCGGAGTAGAAAATATAAACGCGTACGCAGAATATATAGACATTGAAATATATAGTTTTGATATCAGATATTGAAACTCGAAATTTGATGTAGATACGATTCTCAGAAAACGCGATACGACCCAGGCCTAATATATACGTAAGCATGGGCATTTTCAGATTTTGGCTGCAACGGTTACATAACTGATATTTAGTTTTCATATCGTTATTGAAAACCATTTTCAAATATCGATATCAGTAGTAATGGTTTACAAGCGAAATATAACCTAAAATCAGGGGTATGAAAGTCCTCAGTAACTTGCTTTACGTTGATACTAGTGCCATCTCACAGTAAAAGTACTATTTTTCCCGATATTTTTACATAATCTATTGAAAGATGGCGCCACTGTGGGTATTTATTATTTATACCGAAGATTAAATCATGCTAGCAAAGTTTTGAAATACGCCAGTATGTATATATAGAATAATTCTTTGTAAAGGAAGCAATTAACACTATGGTTTTCTCAAACAAACATAATAAATATTTACTTGAAACAAATTAGTTAATATTTAAATTAAATTGATTTCCTTTTAATTTTATTGAAATATGTACGAAATAATACAGAACCTAGGTGATAGCGCCCTCTATTGTAATTTTTAGTAATTTATAATCCCTACGCCATCTATAAAAGCGCAGAAGAAACTTTCCTCGTTTCGTCACCTAATTATTTTTCAGAGCGGCTTATCTATGCCTGAAAACTGTAGAACGAGTGCAACATTTATTTTACGAATTACTTCGATTATTTTAGTTTAGAAGTCAGAGGCTCTAATATAATCTTAGATGTAATATTGAGACATGAATGTTAATATATAATTTATGATTGTTATGAAGTAATATAGTATTATAAATGTCTAAAATTACATTCTTTCTATTCTCATTTATGTCTATAATGTTTATACCCATATTTTTTTAAAGTGAGACGTAAGATCAGAGTTTGATTTCGAAGTCTATAATTAAACTGTATTCATAAGTATACTTAACTAGGCTTAGGACTGACAGGAAAGTTTTAAAACAAATGTACAAAATGCATACAAATATTACAAATAAATGTACAAACGCAACGTCAAAAATTAATAATTTTACAGATACTTTCATAGTGAACGGCACACACCACCAATATCAAGTGCGTAATTGTTACGTTTGAAAAAAAAATCAAATTCTAACTTTCACATAAACAAAAGTTGCCTAAACGAAATATAATGTGATGAAACAAATCTAAGTCTAGTGCCTAATGTCCTAAAGATCATTTAAATCTGACAACTCTCAAAACTACACAAACTTAAAAAATTAGGCAATTTTAACCATTTAAAATTCGACCTTATTGTTAAGAACATTATAATTATATTTCCCTACGTGCACCGTTTTATGGTAACAACCAAAACATCGCAACAAAATCCATATTCACTCCATCTCTTTCATACGTATTTATGATACTGTCGCTAGAACGAGAAACAACGAATATCAAAGGACATTGGTTAGTTTCAGTTAGTTTAGGTTTTGGGCCGTTTTCGGTTTTTGGCATATCGTTACAGTTTGCGTTTTACGTTTCGTACGTTGGTTAGTTGATTTTGGGTTTTGGTTGGATATGTGATAACGGTTATGTTCTTAGGTTTATCGATATGATATGATATTTGATAGCATAACGTTATTAGTTACGTTTTGATATATCGGTCTCATGCCTAATATACGCCCATCTCTAGATATGTTTGATGTAGTTTGATGTTTGACATTTTGATTTTTGACATCATTGATTCAGTCAAAGTAAAAGATAACAGATCTGTCTGTCCTGTGATGAAGACATGAGGCAGTCAAATTTGACAGAAATATGATCCCTCCAAAGAGTATATAATAAAGTAATTTAATTAATGGCCCCCTTAGAACAATAAATAAAGAGTATTCAGAACTTAGAGTACGCAAGGTATAGAGCGCGCGTATCGCTCAATGCCCATTATGCCAAGCGTAAAATTGACGCCTATGCGTTATTATACTTAAGTTATTAATTTGATTATGTAAGTATTTGTAAATTTTAGGTAAGCGATAATTATAAGGTATGGTTTAGCTCAATAAAACATAGGTACGAATTTATGAAACGAGATGCGCAAAACAGTGCGTTTTAAAGTGATATAATATGACATTACATTTCGTACCGAAGAATGTTACGTTATACTATGACTCCAAACATGACGCGAAATGACGATTTTGTATATGATAACAAAATCGAGTCAAGTCTAAATCATAAAGTCGAGCTGATATTGATGATCTATGTATGATGATGAGCTAGTAGTACAGACTAATCATTTCAATCGAACTTAAATATAATCGGAACGTATAATTTATATATAATTTATAAATTATGGACTTTTATTTGTCATGCATACATATGACAAAATATATAGTTTATAATTTATAAGATAAGTAAAAATAATTTTAATGGACAGGTGACAAAGATATTAAAGCCATCTAGTGAGTATTAAACTAACTAAACTGAGGAAATTATGACCCGTATCATACACTTGATGGCGTTACTTTCTATGACCAAATGCATTACTATGGAACTGTACCCCCCCTGCACGGGTGTTGTTAAATGACAAAGCAAAAATAACTTTGTTGTTATAGGTTATAAACATGTGTTTTTTTTCACTAATAATATTGTATTATTACTATTATTTTTTATATTAATATTTATATTTGGATAAGAACTTAGTAGTGACTCTAAGTTATATTTACCTTCATTTAAAAAAATGTCTTTGGCCTTATGTACTACATACTATGTACTATATACTATATACTCTTTGGCTTGACCTTAGGTCAGACCAGTCAGACTAATTTGTTTATTGAACTGTAAACATGTCAAGTGGATTTTATCGCTTCTCTAATTCGCATATCGCTTTTCGTTTTGCTTCTAAACCATCATAGTTTGTCAGTATAATATGTACTTTGTTCAGTATTCACAAATGTTGTCCGTGACTTTGAAATTGAAGTAATAAAAACAATAAATGTACTAAGTAACATAAAAAAAAATAATTCAAAAAGTTATTAATTTTTGCACATAGTACAAGATAGAAATTATAACATGCAACGAGAAGAAAAGCAATTGGAAGCCACATTACATGCTATATTAAACAGAGTTAATGATCTAAAAAGTGCTATACAAGCACTCATAACAAAATTAGAAACTGAGTACGAAACCATAAATTGGCCAACATTTCTTGATAATTATGCAATTTTATCAGGTCATGTAAGTGAATTAAATAGTTTGCAGTTTATTTTAACCTTTTTGTGTTATATCACAGAAAACATAATATGCTTTTTATTTCATGATTTCAAAGTAATATAATAAGTACTTATAATACGCCTTTTGGAGACTCATTATCAGATTTCATCATGTAAATAATTTTTGCTTTGTATACATAACGTTATTAAATGGTTTATATCTCAAGGACGCCCCATTTCACTTTGAAAAAAATATTATATGAGTGGTCCACATCATTTAGATGACATTTTAGTTGTTAAAATGAAATCAGTATGTTGCTTAGTTTGAAACTGGCTGTTTTCCTTAAATCCAAGTCTGAAGTGTATATTTTGCATGTGGGCAGGACTATAATTATTCAAAACAGGAAATGATGACGTCTGGATCTGCACACACCTGCAACATGTGTGTTGCCATTTCTTCGTCCCCTAATGTTACATCCTGTACAGGGGATTGGCATTAACACCTATTATAGTAAACTGATACTTATTAAAAGAACCACGTTCGGTAATAGCACTTTTTTTTTTTATAGCATAAAGTGACAAACGAGCACACAGTCCACCTGATGGTAAATGGTTGCTGTGGCCCATAGACATCTACATTCATCCTCAATAAAGACTCAAGATGCAGATGTGTTGTCACCCGTGAGGACTAATATGGAATGCCTCTTTGCCAGTAAAAAGGGTCTCCGGTTCTCTACACTCACCATACGAAACACAGCAGCGTTAAGCTGCTATTTTACGCTGGTTTTCTGTGAGAGTGTGGTCCTTCCCCGGTTGAACCGACCCATTCATGCTACAACTATACTACTAATATAGCTGCAGCATGGCTCTACCATGTAAAAAAATGTTGCTATGTGAATCTAAGGTTTATTCAGTCGTATTAGCTTCATGTAGATATGAATAATTGTATGTGGTTATGCAAAAAAGATCCAACCCGAGTTTGAGTCAAAAATGTTGACTTGAAGAATAATGTTTGTGGTCTATACTATTATGTGATGTAACAATTTTAGCAAATGTAACAAAAATAAGAAGAAAAATTACAAACAGATAGAAACCATTCCGATAATTTGAGTTTATGATATTTGAAGGATGGATACTTCAAATATCATAAACTCAAATTAACTTATCGCGGGTTGGATCCTTTTTGCATAACTACGTCCAATTATTGCAGACAGGGCTTCTTAGCTTCTCTGCAATCTTCATGGTTTCTCCAAAGCTGAGTGTGTTGATTAATGAGGTTTACATACCAGCGAATGAAGATGCCCAAAGACCATCGGTAAAAACTGTTCCAGCTCTAGGTCACTTAGTGCTGATCCTCCTCTGGCTAATTTGTCAGTTGCATTGTTACTTTTAGATTCACTGTGACCTGCGAGTATGTAAGGTCACATTGTTATATTTATAAACCTCATTTAAACAGATAGCATTCATGTATTCATAGCCCCCAAATCAATCACATTGCTGCACAGAACTAGTAGTACCTCCATGCTTTTAATCAGTATTCGGATCAGGAAGATGCTCATACTAGTTTATTTAGTGCTAAATGTTTTGTGCTGACTTCCAAAAAGGAGACGGTACTCAATTCGACTGTATGTTTTTTTTATGTGTGTTCCTCATAACTTTGTACTGGGTGAACCAATTTCGATGATTCTTTTTTTATATGAAAGCTGATAGTTCTCGTGTGGTCCCATATGAATTTGATCAAGGTCAGACCAATAGTTATTGAGTTATTCTTAAATAACTTATATTGAAGTCGGCTGTACAAAATTTTTAATTTTAAATTATGTTTAAATCCTCTATTAACAATTACTATTCATATTCATATCATGTATTATTCAATGTAGAATAATCAGCACCATTATTATAGAGTAGTAAAAATTGCAAAATCTAGACTTGGAAAAGTTAGCTATTTATGCTTTCACCCATGACAGCTTCTAAAACTTTTGAACATAGTTCTCCTTTATTGATTGCCTCATAAGGCAGATTTTACCGGTTGCCATTCTTGGCAGGCATATTGGCAAATACAGTTTTCTATAATTTTGAGTTGTTATCAGGAAGATGCTGCTTCATTTTCCCTTTTTCACCTCTTACAACATCTACAGGATTACACTGTATATGTTAAACCATAAGTAATACCTTGTCTAAATATAATGCACTTGATTTACTAGAACTCTACATCAATAGGAATGCATTTGGTTAAGATTTAGAATCAAGTCTCCTTAATAGGTGGGTGGGGGCAGGGGGAAAGGGGTGGTTGGAGGGGTAGATTCGCCCCCAATCTTTTTCCCGGTAAGCGAGGCTCCTATTTCTGGTTGGTTTCTAAAAAAAGAACCACGAAGGGGATGGAGGGGTCTATTCGCATGCTCGCTTGACCCCGCCATCCACTTCTAACTTAACCTGTCCGAGTCGGGGTGCCCCAAGTCCCGAGCTCGCTTCGCTCGCTCTTGCACCAAATAAAACACCATAATGTTAACTTTTATAATTACTTTAATAAATAAACATATTCTATTATTTCCAAAAACGTAAAATAACAAGCAAAATCACGTAAACTTGGAAGCAAAGGAATGACGCTTATGAAGCGAGTTGCGAAGTGGAGTATATCTGTTGCTGTCAATGTCAACTTAAAAAAAGTAAGAATTTAGAGTAATTTAAGTTCCGTGTCAGGTATTAATTAACGATTTATTAATATTTTTAGAACGTGATTTGAAATACTTCAACACAGCTCCGGCAGCTAAAATTGCATTGTGGCGCTTTAGATAAGCCCTCTTGACCCCCCCCCCCCCCTCTCCCTCCCTACATTGTGAGAGAATCAAAACGATGAGAATCATAAACCCAACCCATGCATTTGAACACCAGGGTGTAGGTAGAGCCAAAATTTGTAAGATATTATGTTGAAACTAACACCTTTTATTTCAGTTGACTGGTTTGAGCAAAATTCTTCAATCTGAAGTGGCTCCCTCATTGCGATCTGTTGTCGTACTCCCTTTGCAATTAGGTTGTGAACGAGATGAAGCATTAGCTCGTTTAACTGAAGGAAGGGTGCCTGCCTGCACTCATGACTTAGTGCCAGATTTGCTGAGAACTAAACCTGAACCTCAAGCAGAACAACGTCTTCAACAATTTAACCATAAAGCCAGTACACTTAGTCATGATACAGCTCAGGTAAGAATGTTATAAGTATGTTATGAGTATCTTGTCAACAAATATTCACTGTTAAACATTTGATGTCTATTGTTATAATATTTTTTTAAGTTAATTTACTAATAAAAGTTTGTTAATGCAGAAACAAGTTGCCCAATTTACAAAAGTCATAAGTCATGTATGGGAAATTATATCAAAAGGACGTGAAGATTGGGAGGGTGAATCTATGAGATCAGCAGGTAATACTTTAATGTCATCATATAAATTTTAAATTTGTAATGATTGCTGTAAATCTTTGTTTTTAATGATTCTTCTATCATTAAATAGGTTATAGGTTTTTCTCTTTTTTAATGTAACTATTTAGACGGCATTATTGTTGTAGTTTGTTACTTTGAGTCATGATATTCCAGAGTCCACTCAAAAGTGAACTTTTAAAAAATTACAAATGACTAAAAGCTGAAAAGAATAAAATATTTTCCACATTTTTGATGTTGGGGCTATAATTCTTTGAAACACTCAAAGAATTAAAGTGTGAAAGCTTGTCTTAACACAGACGCGTCAGAAGTTGTAACTGGGAGTGTAAAATTTTTCTTCATTTTCTCAGGTTACATTAATTTCGGTAATTTTTTTTTTAAAGACGTTACCCCCACACTAGGATTGTCTCCTGTATCGTGGAGGCAGTTTACAAACACAAATTGCACAAGGACAAACATCCAGAGCCGGAACAATTATTTGTAGGCCATACAAATACTTGTTCCGTGCGGGATTCAAACCCACGCCCCCCAGCGCAGCAACTCATTGCTAAGCCACTGCGCCACGGAGCCTTCCTTTTCCATTTTTCACTTCTAGCATTTACTATTTAAATTATTTTCCAATAGAAACAAATTCTCTTCGTTCATAATTTGTTAACCACTGTACACGTAATTCAAGTGAAGCCCATGCTGTGATGGTAGACACTAGAATTACGTTGCGCACGTTCTCGCGCTTGCGTCGGAAACTGCACCGCGTTATATACATATTATGTAATCTATAAATATAAATAAATAATATGTAATATTGAAATAACTGGCTTCTATTAAGGTCAGGAGGTATTAAGACATAAATAACAATTTATAAAAAAAAATCTGTTTGTCCGGACTAAACTTCGAAATAGAAAGCAGCGCCAGAAGGAATCTAGGATATATTTTATTCGAAAACCTTAAAGATGTGTTATTAGCTTGCAAATAACCGACTGAGCTTAATAAAAACCATTTATTTCCATAAGTATTACAGACAGATACTTCAATTTTATTCATGTATGTATAGATGTGAGGATAATTATTCAGTCTTATTAGGGAACTGAAATAACTCTTTTGACATCCTTCATTTAAGGTATGATAAATCCACCTTTGCACTCGATCGACATACAAATATATGCCTTCAATTATTCCAGCACAGCATCTTTTGTGTTCTGGGCGCACTCCATCAACAAAATTTTGTTACATACGAGGGGTAGCGCATTAACCGTTTCAGTGCGGATGGCACGCTAGGCGTGCCATCGATTACTTTTGCCTGTGGCGTATGACACGCGAGTCGTGTCTTTTTAAAAATCTTTATAACTCTCAAATTGCGTTTTTGGAAAATTTATCCAGAACAAAATATTCATTCTTTTGCAAGTAGTTCACGCATGCGGCTTCGTTTCTGGATATTTTGAAAATTTTAAATTTTTAGGGGTTGACAACCTTTTTTTAACTTGTACATGGTACAACATGATGTCAAATAAACGTAATTAGGTCTAAACAAGTAAAAAAAGCATAAAAAAGAAAATTAGTTTTACACATGGCTGATGGCACAATAGGCGTGTCATCAATGTCTGTTCAATATTTGTTCGCCGCCACAACTAAAAGTTGTCGAAAATCGGTGCCGCAACGAATCGGTTAAATGAAAGAAAAGTATGAATATTTTATTTTTCAACATAGTCGCTTACCGAAATACGTTTTTCGTATCTGGTGGATAACGCTTTCATACCGCCAAAAAAGTATTCCTTTTCTTTGCCCTCAAAATGGCTTTCAACAGCCGCCTTCATTTCATTGTCATCGACAAATCTACGATCTCGTAACTCCTTTTTCAGATTGGAATAAAAAGCCGTTCGAGTGCGAGTCGGACTCGCGCATTAAGCGTACCATCCTAAAACACATTTCTAGTAGAGGAGCTCCTTTAATTTATTTTTATTATTTGTTGTTATAGCGGCAACAGAAATTCACATTCTGTGAAAATTTCCAGACAAACGGACAGCGGAGGCTTAGTAATAGAGTTCCGTTGGTTACCCTTTGGGTACGGAACCCTAAAAATGAAATAGTCGCTGGGAGTCAGATTTGATCTGTAGCGTGGGTGGTAAATTTCCGAGAAGCTGTGTCCTTCAGGGCCTGCCTCGAAATCTGCGTCGTATGGACAGGCTCTGCCTGCTGCGAAAATAGCACTCCACATGTTAACGCTAATCCAAACGCGTCGTTTCTGTACGACTGCCTTTTCTGAGCCAATTTTGCGTAATATTCTTCATTAATATTAGTTCCTTTTGGCGGGTAATGAATCAGCTAAACACCTTTGCTGTCCCAAAAACTGTCACCATAAGTTTTGATACAGACTTTTAAACCTTTCATTGCTTCGACGGTCTTTCTTTTTTATTCCATTGCACGGATTGTTTGGATTCCATATCGTATTATCAAATCCAGCTCTCATCTACGGTTACAATCCGATTGCAGATTTCATCTAGATTGCTCCGACTAACTACAAAAGTCCTTACTAGTCTCGAGTCGCCGCTGTTATTCCAACGGCGTTAGCATTATTGGTACCAAAGGCGCACTCATTTTTCTCATGTTTAAATGCCAGTTTATTTCTCCAACCCGTTCTTTGATATTCTGCAGCTCTTCGGCTATCTGCGATATTTTATTATTCAGTGGGCCAGTACTAATTTTTTGACTCTAAAGGACATTTTCTACCGTCACTACCGTCACAGCACGCCCTGGGCGAGGATCGTATACACAGCTCTTGTAATTGTTGATGATAAATCGAAATTAGTTAATTAAATGAATCAGATGAATCGGGCAAAGTGATGATTATTAATTTATTTGACTGCAAATTTTATTCTGAACATTAAAAAAACTAACGAACAGCCATAGAACAAACTTTCCATCAGTGACAAATATTTCATCAGAAAAGTTAGCTTTCTTAATGAAAAAAAAAAACCTTCACGCGGCCCGAGCTACTACTCTTAACAAATGACTTATTATCTCGCTTGTGTTAGCACTAATTGCGCCATTCCATGGTAGTATAAATAATATAACCTTCTTTCGATTATAAAGTCGATCAAATTATGTCGAAGAAGAAACGTCGTTATGTCAGCCGATTCGTCAAATTTCAGTAATATTGAACAGTGCACAATAATACAGTACTTCGTAATGAAAGGAAAAATGCCGAAAGAGATTTTCGAAGGCATGTCATCAGTTCATCTGGAATCTGAGCCTTCGTATACCATGGACGAAAAGTGGGTTCGCTTATTGTTGCAAGTACTTCCTTCACTTCCGTTCCTCTTTATATTCTACCCTTTATCTCCGACATATAATAATGTGGCCTAGATATTACTACATTATGCCGTACATCCATGAAATACATAACTTTTATTTCACTTACGGGAATTTATTTATCATCCCAAAAGTTACTTCTATTTCACTTATGAGGAATGTCAAGGTTGCTTATTGTTATTACATATATAACATGAATTTAGTATATGTATCCCATTTAATTTACGGTAATAATGTTGTTTTTTTCAAAGGTATGCAGCCAACTCATAGTATAGCTGATACACATGCGTTAGTAACTGCAGTTGGAACGGGAAAGGGGCTCAGACCTGGCATGCCTTCCATTGTACAGCAAGGAGTAGGGGCTCCAGGCATGGGACCTTCACGTGGGCCTGCGCCACAACTTGGTCCAGCTGCACCTGCCATGCCTAAAGCACCTTCAGCTATTAAAACAAACATTAAAGCAGCTAACCAAATACACCCGTATCAGCGATAATCATAGAAGTGTTTTTGATGTAATAAAATATCAAATAAATAAAATTAAACACAGGAATATTATTTCATTACGAAATTTTATTTTGTTATCGGCAGAGTTATTTAAAGCTAAAACAAAAGAACTAAAATAGTAATAAGTAAGGAATTCTTACATTAAATGCTTAAGTTAGAAGTTACAATGAATGACCAAGAAGTACTATAGTAAATCTAATATACTATAGTAAATCTATTAATAAAATAACATTATTATCGAGCTGAAGTTACAATTTAACATAAATTAATACTTTGTTAAATAGTATCATTGTTATTTTCAGTTTACAGTATTTACCTGAAACAAAAAGTTAACACATTATCATTATTGTTCATTAAATATACATAAAATCTCTTTAAATATGCAGATATTTGATTGTTTAATTATCATTACTGTTATTGTATAATTAATTTATGTGTGTATTATCGCACTATTAAGTTATATTGCAGTCCAATGGTTTATTCGTGAAGTCAGTTAACTTCATGACTAGTCTAACAAATACATGCCTATTTAGTGAAATTCAGTATGATGTATGTTTTTTTTATTTTGGACTGAAAGCCATTCCTTTAGTTAAGATAAATCAAGAACCACGAAGATGAATTTATCTTTTTCTTTTAAGCTCATAAACACCATTTTACAAGAAAATTATGAGCGTTAAATGCTAAGGTGATGAAAGGGACCTTTCCATTTTACGTAAAATTAATCGTGTCTTAAGAATTAGAGCGTGCGCTGGAACTGTATTACTTAATTACTCCCTCTCGGTTCACCTTTGTTCTCGACATACCACACATTCGAAACAAACTATTTCCTACGTCCTGATGGTATGTGGCAACCTGCAATCCATGGATACCTGCAGCTAACTTCAAACAAAAAAAAACGCTACAGGTGAGTTCTCATCTCTCAGGACAAAGATGGAATGCCTCACAGCCTGTAATTATATTGGGTCTCTATACCCTTCAGACTGGAACACAGTAGTGCAAAGCATTGTTTTCAAGCTAGCAGTGCTCTGCTATTTGTCGGTAGAAATAGATCTGAGGGCGGTACGAACCCACACATACTCCTAGGTAGAATAGGAAAGGAAAACAATTAATAGAAAGTGAAACAATCTAGAAAATAAAAAAACAAGAAATCTTATTCTATAAAAATCGATTGTGTATTTATACAAACAATAATGCACGTGAGTAACGAATTGATTTGTCCGTAGAATAAATGAGCGTAGAGCAACACGGGTCACCGGCGGATCGGAGGGGTAGCCATATGTAGGTGTCATCTCTGTCAAAGTATAAGTCCACGCGTACAATGAAACTAGTCACAGCCGCACTGCTCACTAGACTAAATCTAATTCCACGGCTGCATTGACATCCTACTAAAATGCCGAATTGTTCAGTGTTTTGCTACAAAAAGATGCCACCGCATATTTAGAAAGAGATGGTGATACCTTTATTATACTAAGTAACTTTTAATTACATTATTACTTTTTTTAAAACAGTAAAGGTCGTGTTGTTTCGGATTTATTTACCAACATAAACCACTCTCCATCATACAATATGCGGATCGGTCGAGCGTCTGATTGGAGTCTGTACCAGAGTTGTCGCTGTCACCGAGCGATACTGTTAAAATGTATCTGCGTGTGAGTGAAATTGTTCGTACATTGTTTTAATTGTAATATGTGAGTTTCGTAGTGGTAGACGATTTTTATGATGTGCGCAGATTTCCCCGCAAAAATGACAGACAGTTATGTATTGGGGAAAAACACTCTCATCCGGTCCGCCTTCAGACCGTGTTGCTCTATGTAAAATGGATGATGAATTAATTATTTAAATCCTATTTTCTACTCTAATTATTGTAGTGAAAATCGGTTCTTATTTCGTTATAAATTATCTCTTCTATAAGATATTCAATCCATTTTTTTACCATATGATTTCATCATCTCTACTCTGGAACTACAAATTCCAATAATGTGTTTGTTGTTGATGTTAGCAAATGGTATTGTTATCGTGAACAATAGCGGGGGTACTCACGATGTCGTCGATCTTGAGTATGGTGCGCACGGTCTCGGTGGCGAGCGCGAGCGCCGAGGCGGTGACGTGCAGCGGCTGCAGCACGTGCTCGTGGCGCATGTCGGTGACGCGGCCGCGCCGGACGTTGACCCCGGCGCCGCAGCCCGCCGCCGCGCCCGCGTGCGCCGCGCGAAGCTCCGTCACCGTCTCGATCGGGTTCAATCCTGCGAACACAATGTGCCCATTGACTGTTCACTTATGATACTACTGCGCATAACGCATTATACCGACCATATTTTAGTTTTCAACCAACTACAAAAAGGAGTGTTCACCGATTACTCGAACACCCCTGAACCGATTTGGAAAATTCTTTTTTTTGTTTTCAAGGGTACTTCCCAGGTGGTCCCATTAAAATTTTATTGAAATCTGTTGAGTGGTTTAAAAAAAATCAACAATAAATTATATTCATTTTGAAGTCAGTTGTATAACATTTTAAATTTAACATTTGTTGTATAGTCTGTTCATTAAGATAGTGTCGGTACACCCCGCAGGGGCACTTATTATTTTGCTTTTATTTTATAATCATTAACCGTTCGTTAAATAAATGTTTTTCTGTTCTAAGATTTTAATGGAATACTATTTTATTCTTTTGGTAATAAAATACGCATATAAACACTAAACAAAAGTAAAGTAGCAAGGATCCTTTCACCACTAAGGCATTTAGTTTTAAAATGCCAAATTCTTCTGCCTGTGATAGCGCTTTTGACAAGGCGGGACATGCAAAGGTGGTGCGACACAGAGTATAGTATCTACGCGAATATACTATATCATGTTCTAAAAAATAACCAACATTATAAATATTAATTTATTGTCCGTCGCAGCAGCTGTCTTTTTGAATATACTAATAATAGTACTGGAGTGGACTTGATTATTGTTTTAAAATGTCAGTAAATGTTTTAAATATTACAAACTTTACAGTCGATATTGGTGTTATTTCACATCGCTATTTACAGTACAGTATAAAACTGTACTTTTCTTTTAGTACTTTTCATATCTCAGATAGAAATTTCTTATTTAAATTTAAAAATAAGTATTGTTGCCATTATTTATACTGTTACTTTTTCAGCATCGGACTTTAATTAATAAGTGCAATGCTGGCCTACCCCATAGATTTCCTCATAGGATATATTATGCCATAGTTGTCATGGTTGGCAACCGCAGGTTTTGTTATTTTTGTCGTTACTAAGAAGATGCTTCTGGCCCTCTCCCAATTTGTTTCCTTCTGTCGCCTCTTACAACACCCACGGAGTGATATGGTGTAGTGAATATTAAAGCAATGTGTATGTATAGCATATATGTGTAAGCTGACCTGCGTTTTCAGCGAGTGTGGACGGTATAACTTCAAGTGCGTCGGCGAAGGCACGCAGGCAGTAGTGGTCGGCGCCGGGGGCGGCGATGGCGGCGCGCGCGAGCGCGGCGGAGGCGGCGGCCTCGGGCGCGCCGCCGCCGGGCAGCAGCGCGGGCCGGCGCGCCACGCAGCGCACCACGCACAGCGCGTCGTGCAGCGAGCGCGCCGCCTCCGCCACCACGGCGCCGCTCGTGCCGCGCACCAGCACCGACACCGTGCGCCCGCCGTTACCGCACCCGGTCATCTGCAACACCGCACATTGCATCACGTTATGCCGCGTACACACTTATCTAACGTAACACGAAATCAAACGATTTGTCGTCCACGTTAGTGTAAAGCTAGGGTCCCACAGCCTGCCAGGCGACATGCCGCGGCAGGCGTTGCCCCCGCCTGAATGGGCCTGTCGCGGCCCGTACTGAGCATTCCCACTGCGTGTGTCGGCCTGGTACGGCCTGTCGACTGACATTCCAAAATGTTAAATGATACGGAGCGCAAGTCTGCGTGTGCAGCCGCTGTGGTTTTATTCAATGGTGAACGTTTGATAAACCAAGTAAAAAGAAAGCAGAACAAACGACGCTGGTGGGTGTCGTCATTAAACAAAAGCCGTTTTTGTTCTTATGTTGAGGCGACAATCTATCCTAAAGCGCTGGTTAATTTTCATAAAGAGTTAAAAACTCGAATATGAGCTCGTTCGTCCACACCATAATCAGCGTAAACGCGCAGACGCCACCACAGTTGAAATGAACGATTGTAACCGACGCAGACACGCCCGTACAAGCCACGACAAGCACCGTCGCGTCGCGCCTTTGAACTTACCGACTCCCGATGGATCGGACAGGCGACAACAGTTCACCGTAGGTCTCATCGGATGCGATAGTTCACACGGCCTGTTGGACTGACCTGGCGCGGTCTGACCTGTGACGAAGCAAGCCGTGGGACCCTAGCTTAATGTATCATGTCATGTACACACTGTAACAAATTTTCAGTGTGAACGCCTTGCACGCGCAAACCGTGCATTTCATGAGCACGCTACGAGCATTACAAGCCGCGATTCGTGATTAGTCAGTTTTTCGAATGAACACAAAGGGGCACGCAGTGTGCTCGAAGCACCAGTGTGTAGGAGTCATGTTAATACGCCCTCGAACACGAACTGAACACATGCGGAAATCTTATGTCAGGCATTAATTCTGCACCAGCTCTCTGACTGTACAACTTAGTACGCCAATAACGGTCTTCGGCGTTTTTTAAAAACTTCAGACCTCAGAGTCACTATTCTCTTCGCGTGTTTTCAGTAGACTGACGCAATGTTCGCGCGCACAGCGAACAGATGCGAGTAGGTACATATTCAGATTGCGCGCGCTACGTCCACACTAATGAAATGCTCCTTTTCCTGTTCCATTTCATGTTACGTTACGTAAGTCCGTACGCAACATTACATAATAATCCATAGATACTATACATGGGTAACATTACGCTGCGCCGCCCACTTGCGATAACTCAGTTCACTACGCCGATGTGTTAACTCAATTCTTCAAAAAATGTGTTAGCGCACAGCGCAGGACCGGGAAATTCGAAGTGTTAAAATGTTATTATTTTTATAAACTGCAATTCCGTGAAATGTAAAAGTAGTGAAAGTAGAAAAAAACTAAGATTGCCAAACAATCGCCTGCGTGGCGACTATGACAATATAGTCCCTATAAGGCAATGTATACAGGGCAATGGACTTTTATACGCTGTAATGTACTAACCTGTAGTCCACAACTGGACATGGGTCTCTCTCCTTGTAGAATATGCGTCAATAGTGTGACTTGGCATACAGATTTGTAATTGCAGTACAAATCGTCCTGCGTATTTGACGCTGCTGCCTCTCTTTCCTCCGGCTTGTGATCACAATACTTTAATTACAACCGTTCACAAATCTGCAGCTGAACACGAGCCTCTTCAAACGAAGAAAAGAAAACACGGTCCTGAGCCACCAGCATCCATCTATTTCCGGCATGTCTTACCAGATCATAATTCCATCATTTTCGTGTTCTGTGAATCACACTATCACTACCACTGGTCCGTCACAAGTCCACTGCTAAACAGTCCATGATATTGTTACAACAGCCAGTTTAATATTGCATCTCATTGCACGAGAATGTTTCGGACGATAAGAGTCAATGGCCTCTCTCAAGAACTAAAATGAGATACGCTACGATAGTGTTCTAGTACTTTCTGGTTCACAGAGTCGAATGACCTAGAAAGTTCTATATTCCTTTTATCGAGTATAAAAGTGGATGCTGGTGATCGGACAGTTATTTCGGGAACGCGAAAGTGAAAGGGAAGCAATTACCAGAATTCGACCTATGACATCTGCGGTTATTAAAGACTTTACTGAAGAACTTTAAAGATTTTGGACAACGTAAATTATAAACTTGCGGTGTGTGGAAATATACATCAAATTTTTCATCCCATCGGGATTTTTACTCACCCCGCACGCAACAATATATTGCTTGCCGTTGCCACCAAGCACGGTCCTGAGTCACCTGCAACGATCAACTATCGGCATAGTTGTTACATGAATGTTACACATGACCTTTGTCTTGCCCATTTTATCATTCGAAAGGTTTTTGGCCATTGATGTGCACAAAAAAGAAAATTATGTTGCCATTAAGGCAGGTAAAACAGAATGAACATACACACATGATTTTTCAGTACGAAATACTAAGTATTTTAATGAAATCATTTAAATCACATTCATAGCTGAATGAACTATTGAGTTGTTAGTTTACCTTAATGTACCTTCCACTAGGTTCATTAACCTCTTCCACTAAATCAACATTAACCAAATTTTCTGCTGTGAAGTGGTCGAGTGAAGCAATTGGACGACAACCCAACGTTTTGCAGACAAATTCGATATCTTCGCGCTCGATGTCTTTGATGACCATTGTTTTGATTTTGTCTAAGAAGTGTATAGCTAAATCACTCAACGCATCCCTGTGAAAAAAAGGTACAATAATTAATAAATACAATTTATTAAGATGTTGAAAATTAATTTTAATTTACGTGAGAGTAAACAGCATTTACACTGGGGCAATATTGTGCTACATTGTGGTATGCTACATAATGTGACAAGCATCCTTTTGTTACATACTAGAATATAGACAACATCTTGCGACTCATGTAGCAGCTGATGTTTCATGTATGAAAACGCAACAGAAACTGATGCACAGAATCCATAGCATCTGGATACGTATACGGACCTGCCCCAGACATAGACAGAAACCAACTAATAGAACAAGAAGGCTTCTGACCACACTACTCAACAATGGATCACATACACGCTATGGAATAAATAATAGAAAAATACAAAGAATACAACATGCCGTTATACATAGCATTTGTAGATTATGCTAAGGCGTTTGACAGCATATCACATTCATCTATATGGAAGGCTTTGAGAAAAAAAAAACAAAATAAATGAAAAATACATTAGTGTGCTAAAGAACATATATGCTAAGAGTACAAGCAAAATAAAACTAGAAAGACATGGAGAAGAGTTCGAAATTGGGAAAGGAATGAGGCAAGGTGATCCCCTTTCACCCACACTATTTATAGCCGTCCTTGAAGACATATTTCAAAACCTAGAATGGAAAAACAAAGGCATATGGATACTAAATAAAAGATTAACACCCACAAGATTTGCTGATAACCTAGCTCTCTTCAGTGAATCTGCAACTGAATTAGAAATCATGCTTCAGAGCCTGAACACCCAAAGCAAAAAAGTAGGGTTTAAATTAATTTATCAAAAACAAAAATTATTACAAACAGCTCCAAAAAACCTATCAAAATAGAAGGAAAGTCCATTGAATATGTTAATGACTATGTATATTTAGGCAAACTGATATCTTTCGAACTAAACAGCAATGAAAAAGAAATAGACAGAAGAATAAACATAGTGTGGAATAAAAAATATTGGGCTCAAAAAGAAATCCTTAAAGGAAATTACAGCCTAAGAATGAAAAAGGTCATAATGGACTCATGTATCCTTCCCAAGTCTAACATATGCAAGCCAAACATGGGTGTATACTGAAAGAGTGAAAAACAAAATTTTGTCCTGCCAACATGCCATGGAGAGAGGCATCACATCCTTAAATTAAGGAGAATACAAAAAACAAGAAATATAGATATCCACAAGAAAACTAAATTGACAGATGCACTTCAGCATAGCCAAATACAAAAATGGAAATCGGCAGGACACATAGCTTAGATATCAGGACAAAAGATGGACCTACCAAACAACAAAATGGAAGGGCCCATTTGGCAAGAGGAGTGTAGGACGGCAAAGGAAAATATGGGTGGATGACATTATTAACACAGCAGGAGAACAATGGATGCAAATTGCCAAAATCTGCGAGAATGGTTCAAGTTGGAGGAGACTTTTACCCAAGAAGGACTACATAAACCAACAAATAACTTCTAATAGTTCTATGTATTTTTTTTGTTAACTCTATAAATGTGTAGAGAAATAAAGCTTTATTATTATTATACGTATACGGAGCCGCGGAATTTTACTGTAGGTTGTCACATGCCACGCGGTGTTGATTTGTCGCACTTATCTAAGAAAACGTGCCCCTTCTTAGCATACCCCCGTGTTGCAGAATGTTGCCGCAGTATAAATCCGGCTTTACTTACCGCAAAATTGATTTTTGAACCAAAAGAACATTGCAGCCTGCCTTTTTGATTTGTTTGACAATGTTTAGAATATACTGGCGTTCTTCTTTCAAGACACGGTCCATGGCAGCATAATCTGACACAATCACATTGTGATCCATCTAAAAGTAAAAATATAAATATATCTCATCTGCTTTGCACAGATCCCTTTTCATTTCCGTGAGGTTATTAAGCAATTAGTCCGCCGCCTCCTATATCCTCGAAATATTTTTATTCCTCAGACGTTATTAAGCAATTAGTCCCCTGCCTTCTATATCCTCGAAATACTTTTATTCCTCAGACATAATTAAGCAATTAGTCCGCCGCCTCCTATATCCTCGAAATACTTTTATTCCTCAGACATAATTAAGCAATTAGTCCGCCGCCTCCTATATCCTCGAAATACTTTTATTCCCCAGACATACAGATTTCCTTACAATGTTATTCTTCATTCCTGTGAGCATGTGGTAAATCAGCACTTACAACTGCAAGTAACAATTTTATTGGTACCAGTGGGGATCGAACACGGTTACTTGTGTACTGTGCAATTGCTTGCCTGTAAGCTATCACGGCTCTTCGAATAGAACAGAATAATTTTTATTCAATATATTATATTGCAAGAATTCTTATTGAAAGTCATAAAAAAGCGTCTTTTTTGCGATAACTTTTATCATTCATCACTAAAATCGATAGGTAGTAATTATGTAAGTGTTATAAAAAATGCAATGGTAATACACATTCAGGTTACTGGCAAAACATTGATTAAAATGGACAGTCGCAATCTGGGGATTCCCGGGTCGGCCGCGAGTACGATGAACATCACACGTCGTTTTTGTAGCAGCAACCGCGCGAAGTTATTTTTAGAAAATTGGCAACACATGCACAGTTACTTGATATGGGCAATAGTCAATTTATAGGTCTGTTTTAAAGTACATGCAGGGTGGGGATGGTGAACATTCTTTCACGAGATTGGTCCGTTTGTTAATCTTCGACATTCATTGGATATTTACGTGACATTCGCCTGTAGTATATTGGCTGGAAAATGTACATGCGCCAATGCTGTCACTTGGTGCTCAAAACTAGCTCCACTATTTCTACTTCGTTCCAATGTGTGCAAATGAAAAGTTTTCTTTCTTGGTTTAATTATATAAATAAATCTTAATACCCATGACCCTGTCAATCGATTGCAATTCTTATGAAAGGATGTTCCAAAATTATTTATAAGCAAATTGTTGATCGCTGTCTAAATATTAGTGAATAGTGTATGAAAGTTATATCGAATATCTGAAAATGTAATACCGAATGTGCGCTTTCATTTCACATTGTACTAAGAGCAAATATTTTTTTTTGTTACTATTTCATTTAGCAAATTTTAAAAAAAAAATACGTAATAACCACGCATTTTTACATACTTATACCTAAAATAAACAGAAAATAAGTACATATTTTTGACTTAATTAAATTCTGTAGTTTAAAGAGTCGTGATTACTTTCTTACAATTAAGCTTTTAAAACTTACATCAGTTTTTGGTGGTGAAATACAAAACTGGATAAGTCCAACTTTAGCCTTTTCAATGCGATGTGGCCCATTCACATTAGCAGCACGGTGTGGTATAACAAGTCCTTGAATTAGCTCAGTATCCTCCACAGTTCCACCGATACGTTCTATGACTTTAACGTCACGTAAATCCACGCGGGCACCCACACCGCCGACGATGGGCTCCATAACTATAAAC
This sequence comes from Parnassius glacialis, assembly GCA_033319125.1. NCBI lineage: Eukaryota > Metazoa > Arthropoda > Insecta > Lepidoptera > Papilionidae > Parnassius > Parnassius glacialis. Next base: position 21,775,153 of record JAVANC010000010.1, on the reverse strand, counting down.
CAAAGATTTTTAAAGCTCCTTCACTTTGAAGTTTAATGTATATCATTATCTTTTAAAAACATACCTGCACAAATTGCTTGAACTGCAATGGGTGCTAAAATTGAAGAATGTTGAGATACAACTTTAGAGTTAAGTGAAGTGGCTGCTGCTTTGAGAAGTGCATCTTCATTAGTAAGATCAACAGGAGTTGACATACTCTCCACAACCTGTTACAAACTGAGAGATTAATAAACCTAAAAAATACCATTTCTAAAACAAATGATAGTTAAAACTAAAATGGTAACATATACGACAACACATGCACCAACTATTTCCATTTTATTTTAGTATTATATGTGCAAGTTCTCAAGTATGCTTAATATATCCTCTGTACGCAAATAACGGACATCACAGTAATATATTGTCCGTATTCACAAACATTACTTTCATAAGAATAGGACTGATACTATGATAAGAAAGATGTTTCTGGCATCCATATTCATAAACATTATTGAGGTCTCACGTCTTAATCATAATAAATGAAAATATCACAAAACAAACACTTTATTAATCAAACGCCATAAAATCAGTAAAATTATTAATAACTTGTCATAAATAGCCATGTAGTGGCAGTGTAAGTATATCCACTACCCCATATCGTCCCGTCGGTGTCGTAAAAAACGACAGAGGGAAACTAATCAGAATATTGGCAGCAGAAAAAAAAAATAAAAACTGCAGTAGCCAATCTGCTTGCCAAGCAAGGCAACTATGGCAAATATCCCCCTATAAGGTAATATATGAGGGAGGCCTATGTTCAGCAAAGGACTTACTAGGATGATAGGCTGCTACAGTTGTTATAAATATAAGAAACTAGCTGTTACCTGCTACTTCACCCGTTTGTAATAATTTATTACGATTGGATTTCATGGGTTTTATTTTTTTACACAGAACTAATTATTTGTCTGAAATAAAAGTAGCTTTTACTCCTTATAACATCAGCTGCTCAATGAGTCTCGACAAAATCGGTGCAGCCATTTTGGAGATTAGTCGCAATAAACAGACAGACAGATGCACAGACAGACAAAATTTTTAAAAATTGTGTTTTCGTTATAAGTACCGTATATACTTTCATATGTATTTAGTAAAAATCTGTTATTTTGACTTTACAAACAGACACTTCAATTTTATTTATTTGTATAGATATATAAATGTATAGATAATATTATAATAGTCCCCATACAACATACCCTATAACATGAATAATACAAACCTGTAGTGCCATTTGCAGTGCTTTCTGGAATCCATCAGATATTACTGTTGGATGAATGCCTTTCTGTAAAAGCTTTTCAGCTGCATCCAAAAGAGCTCCAGCAATTACCACCACAGAGGTTGTACCATCTCCAGCCTCTATGTCCTGTGCTCTAGACAATTCCACCAACTGAAAATTTTGAATTGAAATATTTTATAATAAAAGACTATAAGCACAATCATTTTAAGAGTGGTTTGAATAAAACATGAAATACCATGCAATTATATATGAAAATCTCTTCACTTATTTTCTCACATCAGAATCTGTTGTAATTGTACCACTAATAGGGGAAGACACTGGTTTCGTTACTACAACTAGTTTAGAAGCCAGGGTTCTATTTAATTGTTAATAGATTTGTGACAAAAAAAGAATTTATTTATTATTTATTTTAACATGATTACATAGGTTCAAACTTTTATGAGGTAAAGGTATAAGATCTTATTTTTCTTAGTTCAGTCCCAAAATATTATAATGCGGAAACGCGTAAGTTTTCGAGATATTAAATTTTGCCCTTATTGTAACAACAAAACAACACAGTTAAAATACCATTTTAGCAGCTGGGTGGATAACACTCATTTGTTTCAAAATTGTAGCACCATCATTTGTTATTGTTACTTCTCCACTGGCTGCTTGGATCTGAAGAAAATAAAAAGGTAAAATTAAAGAATTAATGTATGCACAACACACAACATAAGAAAATAAATATACCAAAGAGAATTATTATACATATTCTACACTAGTACATTGCTAAAATTACACCTTTTCGAAGGACTGTCACAACTCTTGGCTGAGTCACCTGACTTCACTGACTCCTTAAATGCAATTGTAACACCAACTAGGAATTGATTGTTATACAGCATACTTACTAATGCAAGCTCATTACCATCAGTTGTGGGCTCTACAAGTTATATAAGCAATCCACTAACTTCAGTTTAGCAATCTGTTTGACCCTGTGTTACTCGGTTTGTCGTTTTGATCGTCCGAACTTAAAAGATAGGATAGCTTACATCTCAATTTATAGTCGCAATACAATATTATTTTATTGAAAATTATTTGTCTATTATTTGACAGTCACAATTATCTGTTGGCTCCAAACGATTCTGTCAGATAACGATATCTGTTGACTGGATTGAGTAAATATTTAATAGATGGCACTATGTTAAAAATACAAACGTTTAATATAAGCTACAATTTAGTAGTATAACCACCATGTGTTGCTGTGAGTATTCAACAGATGGAACCAATTTCAATGAAATTTTGCGGACTGTGTGCAGTTTGAGCCAACTTGAGAAATAGGATAGTTTTTATCCCAATAAGTGACCCTCAATTTTTTTATTGCCAATTTCAGTAGTTTTTAAGGAAAGCAAATGGTCGTTAGGAAAGGGCAGAACAACGTCTGCCTGGTCAGCTAGTTATTTTATAATAAATAATTAAATTAACATTGGGAAAGCTTACCATTTTGTCCATCCCACGAGGTCCCAAACTTGTGCGGATAGCATCTGACACAGCTGTAAATTATAATAACAGTATTATTAAGTTGCAATTTAATTTTAATAACTGTGTTACATTGTAATCAATTTCAAGAACTTCATTGCCATGTAAGATAATTACACAACAAAATGTCATTCCAAATTTAACATTGTCATTTAGGTGTAGCATCAACTAATTAATTATAAAAATAGTCTCAAAAATCAAGTCAATCCACATAAAGGTAATTTAGTTTTGGAGGAACAAAAATATGACTTATTCATTGTCATAATATGCAGAAAGCTTTATATATGACAATTTAATGAAAATATCAGTAATTGTCACAAAGAAAAATAAATGAATTCAGAAATTTATACAAAAAATTTATTATATACATAACATAATAATATCAAAGTAACAGAAGACCTATCCACAAGAATAGAATGTATTGAACGGTTGAACCCATTTAGTTCATGTTATTTTGTCAAGAAGACGCTGCTGCCCATCTCCTGTTTCAGTTTTCCTCAGTCGTCTGTTATGACACTCACGGGATGATATGGGATAGTAGGTTTTCTGATGCTGCCACTACACGGTGACCAAAATATTTGAGCTTTCAAACAATAATTACAAGAATCAATATTTCATTGGAAATTTTAGTCAGGAATGCCACTGGTTTGCAGTAAAATTTTGTATTGTTATTAGATACCAGTTAGGTAGTAATTGCTACTATAATTTGATAAAATTGTGATTTTTTTGAACAATGAATAATTTTTGCTTTATATTATATGAAAAGAAATTTGATATATCAATTAATTTTACCTAATCATAGAACAAAATTAGGTAAACGAGCCCCAATAAATAGGTTAATGCAAACATATAATGACATAACTACCAATGGCAATGTCAACATCTTCCATACGGATAACGTGTCAGAATTTACTAGATTATGTAATAAGTATTTATAACTCTTTTGCTCTTCTTCAAGTTTATCATTAGTTTTATTGTAAGCAAATTTTGTAAATTTATTAATCAATATTGGTCTAGTTAAGTAAGTTAACAAAACTGTCTTATTGTAGCTGCACTATTTTTGTGAATGTTGTATATACCTTTAAAGGCAAACATTTTGAACAAAACCAATTGTGTTATATTTAACAATGTGTAGTGATAAGCCAATGGTGAACTGTTAAAATAAATAAATTTATTTGGTAAACTAATTATAATTTATTGGTTCTACATAGGCTGCACTAAAAGTATCGGGAATGGAATATTTCCACTGTTCCTGTCATATTAAAATCTTTTTAATTGAAAACTCCTTGGTTTTAAAAATCATCAGATCTCATACATATTTATGTAGTCTTTTGTGACTTACACTACTGCAGTTCAGACCAAAGCAAGAAATTTGTTTCATCCCCATTTAATGCACAAAAAGGACCAGGGAGAACAAGATATGCATATTTTTTCTGAAAATAACCTTCAATCTGTATGAACCAGCCCCTCATTTCATTTTCAGACACCTGAAGCAGTCACAGATGCCAGTGCAGCAAATAGCAGCTATGACTGTCTTTCATTTCATTTTCACCACCTGCTAAGCCTCTTCTTTTTAGTAAATAAGCAATAACATAGTTAATAACTCATTTTTCTATGCTTCTTTTCCCTTTTCAGTCACTTTAGCAACAGAGGGACATGAATGCAAGCAATCAGTTTTGTTTGCAGAACCAGATAAGTTTTGGCTGTGAGCTTTTGAATCATGCCATTTTGTACCACTTGAAGGCTTTGTTTATATTATCTGGCTCATACATATAATGTTCTTTTCAGCTACTCATTAACTATTGTATGGAATACTGTTTTAAGTTTAATATACAAAATTTTACTGTAAACAATATACCATTTATTTACAACAAAACTGTACCTAATTATCAACACTGATGATTCATAGTTGGTAATTTCAAGTTGCTGCAACTTGAAATTAAAAAAAGTACAATAAAACAAAAATAAAATGAACAGCGAAATGGATTTTTCCTACTTTCAGCGTACAAAATGTTGACATTCTGAAAAAAAACGCAAAAATTTCTGAAAATTAAGATGAATACTTAACACCAATATAAACTAAAATTATGGAAATACAGATCAAAAAGACATATCATTTCATTATTTTGACAACATTCACAAGACACACCTTATCCAGACGCAACAAAAACAAGTGTATTGTTTCTTCCAGTTGACTAAACATTATAATACTAGCTTTTTAACAACTTATAATATAGATATAGATAGAGTACTTTGTTATGTCAGAATCAAACAAAAATTCAGTGTAGTAATTCTCATTAGTAGTAATAGTATTAGTAGTATTAGTAGTAGTAGTATTTGTAGAATAAAATTACAGTCTGTCGACTGCAATTTTTATTCTACAAATACTAAGACATTAGTGCTTTACTGTATATTTGGAATAGGTGTGACAAATACAAAATCAATTTTCAAGTGTTTTTAAACTAGATATGAAAAAACAAATAGACTTATATTTAAATTTTTAGGCCTTTTTTTAAATTCCAATAGCAAATAAATATATATTTTACATACCAAACATTATTTCATACAAAATATTCACAGCCGGTTCCAAATACAAAACAAAACAAAGTAACATTATTTAGATATGCTAATCGAACTGGCTATAAATACTTTATTAAAATATATTGGAGAAATAATTATCATCTATTTAATATAACAACTACGAAAATAAATAATACTTTAGTAAATTATGATAAAAAATTTGAGACCTTTTGCTGCGTTTATATTGCTGAGCCTTACATCAGCGGGCTTGCTTTTGTTCTTATAAACGGATGAATTAATTTTTGCAGAGTCACCACCAGCCTTTGGAGCCATTTTTAATAACAATTATTTTTAATTTATAGTAAAATAATATCGGATGGTTTTGGATTCTTTTTCAAATTTGTCCTGCTATCCCTTTGTCAAAGTCAAACTCAAAACTTCAAAACAAACTTGTCAAAATTTCTTTATTTATTTTTAAAGGCAAAGCGATCAATGCCTATACAGCCTAACTAGAGCATTCTGTACACAGAAATTTATAAGATGCTAGTGCCGCCTAAGGGTACTAGTGTTCTGTGTGCTAGTGTGTCACATTGCGAATACTTTGAACATTTTTGACGTAAGCTTAATCTAATGGACAGTTACTGATGTAGATAATATCTTTAGGCAGATAATGAAATAAAAATTTTGAGATTTGTAAACCAGAAGGAAGTTAGCGTAGAACATAATTTTTTAAATTAAATTGTATGCCAGTTAATTGCTCCTTATATGTTCAAGCAGAATCCAAAATTGCTCCACCTTTAATGCTATTGGTTAATTAATAATAAATTTAAAAAAAATAAGAATTGAAAATTTAATTTTGCTATAAAACATAAGATATCTATATATTTAAATAAAACTGTATGTCAGTAACTGCTCCTTAAATGCTCCAGCAGAATCAGAAATCGGTCAAACTGCATTCCTATTAATTAAATAATAATTAATTTTTAAAAAATTTAAGTATCGATAATTTAATTTTGCTATAAAATATAAAATATCTACATTATGAAATTAAACTGTATGACAATTAATTGCTCCTTAAATTCTACAGCATAATCAAAAAATTTCCACCTCTATCGCTATTAGTTAATTTATAATTAATTTTTAAATAGTTTAATTGTCAAAAAATTAATTTTGCTATAAAAAATAAAATATCTACTTTTTAAAACTAAGCTGTATGCTATTTAACTGTTCCTTAAATGCTCCATCAGAATCCGATATCGTACTCTGTTGCTATTAGTTAATTCACAATTAATTTTAAAATAAATTGAGTATCGAAAATTTAATTTTGCTGTAAAACATAAAATATCAACTTTTTAAAACTAAGCTGTATGCTATGTAACTGCTCCTTAAATGCTCCAGCAGAATCCAAAATTGTACCACCTCTACTGCTATTAGTTAATTTATATTTTTTTTAAATTAAGTCCTAAAAATATATTTGGTATAAAAAGTAAAATATCTTCTTTTTAAAATTAAACTGTATGACTGCTCCTTAAATGCTCCAGCCGAAGCCGAAATTGCTCCACCTCTATTGCTATTAGTTAATTTATAATGAATTAAAAAAAAAATAAGTACCGAAAATTTAATTTTGCTATAAAACATAAAATATCTTCTTTTTAAAATTAAACTATTTGCCAATTAACTGCTCCTTAAATGGCCGTGTAGTGGCGGTTAAGAATATCCACTACCCCATATCTTCCCGTGGGTGTCATAAAAGGCGACAAAGGGATACAGGCAGGAGTTGGGCAGTAGCATCTTCCTGATAACAGCAAAAGTACAATAAAAAAACTGCGGTTGCCAACCCGCTCGCCAAGCGTGGCAACAATGGCAATATACCCCCCCCCCCCACAATGAATAATGTTACCAAGAGACGGCCCCCAGTCCCCGGCGGCTCCGCTATTCCTGACTAAGGTGGCGACCATGGTAACGGCGGGGTAGGGGGTGCTAAGAATCTCCGGTGGAGGTTCGGTTGCCACCTTAGACGACTCGACCTGGCAACGTACAACGCACCGACCCTGAGGACTGAAGAGAAGATTGTGGAGCTGGAAGAAGAGATAGACAAGTTACGCTGGCATATTATAGGATTATCCGAAGTCCGAAGAGAGAGCGAGGACACGGTAATCCTCGAATCCGGCAACTTGCTCTGTCACCGGGAGGGCGAACATCTGTTCCAAGAAGGTGTCTGATTTATCGGCCACAAGTCTCTCGTTAACAACGTTGTAAAGATTGAGGGTGTGTCGTTGAGGGTTGCGTACCGTATACTCAGAATCACCAAACGGTATTCGCTGAAGGTCATACAGGTTTCCGCACCAACCTCGGCACATCCCGATCAGGAGGTGAAGGAAATGTATGAGCATATCTCTAGAGCCATGCATTCCTACAAAACCCACTATACGTTTTTAATTGGAGACTTCAATGCAAAACTAGGCACAAGAGAGAACAGTGAGCTGAAAGTAGAGAAATTTGGAATAGGGCAATGGAACCCAAAGGGCCAGCAGCCGGCCGACTTGATGGAGAAAGAGGGACTCTTTATGATGAACTCTTTTTTCCAGAAGCGGCCTCACAGGAAGTGGACCTGGTCGAGCCCCGACAGTTCGACAAAAAAATGAGATTAACTTCATTATGGCGACCAGACGACAACTGTTCAGTGATGTCTCCGTGATCGCCAGGGTGAAAACTGGTAGCAATCACCGAATGGTGAGAGACACACTGAACCGAAACATTAAGTTGGAGAGATCTCGTCTAATGAAGTCAATGCTCCGTCCCCCTCGTGCTCTGTTCCAAAGTCCCGAAACCTTTCAGCTCGAGTTACAAAACCGTTTTTACTGCCTAGAAGACTGAAATGAAGTGGACGATTGGAATGACAAGCTCGTGGAAACTGTCCATGCGGTCGGAGCTAAGTTCTTCAAGACCCGCCGCAGAAGAACACAAAAACTCTCCGATCACACTCTTAATCTTATGGCTGTTAGACGGGAGATAATGCTACACTCTGCAACAGATTTAACAGCATACAGGCAACTGAACAGACAGATCTCCAAATGCATGCGGCGGGACTTACCCAACTTCAATACAGCTTGTATTGAAGAAGCGATCGAGCGGAACCAAGGCTCCAAAGTCTTTGCCAGGGGTCTGTCTGCCAGAAAGAGCCAACTGTCAAAGCTGAAGACCGAGTGTGTCAGCATCGTTTCCGGGACACCTGAGATTTTGAGTGAGATTGAGAGGTTTTATGGGCATTTGTACACGTCATCGTTGGAGCCACACGCAAGTGTGAGTAACGATCCAAAAGCGAGTCTTATCCGACACTATTCCGAAGATATCCCGGACGTCAGTCTGAGCGAGATTAGAATGGCTCTCACGCACCTAAAAACGGCAAGGCCCCAGGCGAGGATGGAATTACAGCGGAGCTACTGAAAGCGGGTGGAAAACCGGTACTTGAAGTCCTTCAGAAGCTCTTTAATTCCGTCCTCCATGGTGGCATTACACCGGAGGCGTGGAGCAGAAGTGCGGTGGTCTTGTTCTTCAAGAAAGGCGACAACGCTCTCTTGAAGAACTACAGACCGATTTCTCTTCTGAGCCGCGTCTACGTGCTGTTTTCGAGAGTCATAACGAATCGTCTCGCGCGCTGACTTGACGACTTCCAGCCTCCCGAACAAGCCGGTTTCCGAAATGGCTTTAGTACCATAGACCACATACATACCCTTCGGCCAATTATACAGAAGTCCGAAGAGTTTAATTTGCCACTATGTCTGGCGTATGTGGACTATGAGAAAGCCTTTGATTCCGTCGAAATTTGGGCGGTGCTGCAGTCCCTTCAGTGGTGCCAAGTTGACTGTCGGTATATCGAAGTGTTGAAGTGCTTGTACAGTAGGGCTACGATGGCTATTCGAGTACAGAACCAGAGTACGAAACCTATCCAATTGCAGAGAGGTGTAAGACAGGGTGACGTCATATCCCCGAAACTCTTCACCGCTGCATTGGAAGACGTTTTCATGCTTCTGGACTGGAAAGGATACGGTATCAACATTAAAGGCGAGTACATCACTCACCTTCGATTTGCCGACGATATAGTCCTTATGGCAGAACCGCTGGAGGACCTAAGCACTATGCTCAATGACCTCAATAGTGTCTTCCAACGGATAGGTCTTAAGATGAACATGGACAAAACAAAGATCATGTTTAATGTCCATGTCACACCTATGCCGGTAGTTGTTGGGAGCACTAAGCTCGAAGTTGTTACCGAGTATGTTTACCTGGGACAAATAGTCCGACTAGATAAGTCCAACTTCGACCGAGCGGCCAATCGACGGATTCAACTCGGCTGGGCAGCGTTCGGGAAACTACGACACATCTTCTCGTTAGATGTACCTCAAAACCTAAAAACGAGACTGTACAACCAGTGCGTGTTGCCAGTGATGACATATGGAACTGAGACGTGGTCCTTCACTGCTGGCCGGATGAGGAAGCTCAAGGTCGCTCAGCGAGCTAATACATTTTTATGCATCTTCTACCGCATATAAGACGGGGAGTGCTCAGAGGAATTGTTCGAATTAATTCCAGCTGCTGAATTTCACCATCGTACACTGCGACAGAACTCGAAATTCCATCTTCGTCATCTCGAAGGCTGGCGGTCCAATACTGTGCGATTTATGCGGAATTTTTCACTTCACACGACAAAACTGTGGGAACTAGCGGTAAAATAAATATATGAACAATTATTTACCCTTATAAACAATGAATTTAAAAAAACATTTACTTCTAAAACATTCTCCAGAAACAGTCGCAAGGCATTTAATGAGTGGGCGACAGTAGGAATTCATAAAAGCAGACGAAGGTTATATGACCTTTACCATGAAAGATCATATAATCTTTCCGATGCTTTTAAAGAATATGTAAAAAATTATTCCAAAATGTTTAAAAGAGTTTGCTCCTCAGCCATATTACATATTAGCAACAAAATTAAGACGGCTAAGAATAAAATTAAAATGACGTGGAGTATAATTAAGAATGAAACCGGTAAAGACAATCCTCGTAACTCAAACTATCAATTAAAAATTAACAATGAATTGACTAAATCAAATCAAGAAGTCGCAGCGGTGTTTGAAAAATATTTCACTGATATTCCTATCTTGACAACCGAGTCACTGAATACTTCTCCAACTGTCGCCGAGTCATTACTCAAACAGAATGTTAACACCTGTTTAAAAGAATTTAGATTTGAAAAAGTACTATCGCAAGATGTTGTAAAATACTTCAAAACCATTGATGTAAAGAAGACCGCAGATTTGTGGGGGATTTCCGTTGCAGTTATTGCGTCCATAATAGATTTAATTGCACCTCATCTTGCTATTATTTTTAATACTTGTATCGATTCTGGTGTGTTTCCTGATTTAATGAAATATAGTAAAGTAATACCTTTATTTAAGTCTGGTAGTACATTGGACCCCGCTAATTTTAGACCTATTTCTGTACTACCAACTCTCAGTAAAATTTTTGAAAAAATAATTATGGATCAATTGTTAACTTTTTTTAATATAAATAAATTACTTCATAAAAACTAATTTGGTTTTACAAGGGGTCACTCGACGTCTGACGCCGGTGTTGAGCTTATGAAATATATTTTTAATGCCTGAGAAAATTCACAAGATGCCTTAGGTATTTTCTGTGATCTTTCCAAGGCTTTCGATTGTGTTCATCATGAGACATTAATCAGGAAACTACAACATTACGGTGTAAAAAATTTAGCGCTTAGATTTATTACTTCATATTTAAGTAACAGAATTCAAAAAGTAGTGATTCATGGTAAAGGTTCCTCCAGATCGGTAGTATCAATGGGCGTTCCTCAAGGCTCGATTCTTGGCCCATTCCTGTTTTTAATTTATATCAATGACTTACCTCTTGTACAATCCCTGACGGGGTAGCCAGAGAGAACAGATCGCCAAGTGTCACGATCCTTACATACCTCTTTCGCTTCTTTCAGATTCATTATCTTCTTCATACATGCACGTCTAGGTATCCGAGTACTCTTGACCCTCCTCTCTTCGAGCAGTTTGCTCACATGGTCTTCGAAAGTTAGTCTCGGTCTACCTCGACATCTTTTAATATTAACTTTCGCACTATATATTTGAGACAAAGGAAACACGTCCGTACAGTTCAACCATTTATTGCGAGAGAGGGAGAGGTCACAAACTACCTTCCTTATGCTAACAATAAGCTTACCCTACATTACACCTCCACCCTTATTCTAAACGTACTTAAACTAATATAAAATAAAGCACATATCACTTAACTAACTTACAACTAATCAAAATCAAATCCATAACGTCGCGGGGCCCTACGAGTTCTAGGCGGGCTGGGGCGCTCCCTCGCCGGGCTCGGAGCCGTGGGCGCCGGCTGCGGGGCGGGCGGGGGGCGCGGGGACGCCGCGGCGGGCGCGGACCCGGCCGCGGCCTCTCTGCCACTCGAACTGGCCTCTTCCTCCACCACTGGAGAGGAGCCATTCGGATACACTAGATAGGAACGTGATAATGAACCTCTTCCTCCTTCTGAAACATCCCGGTCTTCCCCTTCCCTATCCGGCTCCCCCGATCGTGGTCTTATCTGGTCGACATGTCTATGAATAAAGATTTTATCAGCCCCTAGAATATTATAGTCCGTTTCTCCTAGTCTGGAGTGTACTTCTCCTTTTAACCATTTTACAACCGAGTTACGATAATCGCGGTACCATACGCGGTCTCCCGGCGCGAACTGCCGGCGACTGCCGCCCGCGGCGCGCGCCTGCCGCGCCTGCTCGCGCCGCACGCGGTGCCCCAGCTCCGGCTTCAGACATTCGAAGCGTGTGCGCAGTGAACGACCTTGTAATAATTTCGCGGGGCTCACACCGGTAGTACAGTGTTCGGTGTTACGATATACGAGTAGAAACCTATTAAGCGCGATATCGATATTCACACCCTGTACCAGTGCCTTTTTTATAACCCGCTTGCTCATTCTAACCGCATTCTCAGCTGCGCCATTCGAAGCCGGGTGATAGGGTGCTGAAAATATGTGTTCTATACCGTTATCCTTAAGAAATAACTGGAATTCCTGACTAGTAAATGGCGGACCGTTGTCACTCACTATCTGTCTTGGCAGACCGAATCTAGCCCACATTTCCCTTAATTTGCTTATTAAATTTTTTGCCGAAATGGAACTCATAGCAGTGACTTCGACCCATTTAGAATGAGCGTCCACGGTGACTAAGTAAGTAACGCCCCCTATCGGCCCTAAAAAATCGAGATGCAGTCGCGACCACGGGCGCTCTGGCCACAACCACGGGCGCGGCTCGTGTCGCTCCGGCTCGTCCGCCACGCGCGCGCACACCGAGCAGGCGCGGCACACGGCCTCCACCGCCTCGTCGATCCCCGGCCACCACACGTAGCTGCGAGCGAACTGTTTCGTCTTGGTGATCCCCATGTGAGCCTCATGTAACTCTGCGAGAACTTTCTCCCTGCAACTAGAAGGTACCACTACTCTGTGACCCCACATGACGCACCCCAGTTCCTCGTATAACTCTTTTTGTCTGTGAAAGTATGGTTTGATATCTTTTATTTCGATATCTTGCGGCCAGCCGTCCCGTATATAACCGAGGACCCGTCCTAGTATCGCGTCCCTCGCGGTTTCCCGCTTTAAACTATTATTGTCTATTAATAAGGCCTCTGACGCGAAATGTAAATAAGTTTGTTCCGGAAATTCTCGATTTTCCTCCGACCTACTCTCTTTATGGGTAGAAATCATTCGCGACAATGCATCCGCCACATTATCATTAGTTGAGACGTATTCGATATCGAAATCGTAAGCTGTTAATATTAAAGCCCATCTCTGTAATCTACTGGCCGTCATGCTAGGAATACCTTGGTGTGGACCGAATATTGTGACTAACGGTTTATGATCCGTCCGCAATGTAAACCGTCGCCCGTAAATATACTAGTGAAACTTTTTCACAGCAAATACAATAGCTAACGCCTCCTTTTGTATCTGACTGTAGTTGCATTCCGCGGCGGTGAGCGCGCGCGACACACACATGACAGGGCGCTCGCGGCCGGCCGCGTCGCGCTGCGCCAGCACGGCGCCGAGCCCGCGCGCGCTGGCATCACACGTCACCACTAACGGCGCGCCCGGCTCGTAGTGGCTCAGCGCGACCGCGTCACTCAAACGTCTCTTCACTACAGTGAAAGCCTGCTGTTCTAATTTACCCCATTTCCATGTCGAGTTTTTTTTTAGTAGTTCGTAAAGTGGCTGTAAAATGGTACTCAAATTGGTCACGAAACGGCTATAAAAATTGACCATTCCTAAAAATGACCGAAGTTCCGAAATATCTTTGGGTGGTGATATCAACAGAATCGATTCTATCTTGTCAGGATCGGGGTGGATTCCCTCTTTATTCATTACATAACCCAAATATTTCACTTTTTCTACAAAAAATTCACATTTTTCCCTTTTTAATTTAAGACCGTACTCTTTCAATTTATCTAGCACTTTACGTAAAGTATGTATATGGTTTTCAATAGTGTCCGAAGCGATCAAAACGTCATCCAAAAATACTACGACCCCCTCGATATCTTTTAACAAGTTAACCATTATTCTTTGAAAAATTCCCGGACTGGATGCTAAGCCGAAAACAAGTCTGTTATACATAAACAAACCGCGATGGGTGTTAATTACTGTGTACTTTTTGGTATCGTCAAGCTCGATCTGATTGTATGCCTGTGGTAAGTCTATTTTGCTGAAAAATTTACTTCCCCCTAATTGCGACAATAAGTCGTCAATTTTAGGCACTGGGTACTTGTCGACACATAAGACACGATTGAGGGTTACCTTGTAATCCGCGCATATTCGAATAGCTCCATCCGATTTATTGACAATAACGAGAGGAGTCGCCCAGTCCGAGCACTCGACGGGCTCAATGACGCCCGCGCGCAGCATGGCGTCCAGCTCGGCGTCCACGCGCTCCCGCAGCGCGTAAGGCAGCGGCCGCGCGCGGCAGAACACCAGGGCCGCGTCCGCACGCACCGCCAGCCGAGCTCGCCCACCCGTGAAGCGCCCCAGCCCGCCGTCGAACAACTCAGCATAGCTGGAATACAATTCATTTACTGCATAAGATACATTCATGGCTGATTCGTTTAACCTGTTTACATTAAATTTTGGTACGCTGATATCAAGTTCTGACAACCACTGTCTGCCTAATAAAGTAGCAGTACCGTTATTAATAACATATAAGTCTAAAACTTTGCTAGACCGCCCATATGTCACATTAACCTCGCAGTAACCTAATGGCTTTATTTTTGTTCCATCATAAAAGGTTAGTGCTAAATCACATGGTAATAATGGTAAATGATTAAATGTATCTTCATACGTGGTTTTACTAATACACGACAACGCCGAGCCAGTGTCTATTTCCATGTTTAAGTTATGTCCACTCACTAATAAACACAAACTCACCGGCTTGTACTGTGACAGCGACATTTGCATCACCGGTTCTTCCTCGGGTGCCTCGTGGTACTCACTCAATGTCGCCCCATCGTCTGCATTGACATAATTTGTTTTCGGTCTCTGATTATGTCCTCCGCGACCGCTGTTCCGGCTTTTCTTTCCAAAGCCCTGTACATTCGCCGCGTTTCCGTTGTAGGCGCCCGGCGCCACCGACTGGTTATTTGTGAAACACACGCGTCGTAAGTGGCCCATCACGCCACACTTGCTGCATATGTAGGTTCTGAACTTGCACTCGCTGGCAACATGATCGATACATCCGCAAGCTCCGCATAGCGAACCGCGCACCTCCGCGCGGCCTGCGCCGACGCCGCCGCCACCGCCTCCCGCCACTGCGCTGTGCCGGGTATGGCGGGCTCGCTGGCCGACGCGCATGGCGTTCAGCCCCCCGTATGCCCCGCCGCTGCCCTCGCCGCGCAGCTGACCCGCGGCCTGCAATGACGTCACCACTGCGCCCGACTCCACAAGCGCCGCGTCCCGCTCCGCTGCTTCCAGCGATCCCGCTAAAATCACTGCCTTGTCATAGGACAATAATTTTTCTTCCGCGAATAATCTCTGCCGTATGACGTCACTTCGAAGTCCGCACACCAACTGAGCCCGTAAATTGTCCTGTAGGACTGCACCGAATTCACAATGTCTAGATAGTTTCTTTAATGCCGCCACGTAATCACTGATCGATTCACTGTCTGTTTGTCTTCTTTGCCTAAAGCGATAACGTTCCGCCATCGGAGACGGTTTCGGTTGCAAATGATTACGTAATAGTACAACTGCATCCAAATACGTAAGTTCCGCAGGTTTCTTAGGACTCGCGAGGGTGGATAACAGTTCATACGCACTTTCACCCATAACCGCGATCAAGGTCGGCAATTTAATTTCGTCCTTCACTGAATTTGCCACAAAATACATTTCTAGCCGCTCCACGTAAGCAGTCCAGTTACCGGTTTTCACGTCAAACTCACTAATCTTTCCGATCGACATTTTGCACGCTGATTGTTCGCAGTCTAAATTTTCCGTCTTTTCTATTTTCACGTATTTTTCGCCGATTTTCACCATTAAAATCCTCGTCGCCAGTGAGACAAAGGAAAACACGTCCGTACAGTTCAACCATTTATTGTGAGAGAGGGAGAGGTCACAAACTACCTTCCTAATGCTAACAATAAGCTTACCCTACATTACAATATTTTCTTCACCATTCGGTCTTCACTCATTCGCTCAACGTGCCCAAACCATCGAAGCACGCCCTTATCAATTTTTGTGATAAGGTCATCTTTCAAACCTGCCATATTGCGAATCTCTTCGTTTCGCTTTCGGTCGGCCATGGTCACGCCGCACATTTTACGAAGAGATCGCATCTCCACTGCATTCAACTTGCTTTTATGCTTCTTCTGGCATACCCAGGTTTCGCTGCCATATAACAAAGTCGGTACCAACACTGCGTTATGTATTGCAAGGCGTGCACTCTTCACTACGCCTTGCCTTTTGACTAACGCAGCCAGGGCACCACTGACTTTGTTCCCGGCAGTGACACGCCTGTCCACATCTAAATCACATCTTCCATCCCGGCTAAAAGCACTCCCCAAGTATACAATTTCATTTACCTGTTCTAGACATTCCTGATTTACCCATATTTCACACTTTGTTCTCTCTTCGTCCCTTTCAAATACCAGAACCTTAGTTTTATTAGCATTCAAACGGAGACCTTTAATTTCACATTCCTCTTTCATACACGTGACTAATGCCTGCAGTTCTGCCTCTGATGGTGCAATAAGCACTGCATCATCAGCATACAGCAGACAATTTACTTTAATGTCACCCAATTTCACACCCAAACAGCTATCTTTCAGCTTCTGTAAACAGCTGTCGAGATACAGTATGAACAGCCAGGAAGACATGACACAACCTTGTTTTACGCCCGTTTGGACGCTAAACATTGGTGACAGGTCATGCCCTACCCGCACACAGGCTTTACAGTCACAGTAAAGTGACTGCACAGCCCTTAGCAATCGGCCATCCACACCGTACCCCGGCAACAGTTCCCACATTTTCTTCCTTACAACCTTATCAAATGCTTTCTCATGATCCACAAAAGCACAGAAAATCTTCTGGTTAGCAGCCAGAAGCTTCTCCGTGATCATGCGGAGAGAAAACATTTGATCCGTGCATCCTCTTCCAGGTCTAAATCCGCATTGTGCCTCCCATAGAAATCTTTCCGATTTCTCTTGCATCCTACGTGTCAAAACCTTCGAGTAAACTTTACTTGCTAAACTGGTCAAGCTGATCGCCCGATAGCACCCGCAGTCAAAATGTGAACCTTTACATTTATATAAAGGCACAATGACTGCGGATCGCCAATCATCCGGAACATCCCCCGTCCGCCAGCACAAATTGCACAGCAGATAAAAGCTGTCCCAGACGCGAGGCCCACCATACTTGACCATTTCAGCAGTAACTCTGTCTAGTCCCGCAGCCTTACCACATTTCAAACTTCGAATCGCACGTTCAATCTCTTTCATACTGATGACCTCAGTGTCATCGAGGTCCGGGTCTGGCGTACCAGTCACGGCGTCATCCCCGGATCCTTCACTAAGATCATCACACGCATACATTTCTCTATAAAATTCGCTCCATCGCTGCATGACGTCCGATTTTTCTGTGAGGACGTCATTAGTTCTCGAAAGCACTTTGTTCATTCTTAAGGCCGTCGCACCACTTCGAGTCCTTCCAACCTCTTTCCAGAAGAGTTTGGAGTTCTCCTTAAAGTTGTGCGACAACCTTTCGTCCGCTTCTATTCTACACCTTTCACGCATTTCCTCAATCAATGCTTTCGTGTGAACTTTCTGCAGCTATCTTTCTTTCATCTTCTCTCTCATATCCTTATTATTACTAGAGGCCAAGTAGTCTAACCATGCTTTCTTCTTCTTCTCTACAGCTTCTTTCACTTCATCTTTTACTATTGCCTCTTTTTATTGTTCCACACACTAATTCCGCTGCACTTACCATTCCATCCCTAAGGTTCTGCCATGTTCTTTCTACACATTCATTTCTGCCATCGATGGTGTCAAGCTTTTCGGCTACTCTCGCATGATATTTGTCCCTAGTATCCGCATCCTGAAGCTTCCAGCTTCGGATGCGACAGACCGACTGTGGTTCTGTTACTGCCGTCCGGTAGCGCCAACCCACGAACAGACCCCTAAATCTAGTAATCACTAGATAGTGATCCGTTCCCAGGTCAGCACCCCTGAACACTCGCGTATCCATCACCTGTTTTCGCAGTCGGTCATCCACCAGAAACAAATCGATCATACTTCTCTCATTCTTTCTTTCTCTAGTATACATATGGATTTTCTTGTGATTAAACATAGTGTTTGTCACAAGAAGACCCTTTTCCTTGCATACTGCCAGTATAAGCTTGCCAGCATCATTAACCCTTTTATCGCCAAACTTTCCAAGCACTGACTCGTACCCTGGTCGAGCGGTACCAACCCATCCATTCAAATCACCACACACAACAATTCTTTCGTTTCCCCTAGCCAAATCTAGAACTTCTCTTACATTCTCCCAAAACTCCTCCAGCTCAGCCCTGGACGACGAAGCTACCGGCGCATTAACAGCCAAAAGGAATAACTTCGTCAGTCCCAATTTAAAGCGAACCCAGAGAAGTCTTGAGTTCACAACCTTATATTCAGTCATAACATCGACCAACCGAGACGACAGCAGCACCCTCACTCCCTGGTGGGCGCTCTCGCTCTCCGGGACTCCGGACCATAGAGCTAACGCCCCGCCAGGAAGTTCTTCAGTACCACTGCCCTTCCGTTTGGTCTCCGACATACACACGACATCTAATTCTCTTTCTTTCATTATTTCAATGAACTCATTCGTCTTATCTTTCATGCCTCCTCTAACATTCCACGTGCCAACTCTGCACTCTGTCCTCCACCTTCCCCGTTTCGGGCTGTGCGTGACGAGTGGCGGTCCCCATCGCCGCTTAGCGCGCTGCATTCCACACCAACGGGGACGAGCTGGTGTGCGTCGTCTTGGGGGGACGCCCTAACCCTCGTTAGCATGAGTGCGCAGCTGTGTAGAATTGCAGCCCTGAAAAGGGCTGGCAGGGGTCGCGACGAGCACGCTTCTACAATGACCCCCAAAGTTTAAGTTTACTTACCTCTTGTAGGGGACAATGACGATATAGTATTATTTGCTGATGATACCTCTTTAATTTTCAAACTCAAACGACAGTTAATTAATTATGACGATGTAAATAATGCTCTATCAAAATTGGTACATTGCTTTAACGCCAACAATATGCTCTTAAACGGCAATAAGACAAAGTGTATTAAATTTACAATACCTAATGTAAAACATTCGAATACCAATGTGCTGTTAAATGGGTAGGAGTTGAGTCTTGTGGATACCACTGTTTTTCTTGGTATTACTATTGACGCAAAACTTCAATGAGGCCCCCATATATCTAAATTAGCAAGCAGACTTAGTTCTGCAGCATATGCTGTAAGAAAAATTAGAAGTCTCACAGATGTTGAGACAGCTAGATTAGTGTATTTTAGTTAGTTTCATAGCGTAATGTCTTATGGAATTTTGCTATGGGGTAATGCGGCTGATATTGAAGCTATATTTGTTTTGCAAAAGAGAGCCGTACAGGCGATTTATAACCTAAATTGTAAAGATTCCCTCAGAGAAAAATTTAAAGAGATAAACATATTAAGTTAGTCATCGCAATATAAATATTTATGAGAATGTAATGTATGTGCATAAAAACATAAATAGCTTTAATAAGAATAAGGATGTGCATACTCTAAATACTAGGAACAAACATAAGCTTGTAATGCCAGTTACTAGACTCCACAGAATCAGTAATTCATTTATGGGGCAATGTATACGCTTTTACAACAAAATCCCAGAACATATTCAAAGTTTGTCAATAAACAAGTTTAAAAGTTTTATTAAAGAGAAACTGTACAAAAAGGGTTATTATAATATCAAGGAATACATGAATGAAAATAACCCCTGGGAATAGGGTGATCGCCACCATGCTGGTTTTATGAAAAATCATTCAAAAATTGTATAAACAAAATTATTGTTAAGTGAAATTATGTATGAAAAAAAGTCCCGCTGGGTTTCTTGCTGGTTCTTCCCAGGACTGAGGTATTTTCCGAACCAGTGGTAAATAAAAAATGACTCAATAAGTATTATGTAATAATCAATATTGAATAAAAAATTATTCTATTCTATTCTATCCTCATATATTTCCTCCACCTCCTCATCGGGGTGTGCCGAGGTACCGTTGGTGCGTAAACCTGTATGACCTTCAGCAAATACAGCTTTAAAGCTATATAGGTTTTATTGTCAAATTAGAACATGTTGGTGTGACCCATTAATTGGTATTTAGTTTAATTTTAAAAAGTAGATATTTTATGTTTTATAGCAAAATTAAATTTTAGACAATTAAATTATTTAAAAATTAATTATAAATTAACTAATAGCGAAAGTATAAGTAAAACGGATTAGTAAGCTGAAGTGGCAATGGGCCGGCCATATAGCTCGAAGAACCGACAACCGTTGGGGAAGAAAGGTTCTCGAGTGGCAGCCTCGTACCGGCAGGCGAAGTGTAGGGCGTCCCCCCACTAGGTGGAGTGATGACCTGGTAAGATATGCAGGAAGTCTATGGATGCAGGTGGCTCAGGACCGTGCTTTGTGGCACTTTATGTTTTATAGCAAAATTAAATTTTCGGTACTTAATTGAAAAAAAATAATTATAAATTAACTAATAGCAATAGAGGTGGTACAATTTCGGATTGTGCTGGAGCCTTTAAGGAACAGTTAAATAGCATACAGCTTAATTTTAAAAAGTAGGTACATATTTTATGTTTTATAACAAAATTAAATTTTCGATACTTAATTTATTGTAAAATTAATTATAAATTAACTAATAGCAACAGAGTTGGTACAATTTCGGATTCTGCTGGAGCATTTAAAAAGCAGTTAAATAGCATACAGCTTAGTTTTAAAAAGTAGGTATTTTATGTTTGATAGCAAAGTTAAATTTTCGATACTTAATTTTTTTAAATTAATTATAAGTTAATTAATAGCAACAGAGATGGAGCAATGTCGGATTCTGCTGGAGCGTGTAAGGAGCAATTAATTGGTATTTAGTTTAGTTTTAAAAAGTATATATTTTATGTTTTATAGCAAAATAAAATTTTCGACAATTAAATTATTTAAAAATTTATTATAAATTAACTAATAGCAATAAAAGTGGAAAATGTTTTGATTATGCTGGAAAATTTAAGGAGCAATTAATTAGTTTACCGTTTAATTTATAAAAATGATATTTTATGGTTTATAGAAAATTTAATTTTCGACGCTTAAATTTAAAAAAAAATAATTATTAATTAATTAATAGCAATAGAGGTAGAGCAATATCGGATTCTGCTGGAGCATTTAGGGAGCAATTAATTGGCATGCAGTTTAATTTTAAAATGTAAATATTTTATGTTTTATAGCAAAATTAAATTTTTAATACTTATGTTTTTTAATTAATTTAATATTAACTAATAGCAATAGAGGTGGAGCAATTTCGGATTCTGCTTGAGCATGGAACAATTAATTGACATACAGTTTCATTTTAAAATGTTGATATTTTATGTTTTATAGCAAAATTAAATTTTTGAGAATTAAATTATTTAAAAATTAATTATAAATTAACTAATTGCAATAGAGGTGTAGCAATTTTAGATTCTGCTGGAGCATTTAGGGAACAATTAATTGGCATTCAGTGTAATAAACAAAATGTTTGACGCTAACTTCCTTCTGGTGATTTGTATCACATCAAAGCACTTATTACATCATTTACATTTATAGTTCATATGCATATTTGCGATTATGAAGAGCGGCTTAAACGATCTGTATTTAAAAGTAACTACCTTTAAACCTTTTCTATATTCTACTGAATCGCTTTATGTATACCACTGTGGCGTTTTAGTTTCTGTCTATACATAATGACTGGCAACGAATAGGTAATGCTTCTACATCCGATACCAACTGTAAATCTTTTGCTCCCAAACTCCTGCCACGTTGACATGTATGTAATTTTATTACGTAGTTCGATTTATTCTGTAAACCCTTTTATGATTAGGGTAATTTTATAATTATAGAAGTTGTTAAGTTAACGTTTATACCTATAGTTGTACAACTGTAGGTATAAACGTATAAATTTTAAAACGTTGTATTCTGTAATTTTAAACTGTAATGTTATTTTTTGGAAGATAGATTGTTTTGTACACTATACATTATTATTAATGTTTTTATTGCTTTTGCAGATAGTATTTCCACGCATGTTATTGATATATATATATATATATATATATATATATATATATATATATATATATAATTTCTTCCTATTTGGGCCCATTTTTAGTCGTTAAAAAAGTGAGGTCGCAGTCAATCCGCAAACTTTTAATGCTCATTATCAAGGAAGCCCACGTATTGTGACGGGTAACTACAGTTTTTTAAAGAAAAAGTAACTGGGTTGAAAAAATTTCTTCAGAATCTGGATGAAAAATCTTTGATGAATTAAGAAGGATTTGAAGAAACAGAACTTATTAAGCGTTAAATTAAGAAAAAAAATTAAATTTTGGAAGCTCCCACGAGCTAAGTATTCACCACAATTGCGATGTTTTGCTTTAACTCTTAATACTGATACAAGAATTTCTTTCTTAATGAAAAAGCGAACCCACAAAAATGTTTATGTTATATTGTTTAAATTATATAAACATTATATTTATTAGTTAAATAATAGGTAATTATAGTAGCAATAAATAAAGTCCTTCTTTATTATAATATCAACCTTTACATCGATAATGCGTATCGACAGTTGTTACATCCATGCACTGACTTAGAAGTACCCATGGCCACAGAACACAATTACTCTTTATCAAGAGAAGAACGCCAACTTCATACTAAAAAACGGAAACACGTGTTTATATGTGTATACGAAAAGCGCTACGGTGGACGCCCATATAAAACTTTTTGGCGGGAATTTCAAACCTTTGTATTCTGTAACTTTAAACATTTTATTTAAGGCTTATTCGAGTAATTTTGGCTCAAGCCTCACAAACCTATGGGGTAAATATCCATATATTTGAGAGGTTGCACCAAAATTACTCGAATATAATTTAGATTGGTATGTGGGATAAAATAAAAGTATAAATAAGTATAGTTATGTAATTTTATTTTCTGGAAGACAGATTTTTATATAAACTACACGTTATTATTGATGTGTTTTATTGCTTTTGCACGTAATATTTCCACGCACGTTACTAATATATAACACATGTTATTGTCAGAGAGTTATTCTTCACAGAACATTAACGTAAATTTAAATCAGCAAAATTCTCATGATGAAAAATTTACTCAGCCCAAATTCGTGATCTGAAACAGATACAATTCGAGTCAATATAGTAATAAACCCTACAAATAACAGCCAATAAATTCGAAATGTCTATAGCCTTACCACAATATTGTCATAAGTTTTTCTTTTCCTATCATAGGAAACTTGCAGAAAGTGATCAGATGATTTTGTGCTTTTTATTTACACAACACTTAACTTACTTTCGATGATGATCACAAATCGTGCATAAAACTTTGAAATAATGAATTCATTTATAGTCAATATGTTATACAGAATTAACATCTCACAAAAAATCTTTACTGTACATTCACGACGATATTATGACTGTATATTTGCGTACATACGAAAATGAAGTCCATCTAACTGAATTTAAGCAAAAATGAATAATAAATATTAAAAACTAAACCTATGAAATAAATTTCATAAAATATTTTCAATATGAAAGACGTTGACAAACAAACGTCATTTTTTCTTCTTCTATTAATTCATGGCTTCTTTTGATAAAATTCTGCTAATATTTAATAATTTTATTTAAATCAATTAATAGGTAAACTAATTGTGCGAATCTCAGAGTAATATGTATGTAATTATACTTTATAGAGCAAACCAATAAAAGTTTAACACCGAATTAACATCTTTATATTCATCCCATATAATATGAAATTGATTATCTAATTTTTAAAATGGCAATCTAAAACAAAATTAAAGAAAGAGACAGCTATATTTTATCTCGCTTTATTTTAACAAGTCCAACACGCATATTGACAAAATCATGATTGTGTGCAGATTTTTCAGCTTTCATACAAAGTTGCCTCACCCTGCCCATGGCTGTATGGTACTTGTCAATGTACAATGTCATTGCTCCTGTATAGGACAGTTACTATACTCTTTGGTCAGTTGCGTCACTTCATTACACTGTTATAGTGCCACCAACTTATCTGTGAACTGACAGCTTGGCGCTTCTGCGCTGAAGTGTTGCCAGTTCAGGAATATTCCCATCTAAGGGGAATATTCCTATCTATTCCTAGATAGAGTCCACATACTAGGGTAATAAATTAGTCACGGAATAAAAAGACTAGAACACAGATTTAACAGATATATGTCCAAGAACAAGAAGAAACAAAAATATCATAATTGAACAAATTAAACTTTAATTAAATAATATTACTTTATGCCTTTTTTACCGGGAGTTGTAATTTGCGTTCCTGCGGTTTATGCGGTTTCCGGTTCTTTAACTATTTTGGAAATGAATCCTTGACGTTAGTCAAGATGTTAGTTGATTTTAGATGTTAATCTAAAAAAGAAATGGATTGCATTAAGCAATCCATTTATCGGAAATACGAAAGGAAGGAACAAAACATAGCAATACTAACCTGTAGCAGCTGATAGTCTTTTATAGACCTAATTGAAAGGCATCATCGGTGCTTGCCCTCGAGCTTCTTGCTCACAAAAGTTTAATACTTTTAAAATAATGTTTCGGGCATCACTTTCAATGGTTTTCGGCATTTTTTATTTTTCTATAAACTCTCAAAACAATGACGTATCAAGTGACATTTGATTAAATGGCGGCTGTAGTTCACAATTTTGCCGCAGCTGTCAGTTCACAGATAAGTTGGTGGGACTATATGACCATTTGACTTGACTTATTTTTGGTTTTTAACATGTACTTTTCGATGACGCTATCCACATATAATTTATTTCGCCCTAGTCAAGAATTTACAGCACTCCATATTTTTCATATCCCCTTTAAAGTCTATTAGGCACTTCTTTCTGTAATTATTTATATCAACATCACAACTTTATGATAACTGTCAGGTCCTTACGGTAAGACAACTGTTTATATTAAACGTACTTAACGATCATTCAGAAACAACATAGTTTATTGCTATACAAGCCAATGAACTTAAATAAACGCAGGAAATTTTCCGTAGATACAACAAATTTTTAAACAATTTTTATAAGAAGATTCTTTGCATTTTTAGGACCACACTTATATAATAAACTAAATAAAACATTAGACATTTACCACCTTAATAAAGTAGATTGTAAAAAAACTGTACAGATTTACCTTCAAAAATTAAATTATAATCAAACTAAAAACCTTCTTAGTATTCAGAATTAAACATAAATTATTATATAACTCACACGCAATGCTACATGTATAAAAGTAATAATATCAAGACACACACACACACACACACACATATACACATACACATACACACAAATATATACACACATTTTACACACGCCTCTCCTTAAATTGCTCACATACATTACACTCATTACACAAATACTTCTAACAGTCATACATTACATATCTTAAGAGAGAGGAATGACATTATTATTATTAGTAATAAATATTTTCTTGTTTGTGCCTTATATATATTATATATATTATAAGTAATAACTTAGCATATGGAACATAACATATCATCCATTAAATTTCATTGTACCTAGGGCTATGTTAGCATAAGGTACAAACTCGTTAGACAATATTAATTAATTAACTTTTGCTTGCATCCTAATATTTATGTAACTTAACGGTGGGGATATGGCGAATGAGCGCTATACGGCGGCGGATTGACAAAAGACTATTTATTAGCGAAGTTTTTTATGCGTGAACGGTTTCAAACTGTTTCATGCAAAAATAAACCTTATACCATATCACAAGAGCACATGGTACTTCATAGGTCTATTCGGCCATATGATAGTAAAACGACGGCAATTCAACCATTTTAAGCAAAATTAAATAATAAGACAAACGCATTGTTTTTTTTTAACAGGACACTTGCTTTTGAGCGATCGCTATGAGTGATATTATTTGTTACTTATTGGACTATTTTTCCACAACATTATTTAAAACCCCCAAAGTAAAAAAAGTACCAAGTACAAGTTAAAAAAGGTTGTCAACCCCTAAAAATTACAAATTTTCAAAATATCCAGAAACGAAGCCGCATGCATGAACTACTTGCAAAATAATGAATATTTTGTTTTAGATAAATTTTCCAAAAACGCAATTTGAGCGAGATATAACGATTTTTAAAAAGACACGACTCGTGTGTCATACGCCACACGCAAAAGTAATCGATGGCACGCACTGAATCGATTAAACGCACACTTCTTTCGTTACAAACGTGAATTCGCTTCTTACTTATAATAGTATTCCCCCTCCTCTTCTGTCTTCTTTAGTCCGGCTAAACATTTCAAATTCATTTATTTGATATCTATACGTCTCATGCTTCTTTGTATTAATTTCTGATAAACATATTATGTCTAAATTATTAATACAATTTTTTAATATAACCAATAACTCATTGAAATGTTTCCTCATGGAGTATATATTTACATGTATTATTTGTAGTTGAGTTATGTTTGCAGTTACTGAATCATGCCACGTTTATACATCTGAAAATCTAAAGTATTCAATATCTTGCACATCTTGTTGCGGAATAAAATTATGAGACATGGTATTTATTCCCCTCCTGTGTTGTTCTATGAAATGCGCTATGGAAATGCGCAATGGATTACTTAGGTTATAATATATGGCGTAGGAGAGTTGCCTTGAATCATAAAAATTCAATGGATGGTGGCGCCATCCATAATTTGTTTTCAAAAATTTTTGTTTATAGTTAGTCTTATGCCTTCACAGATCTCGGTAGTTTGGAAAAATAAAACGAAATTTACTTACAAAATAAAAATAAGTGCACCAAAAAATAATTGGTGATGTTATTAATAACAAATTATCATTTTAACATAAAAATACTTAATAATTATCGAACCAATCGATAAAGATAATAATTATGATACTAAGAACCAGCATAATATTATAATAAAAAAATAAATAATTGTCATAATAAATTGTTATTCTTGTTTCATTGCAAGTACCCTTTTTATATATCACTAGCTGTTCCCCGTGACTTCGCCCGCGTGTAATTAAGGGTTTTAATTATATTGCTCAGAGCCCTAAAACATTTTCTCAAATATAAGTAGCCTAAGTTACTCCTTACAACATCAGCTATCTGCCAGTGAAAGTCTTGTCGAAATCGGTCTAGCCGTTTCGGAGATTAGCCGGAACAAATAGACAGACAGACAAAAATTTTAAAAATTGTATGTTTGTTATAAGTACCGTATAAACATTCATATGAATTTAGTAAAAACTGTTACTTTAACATTACAAACAGACACTTCAATTTTATTTATTTGTATATATATATATATATATATATATATATATATATATATATATATATATATATATATATATATAGCGAATTAGTTCGGATTCAATTTGTAGGAGACGCTAGTAGTTCCATTTTGTCTGCAATAAAATAACGTCAGATGGCTCTCTTTTCCTGTATATACTTATTATACTCTTTGTTTTATACTGTCTATTGCGCAGCCAAACGGACAACTTCAACCATGAACAAAAAAACAAACAAAAACGAAACATTTGTACAGTTTACCCCCAGTAAAAGTGAAACCTTCAAATAAAATGAAATTTGAAATAAAAATATTTCACGGCAAATGGTTTATTTAGATTTATACTTATATAGATATTTATTTATTAGAAATGATTTCAACCACAAGTGTGGCATAAAATATAAGATAAAGGTTTAATTTTGTAGAAAACTAGCTGTTCCCCGCAACTTCGCCTACGCGTACTTTATTACGATTGGATTTCATGAGTTTTAATTTTTTGCGCGGAACCCTAATTCTTTTTTAAAAATAATAGTAGCCAAAGTTACTACTTATAACATCAGCTATCTGCCAGTGAAAGTCCAGTCAAAATCGATCCAGCCGTTTCGGAGATTAGCCGAAGCAAACAGACCGACTTTTTTTGCCATCAGTGCGGCGACACTTAAAAGTGAGGTATAATACTCGTATTTGACAGATTTCAAAGCAGGAAAGTCAATTTGTTTGTAAAATGTAAAGGTTAATGTTTCTTTCTGTACTATTACCTATATTTTATATTGATAAGAATAAATAAACCAAATCAAAGATGTTCATAAAAGTAGAAAACTTTAAAAAAGTTAAAATCTGCAAAAAAGTAAAGAGCAAACATCTGACTCATTGTTTTGTGTATTAATATAATACTATTCTCTATTAAATTACATTGTGTAACAAAAAACTTTACCTCAGCGTCAACTAGCGACGTCTGGTGAGCAGAAAATTATTAGCCCTTGTTGCGTGCGAATTGATCCCCTGGACCTCTAAATCTTCTTTAGCGGTGTCTGCTCTAGTATGTAGTTCGTTATATCTCATTGGATACTTTTGTCATCGACCGTCTTAAGGCGGCTTAAGCTGCTATCAAAATCTCTCAAAACTGAGTAATGTAATGCATCAATATATTTTAGAGTTTTAAAGTACATTATTTTAAAGGTTAATTATTTCTTCTTACTTGACACTGGCAAAAGTATATCCTTTCGAGTCCATTACCAAAGTTAAACAAATGGTGAAGGATGAAGTTTCCGTCTTTGCCGTTTCCCGCGTTATTTCGTAACTGCCAAACTTCCAACAAAGGTATCAAAGTCAAACGTTTTATTTTGCAATTGTTCATTAGAGTATTGAGTTTATAGTAATTGGAATAATTGTTTAAAGTATTCTTCTTGCCTTTATTTCTTCATTTGTAGTTATTGATAATCATAGTAAAATTATATACTGTAAAATCACGAAGTTAAATCGAGTCATTTTTGCCGCGACATTCGTCAGGTACAATGGTTGGAAAAAGTAATAAGTTATACGTCTACAAAAGGGGTAAGATTTGATTTATACTACTTTATGAATACCCTCATATGTGTTTTATACACACATATTTAGCTCAATATCATAATCATTAACAGACTGCCATATGTACAGTGTACACTGCTGAACATTAGCCATAGTTTCCACGCTTGGTACGCAGGCGGGTTGGCTATAAAATATATTCTATACTGATGAAATTGTTGGTTAAAAGTAATAATGACCAAAACTAGTTGTTAAATCACTTGACCAATAGATTTAGGAACAAGAAAGTGTTTGATTTACACAAAACATATATTACCAATTGAGTTAAGAGAAAAGTAGATTTTCTTGGCTTAGCTAGTTTTGCGAAAGCTAGCATAGCTAGAGCAGAGACGTGTACTTGATTCTGTTGGGAAAAGTAATATCAGCAACAGTAGGTTGAGGTGCAGCTGGTGTGATCCTTGGGACACCCCAAAGCTGTGAACAACTAGTTCATCCAGCTAGGCATAGGAAAAACTAAGTCTTAGGCACAACTAATTTGCCCTAAAATGGGGTTTGGCAGTACATGAAGTGCTTTTGACAGCAGATTTGCTCAAAACTAGTTTGAACGGGGATTTAATTTTAAAAAAATGTGTATTTTTAAGCCTTCCCCTATGACATGGGTACTCCTTCGACTCTCCCGCTTCCATTTAAAAAAATATATATGAAATGCTTCAAATTGGTTATGAAATTTTAAGTTATTAAAAAAATATGTATTTCTGAGGTGGGAGTTGTGGCAAGGTATTCCCCTCCTCCCTTAACCTCTGCTACACATTTCAATCTAAAGTCCTTTCGACATGTTAAAATTAATCATATAATGTCATCCATGGGTGTTGTAAGAGGTAAAAGTGAAAAATGCAATATTACAGCTTTTGATAGGAAGCGGTTTATCATTTTATGCCTCCAAAGTTAACGGTGCAAGATGTTCTGCTTATCATCAATCTGCCTGACAAACATGAAAAGAATAATCTCAAAATTTAGGTAGGTGAAGAAGATGAAGCTATTAGACATATCAGATATTGGATATATTGATATCTAATATATAAAAATTTATGTTGGTTCATATTTTATGTGCTACCATACCATGATTCATCAGATTGCAGTAAAACTTAGTCAAGTTATAGGCATAGTACAATTAACTTACAGTAGGTGGGGCACATATTGCACCGACAGATTAATTTGAAAGATATATATAGAATATATATAATTTGAAATAGAATAGATATAATTTGAAATATATTCATTCAATTTTAATGAATCTATTGTCATTCCTAATTAAACAATACGACTTTTCTAAATTTAAAGCAATATAGGTCCCACAATTATTTATTCTGCGGCAGCAACACACTAGGTAGCAGCTATTATATTATAAACAATTCATTTTTAGGTGGAAGAATGGAAGAGGTGCATATAGACAAAATAACATCGAGAATCAAGAAACTTTGCTATGGATTAAATATGGATTTTGTTGATCCTGTAAGTTAATATTAATATACATTTAAAGGCATAAAATAAAGTGCCCCATATGATTCATATTATTTATCTTGTTCCTTGACAGGTATCAATAACATTAAAAGTCATCAGTGGTATTTACTCAGGAGTAACAACAGTGGAATTAGACAACTTGGCTGCTGAAACAGCAGCTACTATGACTACAGATCATCCGGACTATGCTGTACTAGCTGCAAGATTAGCCATATCTAATCTACACAAAGAAACTAAAAAACATTTTTCAGGTGAGTGTTTATAGTAAAAATAAGTTCTAAATTATTGATTTACCTCAGTAACCATAAAATTAAATTATCTGCTGGCTTTGCCCCTTTTATTTCATACAGATTAATTCCCTGGTGAATCATATCTTAATCAAATCTGAATCAATAATGAATAAGATCCAACTAAACAGTTTGGTTGGATCTTATTCATTTATTACAATTATGCTTCACATATCATGTTATAGTATGTGCCATATCGATTGAGAAAAACGGACAATGACCTCAGATATGAGCCGAGTGTCAAAAGGCGTAACTTACAAAATCTCAATTTAGATGTGATAACAATATTTAAATATTGATATTATTCCCACTTCTAGGTCAGCACATATGTTTTGTTTTTTTGTTTCTTAAATAATATTGTCTGTGGTTCCTATAAACATAGTAAAATCTTACGGTACATCGCGAAAAATGTGTTATATTTTATATTTCAATTTATGGTAAGTAACGCAGCAATTCATTTAATAACAGTTTCATATTAAAAAAATATTTGAAGCAATATAATCACCATATTGAGCTTTTGCAAATTCATCCCTTTAAAATAAACAAAACGCGCGTTACGTCAGTTCGTTCTAAAAGAAACGTGACAATGGCAGCCAGAGATGCGTCACCTTTTTTGGGCCGGTCCGCCATTTTGTTTTCATTCGTGTTCGGATAGCGCTTGCGTGTGTACGTCTCGGGTAATTCATAGCATTCATTGCATTGTTTTAGTTGAGTTTTTACTGTTAAATTTGTTATATCGTTAAGTTTTTGTTTTTTGAATCTGTTATATTAGTTTTACTGTGACGGTCGTTACTAAATCGACATGAGTTCAGGAGAATTTGGTGAAGGACCCGGTCCTTCAACATCAAGTGGAAAGAGACGTCGCCGACCCATAATAAACGTAGCAGGTACGTACAAATAGGTACAAATGCGACGACGTAGCCTTTCTATTTCTTAAAGCGCTCTTTTTATGTGACCATGTGGTATTTATTTTCTAAAACAATATGTATTTATGTGATGTAGTACTATGGTAGTATATTTTTGTCATTTATTTACAGGCCCATCTTCTGGAGCACCTTTAACGTCACCAGTAAAAAAGAGAAAACCTACCACTTTGTCGGTCGGGGAACAAGAGATTATCATTAATGTATACAAATATGTCAAAAACACCTGGCCCGAAGACGTGTATCCTTCAAACGTTAATATGGTAGAAAAGGTTTCGGAGATCTCAGGAGTCAGCAAGAGCACTATATATCGCGTATTAAGCGTGTATAGAGATTCCCATAAAATACCAGAAAAGGGAATAATTAATAAAAGAAAAAAGTCTGTAATTGACAAGTTGGACGATTTTGATAAATCGGCTATAAGAGCGAAAGTGCATCAGTTCTTTCTTGCAGGAGAATTACCGACTTTAGACAAAATTTTGCTCAGTATAAATCAAGATGACCAGTTGCCAAACTTGAGCAAAACTTCCCTGCGACGTGTGTTGCGCCATTTAAAATTCAAATATATAAAGAGAAACAGAAAAAGTGGTCTAATAGATCGCCCAGAGATAGTTCTGTGGCGTACCAGATATTTGAGAGAAATACAAATATTAAGAAACGAGGGACGTAACATTTTTTACCTTGACGAAACATGGATTAACGCAGGTCATACTATGGGAAAGGTATGGGAAGACACCACAATTGAATCTTCTCGTCAATCACGGTTAGAAGGCTACTCTACTGGCGCGAAAGCCCCTTCGGGTAAAGGAAAGCGATTAATAGTTGTACACGTTGGCAATGAAAATGGCTTTTTGGAGGGATGTGATTGGGTATTTGAATCATCATCTACTGGTGACTACCATGAGAGTATGGACGCTCTCCATTTCGAGGACTGGTTTAGAAAAGTAATAGAAAAACTGCAAAGCGGCGATGTCATAGTTATGGATAACGCTAGTTACCACTCCAGACGTTTAGAAAAAACCCCAACAATGTCTTGGCGGAAACAAAATATGCAGGAATGGCTAGAATCTAAACAGATCGCATACGTGCCCTCGGACACAAAGACCCACTTAATGGAAAAAATAAAGGCAGTTAAAGATAACTATCGAAGTTACGTCACCGACGAGATGGCAAAAGAAAAAAGCATCACAGTGGTAAGGTTACCTCCTTATCACTGTGAGCTTAACCCCATTGAACTTGTGTGGGCAGATGTGAAAGGGTACGTTGCACGAAAAAATACAACTTTCAAGTTAAAAGATGTTAAAAATTTACTTAAAGATGGTTTAACTCAAATCACGCCAGATAAATGGAAAAACTGTGTTCAGCATGTCCTTAAGGTTGAACAAAAAATGCGTGGCATGGATGATAGAATTGACCAAACTGCAGATCGCTTTATAATTAATGTTACAGATAGTTCATCAAGTGAAGATACGAGTGATGATTGCACCGAATAAAAATAAAGTTCTTATATAATATTAAAAATAAAGTTTTATCTTTTGCATAAGTACGTACTTATTCGGTGTCGTTATCACTCGAGTCTTTATATGTGTTATAAATTAATGTTTTTTGTTGTTAAATGAATAAAGCACTTTATAACAATAGATGATTTTTCTTCTACAGCGATCTTTCACATAACTTTTTAATAATAGTTAATAAATATATATTATATCAATCATTATAAAAAAATCATTATAAATAAAGAAAGTACTACATATAAAATGTGCCTATATATTGAAGGTTTGTAACCCCTGGTTAAACGACCGAAAGGTCATTGTCCGTTTTTCTCAATCGATTTGGCACATACTATAGTTTAAATTTAATTTATCTTAATTATATTTATCATATAATTTATACATTTGAAGTAATTCTTCATTTTGCTGTGTAGTTTCAGCATAAGAAAATTCACTGCTCCATATCATCCTGTGGATGTCATAAGAGGTGACAGTGGAAAACTGAAACATATGGACAACGGAATCTTCCTGACAACATAAAACTTAAGTTGCCAACACCCACCTGCCAATCTTGGTAACTGTGGCAAATATCAATTTGATGAAGCATTCAACCGGGGAGGTCTATATTCAGCAGTAGAATTTGACAGGATACAATGATGATGTGTCACCAACCAGACTAAAATATTTTTTTAACCATTGTAAGCCAGGGCTTGACCACTATCCCACATGGTGGTAAATGGTGTTATGGTCAAAGATGGTAAAGCGCACTGACTTATTAATCAAAAGCTTTTAAGACAACCACAGCTGTATAAAAATATATATAAAAGTTTATTACTAAATGTTTCCAATAAATAATAATGTTATGGCTGTTGCACGAATAGGTCCATCCTCTTGACTGAGGTAGAACCAAACAGAATACCAATATAATATAGCAGCATAATGCTGATCTGTTTTGGTGAGTTTAAAGAACCGGAAATCCTTCTTACTAGCAACGAGGTATTCCATCTTAGTCCTCAAGAATGACAATGCATTAGCATTTTGATTTTCAATAGGTGTATCTATAGACCACAGCATCAACTTACCATCAGGTGGACTGTGTGATCGTTTGTCATCCTTATTCTTTATAAAATAAAAGTACAAACACATTATGTTAATTTTCTTATTAAATTAGGCATGTACCATAAAAATTGCTTTAGTATTTGTCATCATCAAGAGAATAGGTAACAATCTCACCATTAAATATATACTTTAAATAAAATTTCATGTATATTACATATTGAAAGGTATACAATAAAGTTTTGATCATAAGCACTGAACTTGCAATTTCCTCACTGCTTTTCATGATAATATGTATTAGATTAGATTGCCATGGGCTATTTTTCACAACGTGGGCTGCTTCTCAAAAAAGTTCAGCAGGCTCTTATTGTCGAAGATCTTGGGCGTCGTCCTCTTCACGCAGAGATGCTAATCGCTGTATGTGACGGCAGCCTGACACACCAGTAGCATGTGTGTCAAGAGGCCTTTATTACTTCTTCTCTCATACATGCCCTGCACAGAGGACTGTTAAAAGAACCATGTTCAGTAATAACACTTGTTGGTAATAATCTGTTTAATATGATAGAATGCCCAATCTGTTATTTATTTTTACTTTCATACCTTGGATATAAACCATTAATTGCAGGCAGGGTTTCTTTAACTTCCCTGCATTCTATATGTATATAGTGTTTATGTACCAGTGTACATACCTACAGGGAATCAACATAATCTGTTCTGGCTCTGTGAAACCAAGATCCAATCCTTCTACTGCCAGTTCGCTAGCTGTGCCTTTGCTTTTGGATTCACTGTGGCCCTTGATTCATTGTAATGTCACATTCTTGTATTTACATACCTATATATAACCATATTCCACAGGAGTAGTGATAGGATTCTACCCTGCAGGCAGTCTTTCAATTTAAACGGTTCATTTGAAGAGCCTGTTCACTTACCCAGGCAATTAGATACCAGCTCTAATTGTCTGTACAGTGCAGGTTCTATGCTGGAGTCTTGTTTTGAGAGGCTTTAATCCTTCACAATGTATAGTGTATACTGTAAATTAATAATAATATTTTGTAAGTAATTTAATATTATTTTTAGATGTGATGACTGATCTATATAACATAGTAAATCCTCACACAAAGAAAAGGTCACCAATGATCTCAGATTTTCATTATAATATAATAATGAAAAATAAGGAGCGCCTGGACTCGGCAATAGTTTATGATAGAGATTTTAAATACAATTACTTTGGCTTTAAGACTTTGGAAAGATCATATCTTCTTAAAATTAATAACAAGGTTAGTATATACTTTACAAATTATTAGGTGTTTGTAATGTGGATGTTACAGTGATTAAGTTATGTTAAACATGAACTGGAACAAGGGTTAAGATTTGACAAATATATAAATTTATATAAAATAATATGAAACATTGTTTTATATTAATTAACATTATTATATTATGAGGTGTGTCAGGATCGGGCCAAGTCTCTACCTACCTCTCTGTGTAACAGACATGAGAGTTAGTGTTGTGTTATGTTAATGTTATAAAATGGTACATTTCTTTTTCAGGTTGCTGAAAGACCACAACATATGCTAATGCGTGTGGCTATTGGTATTCATGGTGAAGATATAGATGCAGCAATTGAAACATACAACTTATTATCTGAAAAGTATTTCACTCATGCCAGTCCAACATTGTTCTCTGCAGCAACTCCAAGGCCACAACTATCTTCTTGTTTTCTTATAGCCATGAAAGATGATAGTATTGAAGGTATATATGACACATTAAAACAATGTGCATTAATTTCAAAATCAGCTGGTGGCATTGGATTGCATGTTCATTGTATTAGAGCTAAAGGCACCTACATAGCAGGAACCAATGGTGTTTCTAATGGACTTGTGCCAATGTTAAGAGTGTACAATAATACAGCAAGATATGTGGATCAAGGTGGTAATAAACGGCCAGGAGCATTTGCGATATACTTAGAGCCATGGCACTCAGACATATTCGAATTTCTAGATTTGAAAAAGAATACTGGTAAGGAGGAGGTACGGGCAAGAGAACTGTTTTATGCTCTGTGGATTCCTGATTTATTTATGAAAAGAGTGGAGAAAGATGAAAAATGGAGCCTAATGTGCCCTCATGACTCTCCTGGTCTTGCTGATTGTTGGGGTGAAGAATTTGAGACTCTCTATGAAAAATATGAACAAGAAAATAGGTTTGTTAAACAAGTAAGAGCTCAAGAATTGTGGAAAGCAATAATCGAAGCACAAGTAGAAACAGGAACACCATATATGCTTTACAAGGACTCTTGTAATAGGAAAAGTAACCAAAAAAATCTTGGCACCATTAAATGTAGTAATCTCTGCACTGAAATTGTTGAATACACTTCAGAAGATGAAGTTGCAGTGTGCAATTTAGCTTCAATTGCTTTAAACAGGTTTATCAATGAAGACAAAACTTACAGCTTTACAAAGTTAAAAGAGGTAACTAAGATAATAACACAGAATTTAAACAAAATAATTGATGTAAATTATTATCCGGTGCCTGAAGCAAAGAACTCCAATATGCGACACCGGCCCATAGGTATAGGCGTACAAGGTCTAGCTGATACATTTGTGTTGATGCGTATTCCATATGAAAGTGAAGAAGCAATAAAACTAAATCAGCAAATTTTCGAAACAATATATTATGGAGCCTTAGAAGCCAGCTGTGAACTTGCTGAAAAACATGGTGTTTATAGTACATATGAAGGTAGTCCAGCCAGTCAAGGTATTCTGCAGTATGACATGTGGGATAAAACTCCAACTGATCTCTGGAACTGGTCTGCTCTGAAAGAAAAAATTGCAAAACATGGCCTTCGTAATTCTCTTTTAATAGCCCCTATGCCAACAGCATCTACAGCACAAATCCTCGGAAATAATGAATCATTTGAGCCATTCACGTCGAATATTTATCAAAGACGAGTCTTATCAGGAGAGTTTCAAGTAGTAAATCATCATTTGCTGCGAGATTTGACGCAAGCAGAATTATGGGATGAAGATATGAAAAATCTTATAATTCATAATAATGGATCTATTCAAAACATAGAAAGTATACCAAAGGAAATACGAGATTTATATAAAACAGTTTGGGAAATTTCTGTTAAAACTACAATAAAAATGGCTGCCGATAGAGGAGCTTTTATAGACCAAAGTCAGTCTTTTAACATCCATGTTGCTGAACCAAACTATGGTAAATTAACTTCAATTCACTTTTATGCTTGGAAAATGGGCTTGAAAACAGGTATGTATTATTTACGAATTAAGCCTGCTGCTAATGCAATTCAGTTTACAGTCGACAAATCAAAAGTGCAACTTTTAAATGGAAGAACTGATAAAGATGAGGCTAACATGTCAATGATTGCATGCTCCTTACGAAATAAGGATGAATGCTTGAGTTGCGGTTCAT
Organism: Parnassius glacialis; assembly: GCA_033319125.1. Lineage (NCBI taxonomy): Eukaryota > Metazoa > Arthropoda > Insecta > Lepidoptera > Papilionidae > Parnassius > Parnassius glacialis. The sequence goes on along the minus strand of JAVANC010000010.1, from coordinate 21,737,429 downwards.
AATTATAAGAATCTCATACAATTTATAATTTAAAAATCTTATATAATTACAGTAAAACCATTACAAATATATTTTTTTAAACCTAATATGATGATTGTCTACAAATAATCACAATAATTTTTCATTTGAATCTTGTAAACAATATAATTTTATAAAAGTTCTGCAATAAACCAATAAATAGTCTTAATTTTTTTTATATACCAATTTCTTAGAACCAATAATTTAGAAACTACACTAACCTAACAGCATAATAGACATTCATTCTAATTGACATTCTGGACATAATCTAACATTGTTTCATGACCTTATCAGATAGAGCAGGACAGGCCACCAGTGAATCGAATGGGAGTAGCCATAGAGTTTTTTCCCGATACAGAACTATCTGTGGTTTATGTGGGGTGAAATCTGCGCACATTTTGTTACTACGAAACTATTATAGTATTTTCGCTAAGCAACAGGCGACCGTATCTATATGTCAAAGGTTGCTGCGTGCGGCGTACAACCGAAACAGAATTTGGCATTTTGAAACGAAACGCCGTAGTGAAAGGTTCTTTGCTACCTAACTTGTGTTTATTATTTATATTCGTATTTTATTACAATTACCATAAGAATAAAATAGTGTTCTATGCTTTTCTTAACAAAGACAATAAGAATAATAAAAAATGCAAAATAATAAGTGCGCCTCCGGGTGTACCCGACATTGTCTTAGTGAACAGACTATACCTATTATATACCCATTCTATTTAAGAAGATATCTTTTATATTCTTTACAGGCTATCAAAAATTCACTGTTGTAGAAAGGTATCATCATACCATATACCATAGATTGCCTCATAAAGGTGAATTTGCCATAGTTGTGACTCTACACTCAACATAAGAACAGCAACATTTATCGGCTATTTTACGCTGGTATTCTCTGAGGTTACGAATGGGTCAGCACAACCGAGGAAGACCACGCTTGTCTTTTTCGATCGAACTGACCCATTCGTGGTGCGACCATAGCTGTAGCGTAGCTTTACCACGTTGAGAACCGCAGTTTTGTATTATTTTGAGCTGTAATCAGAAAGAAGCTGTTGGATGATTATGGGGTAGTGGAGACTTAGGCCCGCTACATACATACGGAATTCTGAAAGGGTTGGCCACGCACATACGGAATCCCGTTTTGCCCGCAAAATTTTGAACGGAAAAATACTGTACGTGTGTGACGGGTCATAGATTTTATATGAACTTGCTGCGTTCGGAATCTTGAAACGGAATTCCGTATGTATGTAGCCGGCCGTAAGTGCGTTCGTAATAGTAGCAGCAGGTCTCTGTCACTCTTGCTACCTGCGTGAAATAATTACCTACAATCGCGAGGCGCAGTCGGGGTTAGAGCGTTCTAGGCGATTGAATTTTAAAGTTTTTTAACGCTGTCTACGTAAATAGTCTTTTCTAAATACTTGTTGAAATACTCGTCGAAATAGTCTTCGTTTAGTGTTTAGTATATTTAATTGTAGGATAAAATAGTTGATTTTTTTTTATTGTGATTTAAGAATGATATAAAATTTATGTTACCTATATATTTCATTTTGCGGAGATGGATTTTTAATGAGCAAAGAAAAGGATTCAGTAATTTTTGAAGTTACCGAAGGATAAATGAAAGGTGAATTTAGTAAATATATTTACCCATTCGGCCACATAACTGATTATGTTAGGGACGATATCATGTTCAGAGCAATATTTTTATTTCAATTCAAAAGAAAAACGAAACGTATAGATACACTAGATGCGTGACACGAAAACCCCTGCAAAAAACATGAAACGTCTAACGTTTTGGACAAATAGTAAGTATAATTTTATTTTCCTTGTACAATATTTTTCCTAGCTAAATCGATTTATCACCCCCGAAACCCCCTGCACACTAAAATTCTCAACAAATTGGTCATATTTAAAAACACATTGCTTCCGCGACATTTTTAAACAAAAACAAAACAGGGCCACAGAAATATTAGTTAATATATTTACGTGGTTGAGTCATGCTGCAGCTATATTGTGGTTGTAGCACGAATGGGTCGGCTCGGCCGGGGAAGGACCACGCTCTCACAGAATACCAACGTAAAATAGCAGCTTAACACTGCTATGTTTCGTATGGTGACTGTAGAGAACCGGAGACCCTATTTACTGAAAACGAAGCATTCCATCTTAGTCCTCACGGGTGACAACGCATCTGCATTTTAATTCGTAATTGAGGATAGATGTAGATGTATATGGGCCACAGCAACCACTTACCATCAGGTGGACTGTGTGCTCGTTTGTCACCCTTATCAATAAAATTAATTATTATGAAAGAAAACACATGCAACGCACGAGAAATTAGAAGAAAAGAAAAAAGAAATTAGATTGTTCAATAAATATTAATGACAATTTAAGCGAAGTTGCATGCCCATGGGCATGGCGATGGCTCCCACCGGTGCCGTAATAGCAAGTAAAGATGAGACATATTTACACTACCAGGTTTTAAAACCAGGTATTCACTTCAAAGTACGGCGCCCTGGTACGAGCAAAAAATACTTGCATAGGAAAATGATCCATATGTCAATAGTAATAAGAAACTCAATCGTATTTGTGAAAGAAAAATACTTTGAACTTCAAAGTATTTTTTTTATTTATACGACTGCTCCTTATCTATACATAATTGACAAGTAAAGCTGGCTGCCTGGATCGCTCGCTAAGACGAGACAAGGCTAGGCCGAAACGCATATAATATCTTATTTACTTTTAGTATTTGTACTGATTTTAAAGATAACATGTGTGGAGTGGGCTAAGCCCACGCTGGCCTTTTTATACTTGTTAATAATAGGATAATATGGAATACGTGTCAAATTCCTATGCAAGTATTTTCAAATTTTGACACCACGGCTGGACACGTTAAGTCAAACACAAAGTAAAGAGTAAGGACCAGAGGGGAAGCTTCTTAACAACGTCCAAAATGTATATCTATTCTGATAGGTTTGTCACATCATGCATGTGAAAAATTTAAGGAAAAAATAAAAATATTGCATAGCATAAGACAACATGTGTATTAATTATAACTTATATTAATGTAATAACATATCTATTAATTGTTCGAAATCACGAGTTTTGGTGAAGTGGTGGTGGTGATTACAGTACTGGTGGTGAAGGTGGTGGTCTTGATGGAGCCATTGTTGGCCCACTGCCTACTACCACTACCTACAATACTACCATCTCCACCACCACTGACATCATCAGCAACACTATCCACCAACACCAGCACCACTTCCACCAACACCAATCCCACCACCCCCACCAATGTCTGGCGATTGTATTCCAACCATAATGCAATGGTATTTACTCTTGGGGTCGCGGCTCGCAAAAAGTAGCCTATATCCTTCCCAAGGAAACAACCTACCTCTATACTAAAGTGGGTGGATAAAGTCACACATTAGCTTTATTACGTAGGATATCCTGCCATCTACGGCACTGTCAAGGTTAGACTGACTAACGTTTCAAGTAGGTGAGACAGACTTCATCACTCGGCGACGTACCTGTCTATAACATTCTCACTTACCTATCAATGTTATTACCTAGTTTTATTGTATTTAATACGTAAAAAGGTACTTACTTTACTTGATCTCTCGGGTACAAAAATGGAAATATCCTTATTTTCTCTAGAATTATTCATGCATACTGTACAACTATTAGGCATTTTTGCTACAGAACACTTATTTACCCATATAAATGTATAATAACTTAATTCTTAATTATTTTAATTTTTTATATTTAATTTTAATAATACTTAAATCCAATTATTTAATAAATTGCATAAAAACTTGATAAATAAATTGATGTATAAAATTTCGAAATATTCTTGGTCTATTTATTTAAATGCGTACGACTAACAAACAGCCCTTTCATGGATACTCTGACTGAGCCGGCGCAAACCGGTTTGTACCCCGACGGAGCGTCGGTGAACCTGTCGGTGAGAGCTCACGTCACGCACACATCTCTGCGCTATGCATGGGTGTGTACGTAGCGTGCCGTTTGTATGTAGCTCCCCCTCTGGTCAGTTTCTTTGCTCATGTGGCAGAAGGGTCGCGTTTCAATTTGAAGAAGATTGAGACTCGAAATTGACTTGTAAAATGATGAAATGTCTCCTCGTTCATGCGGAAGTAGTTGAAATATTTTGTGGAGTACATTTTGAACTTTTGAAATAGGGTATAATATGTACCTTCTCAGTTTTTTTATTTTTAAGATTGGATGAATTTAAAATTTGACTTCTCTGCGTTGATTATATTTTCGTCTCAAATGTAAGATAAATAACAAACAATTCGGACGACTTGACGAGACCATTTTAATGTATTGTAGAACTGAAGTCTGTGTTAGTACTGGCCAAAACCGAGCATAGACCGTTATCGGCAGCGGCGCAGTGGAAAAACAAAGCAAAGGCGCCGTCGCCGTACCGGTGCCGTGCCAATTAGCTCGAAAGCGCTGGTCACGTTCTTTTATTCTAATATTTCGATATGACTTCACGACTGTACCGAATAGAAGGTAAGTGATTAATTTGACTCCAGTCCAGTTATGAACGTTATATTTACGTACGCATAATTTTTTAATTGCAGTTTCACCTCGTAAAAATGCTTTGTGTGACATTTTGTATGTATGTATGTTTTTTCCATTCACCGGCACAGCGCCGGCCCGGCTGCCGGGGAAGCATAAATGTATGAAATATATGGTATGTTTTTCCAGTCATCGGCGCCGACTCCCACCGGTGCCATCGCCGGTGCCGAGACAGCAATCTTCCCGCTAAATGCCGGCCGGTAAAAATGCATGTGTATTGTGTACGTATTGAAGCCATGTGCGTATGTTCGTGTGCGCGGGCCGATGTAGAAGGGACGCGTTGAGATTGAGACTCGAAATTGACTTGTGAAATGATGAAATGTCTCCTCGTTCACGCGGAAGTAGTTGAAATATATTTTGGAGTACATTTTCAACTTTTAAAATAGGGTATAATTATGTTCCTTCTCAGTATTTTATTTTTAAGATTGGATGAATTTAAAATTTGACTTCTCTGCGTTGATCACATTTTAGTCTTAACCCTTAGGTGCATGATTTTTTATATTTTCGTAAAAAAAATATATATTATAAAATGAGATCTCTAAAATACGGGAAAAATAATAAAAAAAAAATAATTGAAATGTTTAAAATATTTTTTTATGGAAAAAAAGGTTGTTATCATTTTTGATAAATTATGCAGTAAGCTCATAGAAAATTAAGAAAATTATATAGTGTGGAAAACCCTAAAACAGTTATTATTTCGGTTATCACAGAGTGATACACGGCATTTCTCACACATGACTGACGTAAGTTTTTTACATTGAGCATATTTACACTGGTTCCTTTTGGAACCATAAGATTTTTCATGCCCAACACCGTCAAAACGTACGTCATCAGGGGGTAATGTTTGGTAACCCAGCTTTGGTCTTTTCTGCTTGATTGCAGGGACTTCAGTTTTATTTAAACTTGGGCGGCCTCTTTTATGTTCCGACGTTGTGCTGCCATATTTACATAAAGTTTCCGCAAGTTCAGTTCTGTAGTCAGCCAGTTTCAAAATATTTTTAGGATTCGTGTTCTTCTTCTGTAAAACTTTTTTGTACAAAATCCAACTATTGATTACTGCCATATCCAACATGTGATAAAAGAGTCTATTTGTCCATTTTTTGGATTTCATTTTAATTCTGTATCTACCCAAATAACTGTCCATTGTGTCAACACCGCCCATATTCGCGTTATATTCGCGTATAGCTTTAGGACAGGATATGGCAACGCTTTTCCTTAGCTTTTTGTCGTATCTTTTTATTGTATCCACAGGTTCTGAGCCCACATACGTGGAGAGTAATAACACCTGTTTATTGTCCTTCCAGCTGGTGGCAGAAAATTCAACCCCATCAAATGTAGTAACATTTTCATCGTACGATCCTCTCGGCAGTGATGGTTTGAGAATGTCTTTCTTATCTGGTAGTTTGCATGTTTTCCCCAGTCAATTTTTCTGTACTGTCCCCAAGCAGTAAATTCCTTCTTTGAATAAGTAATGGAATAGTGACAAATTCGTATAGAAGTTATCAAAAAATATTATATGATTTACATTCCTCGGTACTGGTCGAAGCAAACGTATGACTGTGTTTGAAACTACTCCTAAGTCGGGTTCATTTGGTAGCCTTTGAATATTATGAGTCCCTGAATAAACTTCAAAAGTATAAGCGTAGCCCATGAGGCAGCAAAGCACATATAATTTGAATCCCCATTTGTGTGGCTTTTTCGGCAAATATTGCTTCATAAAATGACCAATCTTTTTCGAGCACATCTGTTCGTCTAGTGATAGGCGATGGTCAAACGGGACTGACATGAATTTGTCATTGAAATGGTCTACTACTGTACGTATTTTATGCAATCGATCGTGCTTAGGATGGTCAGGAGGTAGGTGGTTGCTATTGTCGTTGAAGTGTATTACTTGGCGAATCTTTTCGAATCTGTTTACTGTCATTGTGTCTGAAATTGGATGGAATTGTACAGGTCTTGCCCAATAAGATCTGATGCTGGGGTAATGGTATACTGAAGTATATATCAAGATGCCAAGGTACTTTCGAAGTTCCAATGAGTTGATGGGGTCGGTGAAATTGGGATTTATTTGTACAGCATATTTATTCGTCTCAGCAACAATTAATTCTTGTAGGTTTTGATCAAAAAAATAGGTAAAAATTGGTAAGGACTGGATAAATCTAAAATATGTTGAGGGTAGTCTGTGACGCCAAGAAAGTTAAAAGCTTGATCAACCACAGGCATATTTTTTCTTTTCCAAACTAAATTTCTTACTTGAGTATAATTAGTGGACCTTGATTCATTTTCAGGCAAATCGCCAGTTACCAATGGGGGATCACAGTCTAGATTACCATTTGAGTCCGTTTGTTCTTCTTCTACTTCCTGTTCTACATCTTCATGGTCTTCGATCAACTCATTCACACCGTCATAGTAATCAATAACATCTTCATCGATATCTGCTTCATCTTCAGAGATGTCGCCATTTTCAAGTTGCCATAACAGTGTTTCAATATTTCTGTCATCCATGTTTTGTGTCGTATCAATAGCGACCTAAAACCATAATAAAACCATGCAACCCAACACCAAAACATATATAACTTGCTTGAAAAACAGCATAGAAAAAATATTCATAAACATTCATAGTAAGAAAAAATGATACCGGTAATGCATAGATTATCATTTTTGATAACAACATTCCAAAGCAAAATTAGTACCATGCCACAAATATTTTTTGTAAAATAAACACATCATAACAAAATATAGATTCCTTTCAGGAAGTATTTTTTTTTTGAGAAAAATAACACTTATTTTATATTTGATATGAACTGCTAAAATATTCAAATTCGTACCTATTCAAGTATTACGACCTTTCAGTTTCTAATGTCAAATTCAACCAATCACAACCCAGATAGTGTTTTGTCATGTTCACAGATTATATGAATAACGCGTAAAGAAACGTTCAAAAACGTTACGTTATTTAAATATATTTTGTTCGGAAGTTATACGCATGAATAAGTCTGTTATCATTTTTGATAAACTATGCACTTAAGGGTTAAATGTAAGATATATAACAAACAATTAGGACAACTTAACGAGACCATTTTTATGTATTATAGAACTGGAAGTCTGTGTTAGTACTGCCCAAAACCGAGCATAGACAGGCACCGGTACCGGCGCTGTGCCGGTGAATGGAAAACCGTCCAGTCGCTTAGTGATTTGTTCATTTTATATTTCTTTTGATCCTTTTTTGGGGGGGGGGGGGGGGGGGGTAATGAGTCTATTTATTTCATCTCCTTGTTCAATGTGTTTTTTTCACAAATTACGTCCAAGGTCAATGAATATCTATCAGTAATCTTCGGAGGGTGTCAGAAGACCACTGATCGACATTCGTTGAATGAGGACGTACTCGTAATTTTTATTTTTCACCTTTATTCTTAAGACAACTCTAAACATGTCCTCTGGGTGGTGCTAAACGAGAACGAGCGACAATCGCCTAATAACAGACAGCAGCTCCAACCGTGTGGTAGTGGAGTAAGAATCTGCCAGAACTTTGCCCATGGATCTGTCCCAAAAAGAAATGGTCCTGAGTTCCCGATGCCTCTTAATGAGGCAGGAGTGAAGATGTGAAGTAGGCTTAAAGAAGTTGCTTATCCTAGGGTCATTTATATTGGAGAGCAGTTTCGGGAGATGGTAAGAATGGTTTATTTTTAAACAGTGGTAGAGCCACGCGGCAGCTTTTGCTGTCGCACGGATGGGCCGGCTCGAACCGGGGTGGTACCACGACCTCACAGAATACCAGCGTGAAGTAGAGGTTTACCTCTGCGTTTCGCTTGGTGAGTGCAGGTGGCCGGAGGCCCTTTTTACTGGAAATGAGGCATTCCATCTTAGTCCTCATGGGTGACAACGCATCTGCATTTTGATTTGTAATAGAGGATAGATGTAGATGTCTATGGGCCGCAGCAACCACTTACTATCAGGTGGACTGTCTGCTCGTGTGTCACCCTTGTCCTATAAAAAAAAATGTGAGAAAAATGAAAATATTATTATGCAAGATTTAATGTATTTTAATGAATTACCCCCAAGGTAAACATTTATTGCATTAATCAATGCATAAATGGGATTGGTAAAAGCCTTATTACAATATGTTTGGAAAGAAATCTTTTGATGAACAATTCCCTTGGTCATAAGAAGTTCATATATTCATATGGGAAAGATAAAAGTAGAAGTATGATAGATTCCGTAATTGTAGATGGAAGAATGAGGATTTTAAATAAATTTATTTATTATGTAAATGTCTTGTGAAATTATATTAATATATTTTAGTCAATCTTAATTAAAATTTAATTTTTTCTATAGCTTCTAAGAATTGGATAAATAATTTCAAGAGCCTCGCTGATTTCGTTTCTGGATTTTCCTCCTGTAACAAAAAACATCAATTTTAATTATTTCATGTAAAGCACGGTACGGAGTCACTTGCATCCATCGACTTCCTGCATATCGTCACTCCATCTAGTGCGGCCGCCCTAGACTTTTCTTGCCGGTACAAGGTTTTTTTTTTAGATAAATGGCCGGCCCATTGAGACTTCACCTTACTAATCTGATGGGCTATGTCGATTACTCTGGTTCTACTGCGAATATCCTCATTTCTAAGTCTATCACACAGAAAAACCCCGCGCATAGACTTATCCATAGCTCGCTGAGCGACCTTGAGCTTCTTCATACGAACTAAAGTGAAAGACCTCGTCTCAGATCCATATGTCATCACCAGCAACACGCACTGGATGCATAATCTTGTCTTTATGTTGTAAGGTATACCTGACGAGATATGTCATCACCCGAACACTGCCCCGCGTAGTTGAATTAGTCGATTGACGTAAGTTGTACTTACCTAGTCGGATTATTTTTCCTAGAAAAACATACTCGTCGACATCTTCGTCAGTAGTGTTCAGACAGTAGTGCTTCCAACAACGGTAGCATCAATATTATATAGTGTAACGTACACATTACTTTTTTTACCATGTTCTTAAGACCTATCTGTTGGAAGACACTATTGAGGTTATTGAACATAGTGCTTAGGTCTGCAGCAATTCTGCCATAAACACTATAATATCGTCTGCAAATCGAAGGTGAGTTATATACATACTCGCCATTGATGTTAATACCGTATCCTTTCCAGTCCTAGCTTAAAACCGTTTTCCAATGCAGCAGTGAGATGTTTTAAATTCACCGTCTTAAAACTCTTTGCAGTTGGATAGGTTTCATACTCTGGTTCAGTAGTCGGATTGCCATCGTAATCTAATATACAAACACTTTGATAAAACAACAGTCAACTTGGCACCGCTGAATGGACTGTAGCACCGCCCAAATTTCAACGAAATCAAAGGTTTTCTAATAGTCCACATACGCTAGACAGAGTGGCAAATTGTACTCTTCTGTCTTCTGTACAATTTGCCGAAGGGTGTGTATGTGGTCTATGGTACTAAAGCCTTTTCGGAAATCGGCTTGTTCGGGAGGCTGGAAGTCGTCAAGTCTGCGTGCGAGACGATTCGTAATGACTCTCGAAAACAGCACGTAGACGCGGAGGGGAAATCGGTCTGTAGTTTTTTAAGAGAGCGTTATCGCCTTTCTTAAAGAACAAGACCACCGCACTTCTGCTCTACGCCTCCGGTGTAGTGCCACCATGGAGGACGTGATTAAAGAGCTTCTGAAGGACTTCAAGTACCGGTTTTCTACCCGCTTTCAGAAGCTCTGCTGTAATCCCATCCTCACCTGGGGCCTTGCCGTTTTTAAGATGCTGGAGAGCCATTCTAATATCGTTCAGACTGACGTCCGGGATATCTTCGGAATAGTGTCGAATAACACTCGCTCTTGGATCGTTACTCACACTTGCATGTGGCTCCAACGATGACGTGTACAGCTGCCCATAAAACCTCTCAGTCTCACTCAAAATCTCAGATGTCCCGGAAACGATGCTGACGAAATGACACTCGGTCTTCAACTTTGACAGTTGGCCCTTTCTGGCAAACAGATCTCTGGCAAAGACTTTGGAGCCATGGTTCCGCTCGATCGCTTCTTCAATACAAGCTGTATTGAAGTTGCGTAAGTCCCGCCGCATGCATTTGGAGATCTGTCTGTTCAGTTGCCTGTATGCTGTCAAATCTGTTGAAGACTGCAGCTTTATTTCCCGCCTAACAGCCATCAGATTAAGAGTGTGATCGGAGAGTTTTTGTTTTCTTCTGCGGCGGGTCTTGCAGAACTTAGCTTCGACCGCATGGACAGTTTCCACGAGTTTATCATTCATATCGTCCACTTCATTGCAATCTTCTAGGCACTGAAAACAGTTTTGTAGCTCGGGCTGAAATGTTTCGGGACTTTGGACTAGAGCACGAGGGTGACGGAGCGTTGACTTCATTAGACGTGACCTCTACAACTTAACGTTTAGGTTCAGTGTGCCTCTCACCATTCGGTGATCGCTGACGGTTTTCACCCTTGCGATCACTGAGACATCACTGAACGGTTGTCGTCTGGTCGTCATAATAAGTCAATCTCATTTTTTGTCGAACTGTCGGGGATCGACCAGGTCCACTTTCTGTGGGGCCGCTTCTGACGTTTAGCGATAGTGATCACATACCCAATTTCTCTTTTACTTCTAAGTGTTACACGTTACGAATAGGAAGTCGAAAATTACTAAGTATAAAGCTAATTAAGTAACTCATCGATTGTTTATTTACCTGTAAATACTATTTTTCCGTTTACAAATATGAGCAATACAACTCTTGGCCGTACCATTCGGTAAACTAATCCTGGGAACAATTCCGGCTCATATGATGCAAACTGCCCATGAGCTTGTTGCAATGCTTCTAATTTTACAGGAAACCTTAGATCAGCTGTTGCTATAAAGTTCTGTATTTTGAAATTCAAAAATTTGGCCTGCAGAATAAATTTACTGAGTTTAATGTATTTAGTAGCACGACGGCAAATATACATATTATGTACTTATAGAATAAATTGTACCTACTGGAAATCCAAGCTTTTGAATAATTCGTGCAAATTTTCGTGCAGCAATGTATGAATCATGTTCATTTCTAGCACCTGTACAAACAATTTTTCCTGACCTGGAATTATAATAATTTTTTCTTCGTTTAAAATATCTTTATGAGACAAATGAAATGACAATTTTAGAAAAATAACTAAAAACCCCCGATACAAAAAGAGCTGATGAATGATGACCTTCAAACGGCTGAAAAGATTTTCTTGAATCATAGCTAAGAACACTTTCGATCAAGTCATCTTTCAAACAAAAAAAAACTGAATCTAAATCAGTTCATCCGTTTGGAAGCTACTACGATGCCACAGACAAACACACAGATACACACGTTAAACATTTAACACCCCTCTGTTTGCGTCGGGGATTAATGACAATGCCTCAAAAATTAGAAGTTTTTGAGGTCATGAAGACAAAAATAAACGCCGCAAAACTTATTTACAAAAAATAATACTTGCATCAAATATATATTTCTAAAATATAAAATAGAATTTACTCTAATAAAAAACTAAAATTGTCGTATAACCATAAAGTATTCTAATAGTTCAATTAGTTGGCTTCTAAAGCAACAATTTTCCTGTTGCAGGTGTTCAGACATTCCTGCTTTACTCTTTTTTAGTGACCGACCGAAGATTCGGTTTCAGTTTCGGTTTCGGCAAAAAATCCAGTTTCGGTAATAGTTTCGGTTTCGGCAAAAAATCTGCCGAACCTTCGGCGGGGCCGAAACTCAGTGTTCATGGATTATCGTGCGTCGTTCGGATGAGTTCGTGATTCGTATATTATTCATAATTATACAGAACCAGAAACAGAATCTTTTTTATTCAATATAGATTGTAAATAATACTTATTGAAAGCATTAATACATCAATGATTGAAAGTCACTCTTTTGTTTAATTACCACTGGTTCGAAAAAAACCTCGGTCCTTGGAAGAAACAACAAGAAATCCAGCGGGACTGTTTTTTAAATAACAGCTTACAATCAGAGGCGTAGCCTGGACTAATATAAACGTGCGCGAAGTTGTGTCAGCGAGGCCCCTTTTCTTTCGTTCCGTGGGTCTACCGAATAGATCTATCCTACCTAACATGCATTGACACGACATACGAGAGCGACACTGAAAGTTTTTAGAACTGGCCACTTGTAAATGATATAATAAAAAAATAAGTTCAAATTTTGAAAATGGAACTGTTTGCCAATATTATTGTGTATATATTTTATTAATTTGTCATTTATTTACGATTTGGCGGCAAACTGAAAATTGTATGTGTCACATCAGCATGAATTTAACGCGAGAAAATTTTTCGTACACTGATTTTTTAAGAATTTCGATGTTATTTAAGTCAACAAGAAAGATATGATAGACTTCGATTGGCCTTTCACAGTGCAGCCCCATCTTGTGCCACTGTTTATAACTGGTTTAATGAGTTTAAACGTGGTTGCACTAATCTCACCGATGATCTGCGTGATGGACGGCCATGGATTTAGTCTTGTATAAATCAATGGAGACGGCCTTCTACGGCGACGACTGAAGATAACATCAGTGTTGTGCGGCGTGTGATAGAGACTGACAAAAAAGTGATTTATCAGCAGTATCAGACAAGATAAGGCATCGGTATGAGTCAAGTGCACAAAATCCTCCATGAATATTTAGCAGTCAGGAAGCTTTGTGCCGGGTGGATACCTCATAACTTGACAGAGGCCCAAAAACTCCGTCGTGTTGATTGCTGTCTTGAAATGATTCAAACATTTAATGGAGGTGACTCAAATGCTGTGTTCGACATACTTACAGGTGACGAAAGCTGGATTTATTGTTATGATCCTGAAACTAAGAGACAGTCTGCTGTCTGGGTGTTTCCTTCCGAGGACTTGCCAACTAAAGTGAAGAGAAGTCGAAGCGTGGGGAAAAAAGATGGTGGCCTCGTTCTTCGGAAGGACAGGTCATTACGCAACAATTGTTTTAGCGGATTGAAAAACAGTTACTGCAGAGTGCTACACTAACAATTGTTTGCTATTTGTCTTGGAAAGAGTTCGGGAGAAACGACCTTGCAGAAGGATCTTCCTTCACTACAACAACGCCTCGTCGCACACTGCCAAGCAAACAATCGAATACTTGCCGAAGTTAGACGTGGAATTACTGGGTCATCTGCTCTATAGTACCGACCTCGCACTTTGCGATTTTTATTTATTACCGAAAATAAAAGAAAAACTTCTTAAAAAAGATGTATATGGACACTATTTTGAAAAGATATAATAATAGTAATATCTTGCTAGCTAGTTTGTTCAGTTTTTGATTTTTTAGAACTTTTACTGTTACCCTCGTACCTACTCATATATATTAATTCCTGACAAGTCTCGTATTTCGTCAATGTAACAATCACGGTCTTTGAAGGTAGTTTTAAAGGCCTCACAGTCGCATTTAAGGGGGAGCTTCTTGCGAGGTTCCAAACAAACACACTTTCACTATTTCAAGGGTAAAAGGGATCAAATTAATTAGTCATCTGTGGTAAAGTCTGGGGGCATCGCATTTTTGGGGGTCTCGCAAGGCCCCTTTAAGTGCGAGGCCATGGGCGAGGGCCCACTTCGCCCACACGTAGCTGCGCCAGTCTTACAATCATGTATGTAACACAATTAACAACAAAAAAGAAATTAGAAATAGCTCGGTTGTGATCAGCATACTGGGGTTATTATAATCCATAAACTCCTTAATATTATAATAACCCTTTTTACACAAACTTAATTAATTAAAGTTTTTGAACTTTGAGCAGGTTTTGTATATTTTCTGGGATTTTGTTGTGTGTGTATGTATATTGTGTGTGAATGTGATATATTAAGTTAATGCTCATGTGGAATAATATTAACAATATTGTGAACACAATAAAATTTGTTCTCAATTAGCGAGCAACTTTTTATGGATGTAAGTATTGATTTTTTTATAAAATTGACTTAAAAAAGTATTGCTTAACGTTAAATTGTTCATTTTTACTTGAAAATAAATAAATATATTGTTGCATGACTATTACAGTTACTGTTTTTGATTAACATACATTACCTATCTGTATATGTATAAAAAATATTCCAGATTCCAGTATACAATCAAAAAAAAGAACATGTCTAAATAAGGTTCGGTTTCGGTTTCGGCCGAAACTGACACCCAGACCGAAGGTTCGGTTTCGGTTTCGGTTGAAAATCCTGTTTCGGTCGGACACTACTCTTTTTAGAATAAGACTAATTTTTTTATAGGATATGGTGACAAAAGAGCACACAGTCCACCTGATGGTAAGTGGTTGCTGTGGCCAATAGACAACTACATTTATCCACGTTTGCGAATCAAAATGCAGATGTGTTGTCACCCGTGAGAACTAAGATGGAATGCCTCTTTTCCAGTAAAAAGGGTCTCGGGTTCTCTGCACTCACCATACGAAACACAGCAGTGTCAAGCTGCTATTTTACGCTGGTATTCTGTGAGAGCGTGGTCCTTCCTCGGTCGAGCCGACCCATTCGTGCTACAACTATACTATTAATATAGCTGCAGCATGGCTCTACCACGTATAAAACATTTTGCTTCAGATTCTGCTACCCCCGCGACTTAGCATCCGACACAGCAACAACTGACGGTTCACACACGCAACGCTACTGTTCAGCCCCATCCTAAATAAGACTCCACCAAACATTGTACCGCAACATGCCAATGTTATTTGGCGACATCGCTTTGCATTAGTACGTGGTAACCAAAAAACCAGCGGCTGAAACCTGCCACCGGAAAAGTGGTACGGCCAGTTTAGCACTACCTTGGGAGACTCATATAGAGTCCAAGTATTTTTTAAGGAGTAGAGCAGCCTCATCAAAAAAACTTATTAAAAAACTCGCAGCTCGGGAAAACCTAAATTAGCCTTACCTAAATATAATAATTTATATGATAAACGTACTTTAGAATATATGCTCCCTAACCTAATTAACCAGCTACGAGAATCTTTAAAATCAGAACTGACTCAAAAAAATATATAATTAAAATTAAAAAACGACTTTATGGATTGCACCATAAATAATTTAAATTATACATAATATGTATTACCAATTAATATTACGATAACGCTTTAAAATAAACGGCCTGTATATACGAACCATGAGCAATGCATCACGCACTTAATAAATAAGTGTAATTTTTTACTTTATCCTCATATTTATCATTGACGGCGATAACGGTACACGGCAAAGTTTCTATAAGCTTATGATTGTACCGTAATGTAATGTGTAATAAATGAATGTAATGTATGAAATAAATAAAAAAAAATACAGATATAAACAGCTTACCTAAATACTAATGCTGTTGCCCGAGGCTCAAGTATTTTCATAACAACTCCTTGAAATCTCGCTGGATTATATTCTGAGAATCTTGTACGGCAATATATGTCTAATAACTTCAATTCACATCCTAAGCTAACAGATGAAACACAATTCCTGGAAAACAAGGGCATTCATTAATTTATGTAATTTTCTATAATTTAAATAAGGCCTGTTTATATTATATTATGAAGAGATTTTTTATTTTGACCGTCAACAGAAAATATGAGTCATCATAGGTGATGTTAGAATAACACGTTTCATAATTTAATTTAACTTTAAATTTTAAGTATTAAGTATAGATACATGAACTGTATTGCACATCCCTTACTTTAAACGAAATAACATGTTGAAAAGTTTTCATCGAATTTAATTCAACAGTAAGGAATTTTTCTTTTTATACAATCAAACCGATCATCATTGAAAACCTAACGATACTTGTGCCTGTTCCCATGCTTTATCAGAAAGAAACAAGCACCGAAAATCAATTGAAGTATTGAGCACTGGTATCTAAATTCCTACTTTTTAAAAACAGTGCCGGTCCCGAATTCTCAAGTGTGGAACCGTCACTCATCTTTAAGGTGTTGCAAACTATGCATCACTCGTATATTTGTGTATCACACTATCGTCCGGTGTGCCAATAATTGTCCCTCGACCATAAAAAATCGAGCAACCTCGTGCTGTTAAAACCAGACGGGCTGTGAACACTGACAAATAAACCACAATTCGGCAAAACCCTATAAAAATATTCGCATGAAATGAAGGTTTCCGCTAACATCTTGTCGCGAATTATTATACAACTTTTTAAGAATAACGAACAGAATCACAATGCAAATTGCAAACTGCAGTTTTGTGATTTATGATTCTGTTTTTGTTTATTCAATGGATAGGTACTTACTGTAACTTTATACTATTCTTTGCTTGACTGGCGCCACTTGCTATCGGAGTTATAGCTACCATTGTATTGTGTGGATTAACTGCTTGTGGTGTAAATGTTCTATGTGTAGGTGTTAATGAAACTTCACCCATTATATGTGGTTGGGTTGACGGCACTATTGGGGTTGTCGACGTTCTCTCAATCTCTGTTCTTTGGTGCGGAGTGTTAAGTACATTTGACTTTTCAGTATCAACTACGTTATGTTTATCTCTTGTGCCAGCTATAGTATTATCTTCATTATTTCTATCCATCATTAATTCATTACTGCTAATATTTCCGTCAGCTTCTTTGTTATGCAGCACCTAATAAAATAATGAGCTTTTATTAATATCAAAGAGCAATTAATATTCAACCGGTTCAGTGCGGGTGACACGCCAGGAGTGCCATCGAATACTTTGTGTGTGTGTGTGTGGCGTATGACACGCGAGGCGTGTCTTTTTTTTTTAAACATCGTTATAACTTGCTCAAATTGCATTTTTGGAAAATGTATCCAGAACAAAATATTCATTATTTTGCAAGTAGTTCATGCCTGCGGCTTCGTTTCTGGATATTTTGAAAAATTGAAATTTTTAGGAGTTGACAACCTTTTTTAACTTGTACATGATACCGTTTTTACTTTATAGGTTTTTAAAACATGTTGTGGAAAAATACTCTAATAAGAAACAAATGAACAAATAATAGCACTCATTGCGATCGCTCACAAACTCAAGTTGTAAACAAGTTTCTAGAAAACAACTCTCCTGTTAAAAAAAAACAATGCCTTTATCTCTTTTGCTTAAAATGGTTGAAGTGCCGACTTATTACTATAATTTGGCCGAATGGACCTACGAAGTACCATGTGCACTTGTGATATGGTATAAGGTTTATTCTTGCTTGAAACAGTTCGAAACCGTTCATGCATAAAAAAAGTTCGCTAATAAATAGTCTTTTGTCAATCCGCCGCCGTATAGCGCCGGCGTTTTTTTCCTTTTGAAAACACTTGTTTTGCTATTCTTACTAATTAGACGTTTTTAGATCGACTTTACTTTTACATTTGTATAACATTAAATAATATTTAACATTTGTAAATATCAATGAATGATATACCTTTTTTTTTTTCAAATTAAGGTTATTCATTGTTTGATATTTAAAAATGTTATTATTAGGTGATAATTTAATTTAATAAAAACCAAGGTTTCCAGGGTGATTTAGCTATACCTACTTATATAAATTATTTTTTATAACAATAAAAAATAGTACAAAAGGTTTGTAATCTCTTCATAAAAAAAGTCACTTTCTCTCAATTTCAAAGAAAACGCGTAAAAAAACACGTAGTTACCCACTAAAAACAAGTATCCTTCCATTTGTAACTTATGTTTGATGTCAAATAAACTTAATTAGTTCTAAACAAGTAAAAAAAGCATAAAAAAGAACATTACTTTTACACGTGGCGTGTGGCACAATAGGCGTGTCATGAAATATTTGTAGCCGCACGAATGACGAAAATTGGTGCCGCAACGAATCGGTAGGTGAAGGGGCATAAAAGGAAATCCATGGGCCAGGGATAAAATATTTTTGTATCAGATTTTTAATATATATTTACATACTAGCAATTCGCTACTGCTTTGCACGCATGTGATTTGATAATGTGGCTTTATCATTCTACGACTTGGTTGCAAGAGCTATGCATCAGCTTCTATTACCAGTAACTTTAAGACTTAGTAAGAGTTTATTTATTTATTTAATTTAAGTATACCCTTTCTTGCACACAGCATATTACAATAACACACACAAACTTAGTAAAATTAAGAGGCATTATCGCTAAACAGCGATCTCTTCCAGGCAAACCTTGGTGAAGGAGAGTTTAGTAATTTATGAAAATATTATTTACTCAAATGTTACACATTGAATTCAATTTAGGGATTTAATCGATTTTAATTTTAACTACTTTTGCTTATTTTAATCCCCAAAGGGAATATATGACAGAAAACAAATGGCAGCCAAGTTCCAGCACATCAAGCAAGTATTTTACGCGACAAGCTTCGGGTACCACTTCTATTTCCCAGTGACCAAGAGAAACCATAATAATAGGTCGGAGTAAAGTTTATTCGTATTTCGTTTGTACAAAATTTAAGAAAAATCTTTTTGGTTTTACTGTTTTTATCTGGCTGGCTTTAATATCAATACATATAGGACCGAAACCGACACTCGATCTGGTTCGCTATAAGCGCTTGCATACCTACGCAAACCAAGGCAAACGCTATCCACGCGTTGAATTTGTGGTGGCTTGTTGTGGTTTACCACGCGTGCGAACGCGGCATTAAGCTAAACCTTTTTTTTAATAATAAAATAAATCAAATACAAACAACTTTTATTAAAACACGGTGTGGCAAAAATCTTTATCTGTACACAGTGCTTCAACAACGGCATTCCGTGTTTATTCTATATATGTACAAAAAGTGTTTATTTCATTACAGTAGGTAGAATATCGTGGTCGTCACGCTGCAGCTATATTAGTTGTAGCACGAATGGATCGGCTCGACCGGGGTAGCACCATACTCTCACAGAATACCAACTTAAAATAGTAGCTGATGTGATTCGCATGGTGAATGTAGAGAACCGGAGACTTTTTTTACTGGAAAAGAGGCATTTCATCTTAGTCCTCAGGGGTGACAACGCATCTGTATTTTGATTCTTAGTCGAAGGTAAATGTAAATCTATGGGCCACAGCATCCACTTACCATCAGGTGGACTGTATACTCGCTTGTTACCCTTATTCTATAAAAATAAATGCTTTTAAATCGTAGTGAAGATCTACACATTCACAATGCACACATTCACTTATAGTAAAAATGTGTCATGCTAATGTACACAGATTATTTAAAATCGATAGTTTTTAAACTGTACTAACATTTGTAAGTATTCTTAGTTTTAATAATGTGGTATTATAACACATACTGTAGATAATCAAATCTGTTAAAACAATCAGCACATGGTCGTATAAACATAAAGAACGCAAACGCAATTTGGTTGCAATAAATTGTAGTCATTTTTATTTAGGTTGACTAACCAAGAAATCACCTGTAAGAAGCCTTACAAAAACATACTGCCAATAGGGTACTTGAGAAGGGAGGAGATTAAAGTAAAAAATATGTGCAGTTAGGGTAAACAGCTCAGCAGTTCTGAACCTGCTGTTCTATAAAATTGTTTCCCATTTTTAAGCTTTATTTTCAGGCTTTATTTTTAATTTGGCTAATTTTCTTTTAACACAATGAAATTTTGAATTTTTTGAGTCTTTTGAGCATATTTTTTATTTGAATGTAGCTGTAGTAGTTTTTCAGTAGTAATAGTTTTTGTTAAGACTGTCTCGCGCGGTCGTAAAAAATAGTTACATTTAATTCGCGGACAGGCCAGGCGAGAATCACTCGCGCGGGGCGGACGGTTGAGTGGATAGTAAATATTTTTATTAAAATATGTAGATTACCTTCAAGGTAAATTATCATAAAAACTATGACAGTCAACTTAGTATGATACACTAAAGCTCCTGTAAATGATCGTACTTGGTTTTCTACCGACTTCCAAAAAGGAGACGGTACTCAAATCGAGTGTTTTTTTTATGTGTGTTACCTCATAACTTTTTACTGGGTGAACCGATTTCGATGTATCTTTTTTTATTTGAAAGTTGGTACTTCTCGTGTGGTCCCATATGAATTTGATCAAGGTCAGACCAATAGTTTTTGAGTTATTCTTAATAACTTAAATTGAAGCCGGCTGTACAAAATTTTTAATTTTAAATTATTTCAAGACAAATTGCACAATTTGTCAGTCTATAAGCTGGATTATTGTAAAACCACAACATAAGTGGTAAAGCCATGCTGCAGCTACATTAGTAGTATAGTTGTAGCACGAATGCTTCAATTTAAGTTATTAAGAATAACTCAAAAACTATTGGTCTGACCTTGATCAAATTCATATGGGACCACACGAGAAGTACCAACTTTCAAATAAAAAAAGATACATCGAAATCGGTTCACCCAGTAAAAAGTTATGAGGTAACACACATAAAAAAACACGCAGTCGAATTGAGTACCGTCTCCTTTTTGGAAGTCGGTAGATAAAATGCTCACTAGTATTGAGCAAAGCACACAGTTTTAAAGCCTGAAAGTCGGTTGTTTCTTATCCACCATTGAATTAACATAGATTTTCTTTTCTTGCCGAGTCATTTTCCATTAGGCTTTAAACATTTGTGATCGAACTTCTGTTATTTTAAAAAAGTACATAGCTTTGCCTCTGGAACATCTTGCTTTATTGACATATTTGCTATCAGCAAATAGTTAAAGTTAATACGTTATTTTATGCGGAATCAATAAAAAATGAACACATTTGACATTCGTAGCTCATTTGCAGATTTTAAAGACACCACTAGTGTGTTTTCTATCAAATATAAAAAAACCGTAATTTCAACTAGTTCACTTAACACTAGATACACGCGCTCATAAATACTCCTAGAAAGCACGCGCGGGCTACAAGCAGACTTGCAAGTCATGTATTTTCCTAATAAAGTTAAAAAAAACAATAATACGCAATATATAGTTACTAAACATCTTTATTTTTATTATATTGGCACACAAACCAACAAAATTTAGCTTCATAATTAAAATATAATTCTTAATTCTTCTTCTTCATAATTCTTGAAATGTTATATGGACGGGTTGATATCACTTGGTCTTATTTTAAATTTAGAAAGTAATATTTATTAGTTTCTTTGTTTCTTATCATCCAATTGAACAGTCTAAGCACGTCTTATAAAATCATTCTGTTGTTACGCATTCAGAACATACAACTGCCTAATGATCGTTACAAATGTATCGCAAGTACTGCAATCGATCTAACATGCATATTATATTTTGCAGATTATTTGGCCAACAGTATCTTCACAATATCATCAAGGAATGGTATCAATATAAATGTTTGTCAAATCAACGAGAATGATTCAAACATCAGCATCGGAAAATAGCAGGAATGATATGAGTTGTTTTGCCAGCGTTTGCCACACCTATTGGGCTAAGTAGGCAGTGGAAAATAATCCAATCTTGCATCGTTATGAGACTGATAGGAAGCTAAACCCGACAGAGGAAGATCTTCAACATCATCTTCATCGCCTTCTTGTTCCATATCAAACTGATTAGGAGATCCTCGCTGTTCTTAGATACTTTGTTCGGCGAACCCCCCTTCCTCCTCACTTTCACACAAAATGTCATCCCCTTCTTTATCCTCTAGCAACAATCTTTGTATTTGTTGTTCACATTAGTTATTTGAATAGCCTGCCATCTAAAAAATATCAAAATACAATAAATATACATAAAATATTCATTAATACAGACAACAAGACATTTTATCAATTGTTTTCATTACATTTTATAGTAATACTACAAGAATTATATAATATGAATAAATATCATCTGGGTAAAGGACGTTCTGAGTGAACGGTCTCTCTGGTTCGTCGTCGATGACTGCTCATCCGATCCTGTGGCGAATAACTCCAGTGTTCTTTAGGGGCGCGTTATCTCCAAAACTCTCTTCCTGCTGTATATTAATGATCTGCTTATGCCTGGTATCTATGGGTACACAGACGAAAGCATAATCATACCAACCAAGTCCTCGGGCAGTCGGGATCAAATCCAGTCCGAAAGAGAAGCTATGGTCGAGCATGTGAATCTCACACTACAGGCAGTTTCTGAGTGGGGGCGATGCCAATCTTGTGATATTCAACGTCTCCAAAACACAAGCGTATCACTGGAACACACCAACCGCCTTCAGTTGTTTGGGGTTGAGATATCCTCTAACCTAAGCTTCGGGCGGTTCATTGAGTCCCAGACCAGAGCAGCTGCAAGGAAGCTAGGAGTTTTTGCAAAGGTGCGGCGGTACTTCACGTCCGGACAGCTGCTTCTTTATATAAAGTGAAAGTCCAGTCGTGCATAGAGTACTGCTGCCTTATATGGAATGGTGCTGCAAAAAGCCACCTAGCAGTTTTGGACTCAATGGAAAGGTGTGCTAAGAGGCTTATTGGTGATGCGAATCTGGTTAAAACCAATCTTACCAGCCTCGAACATAGGCTCAAAGTAGCAAGCCTTTCGGTTTTCTACAGCATGCATTTCCGAGAGTACTATTATCGTGATGTTTGTGCTATGCCTATGCGGCTCTTGCAGCTTTATTTGTCACACACAAACACTTTTTTTTAGCTATTTAACCACTGTCCGATGGAGGCGGCGCGAATCCCCTTCTCTGACTGCTTAGCTCGTATCGGTCGATGTTCTCACCGTCCAGGTACGCGGGTGTACGGTGCGTACGCGATGTGTGCTGGAACGCGTCGTGCCCACCTACGGGTGCGACGCGCCCCATCCGTTATCCTATTTGCATTTGTCCGATTTGGTGTGGGTGTAGTGTCAGTGTATGATGTGCCTGCGACGTTTGGGTCGACGGGATCTAGCGAGCGTGGTTGTTCTATTAGTATGTTACGCGGTCTACGGAGAGTCTGCGCGACGTTCGGTATCGGGACGTAGTTGATTGCTTTAGCCACTAGCGGGTTCGGATGGGTCTCAGCGCTATCAAAGTAGCGCTGAGACATCTTGACGTATTCGGAGATAGTGGGAAGTTGACAATCACTGTGTAGATCTGAATTCCGTTGATACCACCGTGCTCAGGTGGCTCTATGGATGGAAAATTTTTGAACTTTCTGTAGTTTATTTAGGTGGGAGTTATACGTGTGTGCGAAGGCTACACTTGCGTCAGACATGGTAGGTCTAATGCAGATTTTGTACAGGTGGAGTTTGTGTCTTAGAGACAATTTACTCTTCCTATTAACAAGAGGGTGGAGACGGCCTATGACTGACCTGGCTTTGTTGCGTACTACACTTATGTGATTCGCGAAACTCATGCGGACGTCGAACGTGACGCCCAGATATTTGGCCGAATCTTTCCAAGGGATGGGGCGGCCGTATAAAGTAATTACCTTAATTCTGGTTCTTGGTCCACAATTCTTCGGATGTGATTTTGGACTCCGTTAAAAGTATATTGCTACACTTTTTTCGGGATTCACTTTAATTCTCCATTGGCGGAAAAATTCGCCTAAGCGATTATTAGCTTTTTGAAATTTTAAAGTGAGACTATTCTTATTATAATCTGATACAAAGAGAGCTGTATCATCCGAAGGGAGCAGTGTTTAACACTGGATCTTTAGGGTTATCACTCGTGAAGACAGTAAAGAGGAGTGGAGACAGGACGGAGCCTTGTGGGACCCCCAGCATTTAGAAAGCGTTTCGAACAACGGGTTCCCTCCACTCGATAGCGAAAAGAGCGATTTGTAAGTAAGGCTCGGATGATGTGTACGAGCCTGTCGGGCACGTTTAGTTTATATAGCTTGTAGAGCAAGCCGTCGTGACAGACTTTATCAAATGCCTTTGCGACATCAAAGAAGAGGGCTCCAGTGTTTCGGGATTTTTTCTTTGTCGGATGGTGATTAAAGCCAGACAGAATTTATTCTGTTAGGCGATGAATTTGGTTAGTGCACGAGTGTTTGACTTTAAATCCAAATTGATCGTCAGGGAGGAGTCTGTTTATTTCAGTGAAATGACGGAGACGCTTTAGAATGATGCGCTCGTATAATTTGCTGAGTAGACTGATGGGCCTGTAGCTGGTAGGTCGATAGCGCGGTTTCCCCGGTTTTGGGATTCCTATTACGTCAGCTTCTTTCCAGATATCCGGGAAAGAGCAGCTCGAGAAAAGCGCGTGGAAAATTCCTACAAGGAGGTAAATTAGTGGTGCCGGAAGAGATTTGATCACCTTGTTGTGCTGATGCCGCTTGGCCCACATGCTAATCTATTCTTAAGGCTATTTATGGTTTCAATGACTTCATCGAAACTCACGGGATCGAATGGATCGCCGTTAGCGGTGACGCAGACCTACATTCGACTTCCGCTTCTACCTCTAGTAGGTGTGCGGTACGCTGGATGGGGTACATTGGCTCTCTAGACTGTCAGCTAGGCATTCGGCTTTTTTTTTTGAGATCGTCTAAGGGGAGATCGGGGTAGTCTAGCCTCACGAGAGGCGGCATGGGAGCAGTTTGCTCTGCTTTCAGAGCTTTAGTCAACCTCCAAAAAGAGTCTTGTGATGGTTCTAAGCCTTCTAAGAGGTTATCCCATTTATTGTTTCTCAATTCGGCTACGCGTTGTTTAACCTCCTTTTACAGAGAACGTAGCCGGATTTTGTTATCTTACGTACGATAACGGTCATAAGATTTTAGCGCAGTGTATTTCCGCCGGAAGTTTCGTGTACCGATCACTTGACACACGAACCTTATGGGAGCAAACTTCGACCGCTGAAGTGAGATGAGTCGATAGGGTGCTAATCGCGTTATTGGCTTCCTCCGGCGAATCAATCTTGCCCGGTATGGAGTCTAAATGATGAGAGTTCGTAGGCTCTAGTTTGACCTCGAATTTACGCCAGTCAACGATAGTTTTCGTCTGAGGGACCTCACCTGCCGACCGGCCTGTGGTCCGATCATAATTCGACGAAAGTTTCGATCGAGTTAATAGTAAGCCGGATGTCTTTTAGTAGTGCTATATCAAGGACGTTCGGATGATGGTGTGAAAGAAAATCATAGCGAGTTGGACTCTCAGGAGCGATAATGTCGAAGTTAAGTCTCTCCGTGAGGCCGCATAATGTTACCGTTTGGATTATTTACGTTAGAATTCCAATTAACGTGTTTACTGTTTAGGTCTCCCGTGATTACTACGCTGGGGCCTAGATTTAGTAGAGCCGTGATGTCGGCTTCTAATATATGGATGTTTCTGTGGTGTCGGATAAGTCTAGGCAATAATGACGGGCGTAAGTGCTATCCTACAAATCGATGCTTCTAAGTTAGTAAGCGGTGGAGTATCTATTGGTATACAGTGCAAAAACCTTTTGTAGTAGATCACGGTGTCGCCTTTAGGTCCGGCCAGCCTATCATTTCTTACTAAAGTATAATTAGATATTTTGGGATCGCGTACACTAGGTTTTAAGAAAGTATCTTGCACTAGCATGATGTCGACATCATGATCGCGTAAAAAGTACACGATTTCTTCCTTTTCATCTCTAATGCCGTTTGCGTTTAAGAATGCGATAGTCAGAGAGCTAGGTTTGGTTCTTGCAGTATGTTGTACTGCCATTATGGTTTAAAAAGAAGGGTCAACATAGGCGCATTAATAGGAGCCGATTGCATCGATGAGCGTGATATGCTCAATGGTGGGACTGAGCTTATCCTGGGTAGTTTTTGCCTAACGAAGTTTGCGGGCCAGAGAAGTGACTTCAGCAACATTAATGTTGCTGATGAAGCTTGAGACTAACGAGAAGTCAGCAGCGAAGGTTGAAGATGCCTGAGGGGCAGTTTTGGGCTTTTGGGTCTGGAGAGAGGGCCGTGAGGCGGCCGCACTTACGACGCCGGGGACTTAACCCATGCGTTTGTTTTGGATGCTGAGGGCACCAATGGACTTACGCCTTGCGCGGAAGCCCATTTAACGGGGCTGGGTATGGTGTTAGCCTGAGGGGTCGCGGGTTGTGACACCGATTGGTGCGACTTAATGGGCAGGTTGCCGAGGACAGGACCTGCTAACGCTAGCCGCTCGTCCGCACCGGTTTACACCACCACGCCTCTTTCTACGCGGCGCTTTGGTACACCCTCGATAATTCGCTGGATGTCCCGCTTCGCCGCACAGAACGCTCGGAGGGCCATCCAACTCGGGTCTTCGGGTGCACTCGGTTGCCGTGATCGCCTAGACACTTAACGCATCTAGGCCGGGCAAAACGTTTTTGGCCGATAATGATTTCTTATATTTACGCGAACACTACACATTTAAATAAAACTAATTTTACGGATTTTATCGCGTATATTAACTTTTTGGCCTAGTTGCCATAAAGTCGACATCGGTGGCATGCATATATCTTTGCGTTCCGGAGTCAGTTCCAGGATGACGAGGCAAAGGTCAAGGTATGTTTTCTTGTCTGGGGTGGGGTGGTGCATTCTGTGCACTTCTTTGACAGGGAGCTTCTGCGATTTAAGATCGTTAAGAACGTGTTCGGTTTCGAGCTCCTTGGGGAGCCCGCGAACAACGCAGAGGTTTCGGTTCTCCGCGAGTGCGTAGGTGTGAAACCTCAGTTCCTGAGCTTTCAGATGCGCAGTAAAAGCGTGAAAGTCATCCGTCGTCGAAACGTGGATGCGAATGCCCTGGCCACCGTTGTGGACCTAGGGGCAGAAGATTTTC
Organism: Parnassius glacialis; assembly: GCA_033319125.1. NCBI lineage: Eukaryota > Metazoa > Arthropoda > Insecta > Lepidoptera > Papilionidae > Parnassius > Parnassius glacialis. Next base: position 21,710,232 of record JAVANC010000010.1, on the reverse strand, counting down.
TTGGAGTTAATCAATTTGGATAGATTGCTCCAGCGGGATTTGTCCTGAAGGACTTTTCCTTGCGCACTGCGGCGGGTTTCGGGTTCGCAGCTTTAGTCGCGACCTTGGCAGTCTTGAGGCGCACTGAAGAGGCGGTCTTTTTTTTAGCCGGAGTGGCATTAGGGGACGAAGGGGCCGAGTGAGGCTCGTCGCCAGTTTTCGCGGCGGGACGCTTTCGTTTTTTGCCGGAGACTAGGGTGAAGCCGTCGTCTTTGGGCTTGGCGGATTTCGCCACATCAAACTCCATATCGGAGCCCGTCTCGGCGTCCGAGAACGCCGGGGACGGTCCACGGGTGGAACGCAGAAGGCGCGGGCGACGCTACGTCATAAAGTGTCTATGGACACAAGGGTCGCAGGTCCGGTGCTCGGCAACATGGGGTCGTCAACAAGCACGGTCGGACATTCAGTAGCGGCCGAGTCACGCTGCGCTAAAAAGATTGCCCAAACGTCAGGGCAGACGCGACTTAAATAGTCGGTGAATTCGGCTATAGTAACAGCCGCCATCTTGTTTAAGGCTTAAAACACGAGTGTACCAAGTCGTCGCCACCTCACGGCGGGAAAGGTGTGTGCTTAAAACGAACACCTATACACCTAGCGCGTTGGTACGCTAGGGTGTGTACCGAGCTGTCGCCTAAAGCGACAAGCGAACACAGAAATTAAAACAATAGAAAGCTGCCTCAGAGGCAGTGGTGTGTAATAAACTACTTACAGTTACTGGAAATAGCATGGGGCACTACACTACTCACAACACAAAAGGACAATGGGCAGGCGGACCGGTGCAATCTGAAGGCGGCAATGATGCACATACACCACTGAAGCACCTCCGAGAATAATCCAGTTATTGTTCTTTTGCACAAACCACTTAGAAACAAGAAGCGAAGCTTGAGCACAGCAACCGAATGTTTCGGAGTGTGAGCAGGAATTGCAAGTAATTTAATTCCTCCCTCTTCCGTCCACCATCAGAGACCTAGATGTTTGGCCAGTCTCCACCCTTTCGTTGTTAATTTACCATGCATTCTAACAAAAAGGAGTGGAATAAGTTGCCAGCATCTGTTTTTTCATCCGTTAACAATGTGGGTATCTTCAAAGCAAGAGTGAATAGGCTTTTGTTTCTTTTTTTTTTTTTATAGGATAAGGGTGACAAACGAGCACACAGTCCACCTGATGGTAACTGGTTGCTGCGGCCCATAGACATCTACATCTATCCTCGTTTGCGAATCAAAATGCAGATGCGTTGTCACCCGTGAGGACTAAGATGGAATGCTTCAAAATGTTTAGGCAGTGCGCTTCACCATCTTATGGTACATCATCACTTACCATCAGGTGGAACTGTAGTTAAGCACTGGCTTAGAATATATTATATATACAACGTGTCCCAAAATTCAACGATAAGCCAACACCGGAGGATAGACCTGCCCCGGACTAATCGGGGAAAAAAAGAAAAAAAAATATATCCCAGTTATATTTTAAGTTATATAAAAAAAATGAAATTCTTCAGAAATTGAGACCATTTATGATATTTTTCACTACCATGACCACAATTTTTTAAATATTTTTTTCTTTTTTTTTTTATAGGCAACCTGAATAGTACTGCTATCTACCACAATTCTTAAAAACTCCAGAATAACTCTTGTTTTATCACGAAAATTAATGAAACTTATTTTATTCCCTAAATTTTTTGAAGACTTTTACTTTTAACCAAATTTAACTTATCGTGGTGTAAAAAAAAAGTATGAACACTAGTATGGCAAGTTTTTTAAAAATTGACGCAACTAACCAACATTCCAAAATGGTATAATATTCTAGGAAAACAAGTTATAAAAAAATATGGGCCTATTATTTCCAAAACAGGGGCCAAATTCCTTAAATTGTAATTGTCAGTAATCACTTTTACTACATGCCCAAAATGGGTTCCAGTTACAATTTCTAGGAATTCGAATGGGGCATTAATACCTTAGATGTTAGAGAGAGATAGATAGATAGAGATATTTACGTTAAAAAGAGACAACAACAGGGCAGGTAGAGAAGCTGTTATTATTTTCAGCAAGTCGGTTCAGTACGCTCTGCTCCTTTGTTTACTGGGCACCGTTCCCAATTCAACTTACGTGGCCCTCGTACATACTATCGACTTTTGGCTTGGCTTTTTGGACTGGAATCAACCTGCAAACTTAACTGACCTGGCATTATTTGGACTGGAAGTGATCTGCAAACTGAACTGACCTGGCATTATCTTGGACTACGATTGTGTGTTTTGTGATTTAGAGTTCTGGCGCATTTTGGACTGTTTGGCGTTTAACATGCTGCAACCGTACACACCACAGGAATACGCTAATATGCATTTAATCTATAGAGTATGCCGATGTAATGCTAACGCTGCTAGCAGACTGTATCGAGAAAGATACCCAAATGCTCAAAAATATCCTGATTATCGAGTGTTTATTAATGTGCATCAAGCGTTTTCGGAGGGTCGTATGCCATCCAATAGGAGAAGCGCTGGAAGACCTAGATTGGATTGTGATGAAGAAGTTCTCAATGAGATAGAAAATGACTCGACTACTTCGGTATGTGCCATAGAAGAAGCTACAGGAATCCCGAAAAGTTCTGCACATCGAATATTAAAATGTCACAAGCTTCACCCATATCACTAGAGGCGTGTGCAGATGTTATTACCGCGGGACTATCCACTACGGGTCACATTTTGCCGTGTAATGCTGCAAAGGCACAGTGAAGATCCCCACTTCCTAGACAAAATTCTATTGTCGGATGAAACAACGTGCAAGGAAGATGGGTATTTACATCTTCACAACCTACATAGTTGGAGTAATGAAAATCCACACTTGATGAGACAAGACAAATCCCAATATCAATTCAAGGTTAACCTATGGACCGGCATATTAAATGGAAAAGTAATTGGGCCCTTTGAGTTACAAGGAAACTTAGATCGGAATAGTTATTTAAACTTTTTACAAAATGACTTGCAAGAATTATTAAACGACGTGCCTTTAAGTGATCTTCAAAACATGTGGTTCCAAAATGATGGTTGCCCAGCACATTATGCCTGTCCTGTGCGAGAATATTTAAATCAAGAGTATCCAGGGCGTTGGATCGGGCGACTTGGTCCTATCTTTCACACGATTTGAACCCCCTGGACTTCTTCTATTGGGGTTGTCTTAAAAACAGGGTCTACTCAAAACCCATTGTGACATTAGACAAGCTTCGTCGAAATATCACTCAGGCTGCTGATTACATTAATAGCAGAAGATATGCAAGACAATAAAAACAATCATTTTTAAGGCGATGTTGTGCATGTATTAATGCTGGTGGCAAACAGTTCGAACATTTGCTATAATGTTAATAACTTAATAAATTACACATGAAACTGTTTGTACCATTTTTTTTGAAATATTAAACATTTTTCAAGAACTAATACTTTTATTACACCCGACCGTCATTTGGCCCATTAAGATAATATATATTTAACATTAAAATAATAGGCCCATATTTTTTTATAAATTGTTTTCCTAGAGTATTATACCATTTTGGAATGTTGGTTAGTTGCGTCAATTTTTAAAAAACTTGCCATAATAGTGTTCATACTTTTTTTTACACCACGATAAGTTAAATTTGGTTAAAAATAAAAGTCTTCAAAAAATTTAGGGAATAAAATAAGTTTCATTAATTTTCGTGATAAAACAAGAGTTATTCTGGAGTTTTTAAGAATTGTGGTAGATAGCAGTACTATTCAGGTAGCCTATAAAAAAAAAAGAAAAAAATATTTAAAAAATTGAGGTCATGGTAGTGAAAAATATCATAAACGGTCTCAATTTCTGAAGAATTTCATTTTTTTTATATAACTTAAAATATAATTGGGATATTTTTTTTTTTCCCCGATTAGTCCGGGGCAGGTCTATCCTCCGGTGTTGGCTAATCGTTGAATTTTGGTACACATTGTATATATATATATATATATTTAACTTAGTTTTTTAATTTGTGCACAAAATAAAAAAGCTTTTCACGAAAACTCGCACGGGCTACATTTGTAGCCCACCAACTTTTAAAGATAATATACTCAAGCGGCTGCGCATTTCGGGTTCAGGATATTATAATTTGAGAAATACACGAAACTTTGGCACTGTGGCAAGTCTATTTTAAAAAATAAACAACTGTTTTATTTGTTGGGTTACAATTATGTACATATATGTTTTTCTTAACACTAGTTTTAAGAAACTCTCTGCACTCTAGTTTTAAGAAAAATAATTATATAAATTAATATCTCGAAAACTATGAGTGGCCACAATAAGACTAACAAAAATAACAGATATTGTCATATTTTCCTCATAAAAATATAAACGAAAAAATCGACTGTAGTTTAATTAATTTAAGTTTCTATGTGTATTAATCTTAAGTTCATATTCTAATTAACCTGTACTTTTTCCACACTATCTTCTTGACCAACAGCTGTGAAATGTAAACAATTTTCGGGTCCATCGGCATCACGTAGTAACGGCAGGTGTTCAGACGATTCCATAATTTTTTAGAACATATCTATCATAAAACGAAGACGTGATTATATTAAATTCTTTGCTAACAATTAATTCAGTATTCTTCTCTTTGCAATTAATTTAATAAATACACTTTCCACCAAATTCCAATAAAAATAGCATACAATACTGTTATATAGGTTATACTAGAGATTAGTGATGTGAACCAGTTTTAGAAAAAAGTAAATAAAACCGGTTTTTTTAATAACCGATAAACACCGGTTTCTTTTTACTAAAACCGATTCCTTTGGACTCACTTTTCCTTCATTATTCGAGTATCCGAATCATAGATAAATATTAAATAAATATGTAGCAAGATAATTCGAACACCAAAGTCAAACCATAGACATAGGGAGAGTCAGACCAAATTTATATTGTCATTGATTGGGGAATCACCGCGCCATTTCAGCCATTAGGCAACACTGTTGACAAACTTCAGCCCGTTCAGTCATTCTTTTGCGTGTGTTATGTGTATGGTTATTTCTCTTGCGTTTCTTCAAAAAGACTTGGTTTGTTATCAGGTTAAGTAAACGTTTTGGAGGAAATCATCGATAGGTAAGTAATTAATTATTACTTAATACCTCGTTAAATAGAAAACCTTTTAGTTTATAATTTATATAAATTACCTGATTTTTTTTTAATAATGAATCGCATTTAATTGTATTACAGGATGCCGAAGGTAAAAGGAAAATCCATCACACGGAACCATTTCGAAAAAATTGACAATGATACTGCCAAATGTAAATTATGCGAAAAAATAATTAAGGTTGGTGGTGGAACTTCTAATATGTTGGCTCATTTAAAAAGACACCATCCGCAGGCTACAGTGGAAATTCAGGGGAATGATGTAGGTGAACAGCCCAATAACCTATCCGCCTTAGGACAAACTAAGCAAGAACAATCTTTGAACATTTCAGAAACTCCTCTTCTCCAAACTACATTGAAAGTGACCTTGGTCAATAATAAGAAAAATATTGATAAATATTTAACCATGATGATCGCTACGGACTTCCAGCCCTTTTCGATTGTTGAAGACAGAGGATTTAAAAGGTTCACAGAAGTTTTGAACCCAAACTACAAACTGCCAAGTAGACAAAAAATCAGGTACGAATTAATGCCGCAACAGTACCAAAATGCAAAGTTGAAACTTGCTATTGCACTTGATAATGTTAAACATGCTGCACTAACCGCTGATTTGTGGTCTAACCAAAATATGGACTCCTTTATTACGGTCACAATTCATTTTTTTCTCAAAGGTGATTTTAAAAGCTATGTCTTGACTACCTCAGATGTCCCCACTGCACATACAGCTGAAAATCTTGCCGAAATTGTTTCTAACTTACTAACAGAATGGAAACTAACTGGCAAAATTACAACCATTGTCACAGAAAACGCTACTAACATGATCAGAATGTGCGAATTGCTAAACATACGGCACATGCCATGTTTTGCGCATACGCTTAATCTAACTGTTGATGATTCTTTAGAGCTTCCTGAGATTTGGGAAATTATTAACAAATGTAAGGCTATTGTTAAGTTTTTTAAAAAGTCGTCTGTAGGGTGGCGAGCGCTAAAAGCAGAACAGAAGGAAAGAAATCCCAATACTACTCCTTTAAAGTTGATACAAGAAGTATCGACACGATGGAACAGCAAATTCTACATGGTGTCTAGAATTCTTCAATTATCTGATGTTCTGGCATTAGTATGTAAAAAATTAATCCAGGCACCAGACTACTTAACCGCCTGTGAAGAAAAAGTGGGCAAAGAAATAATAAAGATTTTGGAAATATTCGAACAGGCTACAAAGCTTGTTAGTGCTGATACATATCCGACCAGTTCATTAATCATACCAGTAATTTGTGGATTGTATGAGAATTTGACCACCATTGAAAATACTCTGGAGACAGATATAGGCAAAATGTTTTGCTCATCAGTAATGCGAAATATGAGCATCAGGCTTTTAGTATACGAGACAAGAACTGTCACGCAAATGTCAACATACTTACATCCAGTATTAAGGTCTGGTTTAGGCGCTCGGAAAATGAATGTTATCGGCAAAAGAAATAGTAAGAAAAGAACTATCTCATTTAATAAAGGATTCTGAAACCAATATTACGGCTATGACTTCAGAACAAGCAGTCCAAAGATCAGTGGAGACAAATATAGAACAGAAAAAACCTGGACTCTTGGACTTTTTGAAACAAAGGAAACCCATTATCCATTCAACTGCGTCCGCAGTTAACTTAGTGGCGCATGTATTTGGAGACAGAGCCTGAGCATATTGAAGCTGAAACTGAAAAAACGGCTGAAAGTGCTGGCACTTTTTGGAGCAAGAACAAACATTTAGTGCCATTGAACGTTTTAGCGCTAAAATATTTATCGGTGCCAGCAACGTCTGTGCCTTCGGAAAGGATGTTTTCCAAATCGGGATATGTACTGTCATCCAGAAGAAGCAGGTTGCAAGCGGATGCTGTCGATCACATCTGTTTTCTTAGTCAAAATTACGACTTATGTGATTAGTTATTTTTATGTAAAAATTATTTTGATTTTAATAGAGTAGATTTTAATAAAGGTAGAAGTTATTTTGATGAATTGTTCTTTCTTTTAAAAAGGTAAGAAAAAACCTGAAAAAACCTTTAAAAACCGGTTTTTTACTCAAAGTAATCGGTAAAAACCGGTTCTCATATTTGCAATCGGTTCACACCATTACTAGAGATAGAGAAAATCATTCATTCGTTCCTGTATACTAGTAGTATACTAGTACCTGTATACTAGTACCTGTATAGTATTGTAGGACAGTTACTATACCACAGAACATATATACCCCTAAAGGCTACTATATTACTATACTATACTCTTTGGAGAAAATGTAGTTCCGTTTCTTTCCTTCAAGTAAAGTATCAAACCACAGAACTAGATTTGGGCAAAACACATTGAAATATCGATATATATCGACAATATTTAATATCGCAATTTATCGATATTTATTTTAGAGTAACGATTTTGTATCAATTTCGATAATGAAATTTTGTATTAATGACAAAACATGTAACAACAAAAGGAGATACAAAAAGATATTCATGTGTGGTTGGTTGTCGTTTTGTTTTTCGTCATCCAACCATCATAAATATGGACCTTATATTGTACATCGTTCAAATGATAATGATATATAAGAATTTACAGACATCAATATTTCAAAAATATCTCTGGATAGATAGATCTTTTTACATAATATTTTATACGTGGTAGAGCCATGCTGCAGATATTAGAAGTATAGTTGTAGCACGAATGTGTCGGCTCGACCAGGGAAGGACCACGCTCTCACAGAATACCAGCGTAAAATAGCAGCTTAACACTGCTGTGTTTCGTATGGTGAGTGTAGAGAACCGGAGACCCTTTTTACTGGAAAAGAGGCATTCCATCTTAGTCCTCACCGATGACAACGCATCTGCATTTTGATTAGCAAACGGGGATAAATGTAGATGTCTATGAGCTACAGCAACCACTTACCATCAGGTGGACTGTGTGCTCGTTTGTCACCCTACCCCATAAAAAATATTGCAAGCTTAGGGTGATAAGGAGATGCACCTAGTAAGAATGATACAGCAACAACGGAATCGCAATTAGAAAATCGTCGTCATTCTTCGCTGGCAGAATGTCTAGACTCAATGGCTAACGTCTCTCAACTGACCCTTGTTATTCCGAACGGAAAAGAAACGTAGGTATGTGTGTGGTGTATTCACGGAATCCGGATTCGGCATTCCGAAACGGAATTCCGTATGCATGTGGCCGGGCTTACTCTCTACCACTACCACAAACTGACTAGAATGCTCTCTACCAAGAGGACCCCCCTACCCCAGCGTTTGAATTTTGAGTATATATATATTAAAAAATACTCACAGACGTAGTTTAAATAGCACATCTCAAAAATATAAATTATTTAAACTGCACCCATATAGTTTAGAAATAAAAAATAGTTAAATATCGATCAACTTATAACGTCGATACTATTTCAAATAATTAAGATTGGGTACTTTTAGCTACATTAAAAAACTGCACCTTGCTTGAGTATAATTGCACCATCGGTAAAAATACATAAACTGCAAAATTAAATGCAAAAACCTAATAAAACCAAATTTGTCAGTTTCGATTGCATCACACCCTACTCCAGCCTACGAATTTAGAGAAATTATATTAAAAAAAATACTGACAGACGGAGTTCAAATAGTACATCATCTCAAAAATATTATAGTGCGCGCAAGATAACTCTGCGCGCGGCCAAAATTGGAACTAATCGTGTGCCGCCATCTTACTGTTTATGGCAGATGTCAAAACAGATTGTTAGGTGTCGTGTTTTTATTCGTTTTTGCAGTAAATAATCGTCATCATTATGCCGAAAATGATTAAAATTGCTGGCAGGGATATTACCTTGAAGGTCAAACGTGCTTGTGAAGAAAAACGAGACAATAACGGGCCTACAGTACCGTTTTCCAAAGTTAGAGCCCTCGTTTCATATTTCACAGGTAATTTTTAGGGCTGCCATAACAAATAAAACTCCCTAATTTTCTCGATTTGTACGTTTTAAGTTTCCTCGTGTCATTAATATCATGTATTTATAATGCGTTATTTTTATTATGTTTTAGGCATTTTTGAACTCACCATCACCCAAATAATTCAAGAGGGTACATAATGTAGCAGTAGCGTCATCTTCTAAAATTGCGACGCCGGGTAAAACCAGGAACCGGAGGAAAAAATTATGATTTAGACGATTTTCATACGTGGCGCTATAAGGAATTTAAATCAATCGTTTGACGTTGTGATGAAAGAGATACCTGCCATAAATAAACTTTGGTTGGAATTGAAAGTTGATATTGATTTTAAATATGGCAGAACAACGTTGAGTATTAGCTTAAAGACTATGAGCTACGAATACAAAAGGTGCCATTTTAAATGGATAAATAAGGAGAACGGTCACGCCCCATAGAAAAAAACCCAGACCCGACAGAAACGAGATATATCTCAGTTTTTCGTTATTTTTTATATAGTTAAGTTATATATTTTTTTTATTCGAAATCAATGGCTAACACCAAAATATTGCCTTATGTTTTTGTACAGGCGTTACTCTAAAAAAATACAATATGCCTATTTATCTACAAAATTCGTAAATATATGTAACTATATGACGATACAATAGCAATAGAATGTATCTAGGTGACCGAGAGATACAGCTGGATTATATGATTTCATGAACTTCTAGTACAAGAATCTACTTAGATTCATTAAAATCGTCGTATTCGATGATTTAATTAAATTACGATGAAATAAGGTTAAATAAAGAGTAATTTATTTTTAATTTTATTGAAATATGTACGAAATAGTATATACTATATTATCTATGGCCGGCGTAGTTCTTCGCATTCTGTGTTGAGATCTGTGTGTTTTTGTTTTCAAGATTACATTTTTTCGTCGGTTTTTGGCTTTCTCTTTACCGGCCTTGATTTTTGCATTGTGAGTGGTTATTTGATATGGCTGACAAATAGGGTGGGCTAGACATCGAGATTACTTTGACCACCCCGCCCTGGGTATGGATTATGTTTTAAGGGACATAGAAATTCAATAAAACTTTATTTCGACATATTTTTCTTTTTGTTATAGATCATGAAACCCCAATGATAGGTACCTAAATCTCGGATGCGCAATGAATATGAAGATTTTAATGAATCCAAGTAGATTCTTGTACTAGAAGTTTAAAAATTACATAAGCCAGCTGCATCTCCAGGTCACCTAGATACATCCCATAGCTATTGTATCGTCATTTAGTTACATAAATTTACGAATTTTGTAGATAAATAGGCGTTTTGTATTTTTTTTTTGTGTATCGCCTGAACAAAAACATAAGGCAATATTTTGGTGTTAGCCATTGATTTCGAATATAAAAAATATATAACTTAACTGTATAAAAAATAACAAAAAAGCTAAGATATGTCTCGTTTCTGTCGGGTCTGGGTCACAGATGACCGTTCTATTTTATAATTAACGTCACAGGCCGACACATCCGAGTCTTCTGATGAAGACTAGCATGGATTCTGATGAAGATGTGAGAATGGAAGGCGTTGACCCACTGCAGGACCATTGTTACAGCAAATTTACAAATAGATTTAGATATTCAATAAAAGATTTACAAGGTTTCCACGGACTTTTAATTGACTGCCGTGAGGACTAAGATGGAATGCCTCATTTCCAGTAAAAAGGGACATAATGATATGAAAATAAGTGACCTCATTCTAAATCCAATATGGCGGACTCTTAAAGATGGAGGACTAGTTTTTTTTGTGCAATCCAATGATATGGATATCAAATAAAAGGATGTGCTGGGAAGAATACCAAAAATAAAAGTGAAGCTTGTTTTTTGTTTTTTTTTTTTCTCAAACTCGCTCGCATAAATTAAACGTTTTCAAATGCTTTTAAGCAATAATTTATATTAACTTAAATCTTACCATAGAAATTTGTGATACTTGTGTCAAACTTACGGAGGTTACAATCAAGAAATATGTTTATTATGCGAATCTTAAACAATAAATAAAGGGTTTAATATTTATTAGGTTTTTGTAAGTTTAAGCTGAACATTACAGTTTTTTTTAACTGAGCTATGGTAATCAATTTAATCATTTATGTAATTTCATATAATTATATAATTCTAGTAATAAGATTAAATGAAGGAAAAAAAATATTAGTTAAGCTGGTAACATTAAGTACGCCATCAGTCGCGCGCAGAGTTATCTTGCGCGCACTCTAATTATTTAAACCACACTATTTCTAAACTACATGCTGTGCTTTTTGAACTACATCTGTCAGTTTTTATATATGTATTATGGAGTGTAGAGAGAAGGAGGACCATCTCTATATATGAAAAGTGTCCCTAAAAACGTGTCCAATAAGGGTGGCGCTGCAGTAGCATAGGATAAATTTAAAAAAAGCGCCAAAAGTAGTTAGAATAAGATAGAGAAAAAAACAAGGACCGACCAATCCGCTTGGTTTTGTACTACGTAAATAGTTGAGATTTTGTATACTGGCATTTTACTAACTACTCTAATCATGAATTTTTTTTAAATATTTGAATTCAGCTGACTTCACTCTTTTTACAACAGCTATCTTCATATCGTAGTTTTTCAAACGCTAGCGCTATTGTGGTAGGTTTTAGAACCTCTATTTTCAGTAAATAGTAGGACACTTTTTCAACTTTCGCCCCTTATAAGATGGTTCTCCTTGTACTCTACACTCCATAATATGTATATATACTCCAAATTCGTAGGCTGGTGTAGGGGCGGTACCGGGTGGTCAAACCACGGAAGTATAGACAAACTGGAACCCACAGTCCTAATATCAACATTAGGAATAATCAAAGAGAATATAATCACTACGTTTAGGAATAATCAAATGACCGTAAGTAACCCCTCGAGCATAGAAAATCGATGCTCGAAAAAGTAAACCCTGTTTTCCCTACAGCATAGCCAACATGTAAACTGATATACCCCATTGACAGCCACTATAAATTTCAGTTTAAGTTTAATTGTCAGTATAGCAAGAATTATATGTAAAAAAAGATAAAAAAACTTAACAAAAACGATTTTCACGCAAGTGTTTGCTTTTTCTTTTAAACAACAAAAGTTTACGATGAAATGTCTAGCTTCCTACATATTTCCCCTATTTTAGAATTATTCTTAAAAGCCGTTATATGGGAACCCAAAATCTATTTATCAAATAATTTTTAGTGTACCTACTATGGAGTGTAGTGTACTAATGAGGACCATCTCTATATATGAAAAGTGTCCCTTAAAACGTGTCCAATAAGAGTGACGCTGCAGTAGCATAGGATAAATTAAAAAAAAAGCGCCAAAAGTAATTAGAATAAGATGGAGAAATAAACAAGGACCGACCAATCCGCTTGGTTTTGTACTACGTAAATAGTTGAGATTTTGTATACTGACATTTTACTAACTACTCTAGTCATGAATTTTTTTAAATATTTGAATTCAGCTGACTTCACTCCGTTCACAACAGCTATCTTCATATCGTAGTTTTTCAGACGCCAGCGCTATTGTGGTAGGTTTTGGAACCTCTATTTTCAGTAAATAGTAGGACAATTTTTCAACTTTCGCCCCTTATAAGATGGTTCTCCTTGGACTCTACACTCCATAGTACCTACACAGTTTATGTTCATTTCGCAAGATTGTTTTTGAATTTTGGAATAATGCAGAGGCAAAGCAAGTAAAATGGTCATTAAATGTATAGTGCACGGTTGCAAAAGTGAGTGTCATCCAGGATGTAATATTATATTTCATTCGTAAGTACAAAACACCATGCAAATACTGCGCGTCATGTGAAACTTATTTTTAGTGAAATTTCGACTTTAATTGCTATTATTTCCCTATAGACAAATGGTTTTTTTTTGGTTTAGATGTTAATTTTGGTTCGGTATTTCCAATTTTACATCGTTATTTGCATAATTAACGTTTCATATTTGTATTATAACTCGATTAGGGTGACCATACATTGTGAATCTATTTTAATTTTAATTATAAACGGAAAAGGTTTTCTCGAATGGTACTCTGCTCGATTTCGAACCTTGTTTACACGAATGATGATACACTGAAACATCAAAATTAAAATAAAGGGTAAGGTTTGAAAGTTAGTCGCCTCAATTGAGGGTGGTGGGGGGAAGGAGGGGGAGTTTTTTTGGTTTTTTTTTGCATCTTACCCATGGTAGCGTATTTGCTTCACGTTAGACGCTGATTCCAAGTCTGTCGTCGATGTGGTGCTTCAGGGGATGGAACTTTTCATCCCGTCATCTGTAGTCATCTTTCACGTGGTAGAGCCATGCTGCAGCTATATTAATAATATAGCTGTAGCACGAATGGGTCGGCTCGACCGGGGAGGGACCACGCTCTCATAAAATAGTAGCTTAAAACTGCTGTGTTTCGTATGGTGTGTAAAGAGAATTGGAGACCCTTTTACTGGAAAAAAGGCATTCCATCTTAGTCCTCACGGGTGACAACGCATCTGCATTTTGATTTGCAAACGAGGATAGATGTAGATGTCTATGGGTCACAGCAACCACTTACCATCAGGTGGACTGTGTGCTCATTTGTTACTATATCCTATAAAAAAGTGCCTGTCGGCAAAGGAGAAAGCCTATCTTTTAGGTTCTCTTTTTGCTTCCAACTCGACTGTCGAAGACGGGGGAACATACGCCGACCAGCCCGCGGTGTGAGAGCTCCATGCCGGATGTGCTGTTTACCCAGCGCTCGGTGCGTAAAGCACTCCTGTCTTTGGACGTCAAGTCGACGTCAACGTCGACAAGTCGAATGAACCTTATAGAATCCCCCCAATTGTGCTGAAGACGTGTGCTCCAGAGTTGGCCACGGTTCTTACGCGTTTTTTTCGGCTTTTACTCTTTAGACGTCATTCCAGGCTCACAGAAGACAGCCTTAGTGTACCTGATCCCTAAAAAATGTGACCGTTCGGACCTGTTCAACTACAGGCCTATCGCTATCACCTCCCCGTTCTCAATAATAATGGAATCTATTATTAATTGCCTGCTTATGGGGTACCATCAAAAGCATCAGCTAATTAGTGACCGTCAATATGGTTTTCGTTGAAGTCGCTTAGCTGGTGATCTCCTTGTCTACCTGACTCACCGATGGGCGGAGGCAGTCGAGACCAAGTGGGAGGTTCTGGCGGTTAGTTTAGACATTGCGAAGGCCTTAGATCGGGTTAGGCACGGAGCGCTTCTTTCGATGCTTCCCTTTTATAGGCTTCCCGAGAAATTATGCAATTGGGTCACCAGTTTTCTTAAAGAACAGATTATTAACGAGTTACGAGAATATTATCCATTGCTCTGTAGCGATGATCTGGTTCCTCGTAAAATATGTCAAGACATTCTAACATAGCTTTCTGCAGCTCCTCTGGCAATGTTAGTCCAGCATATCGGGTCATTTCTCCTGGTAAACGTTTTCGATATCTCCTCATTTCTTTTCTTCCTTCAACTGAAATGTCCACATTCTCACATTTTTGTTACGTAGGAAATAGCTTTTTCCACTAATTGAATACCTTGGCTTTGAAAAGAAATTTTTGGGCTTTGATTTTTATCTCATATTTTTTCAGTGATAATCAGATTATTATTATATTATTTAGTATTCGCTTTTGTGTCTGACTAATTTATATTAGGATTTTACACCAAAAGGAAAGATAGCATAAAAAACTGAAGTCACACAAAGCTGGTAAGAGTTTAGATACTGCTTCTTTTGTATCGAAGTTTTCTCTGTTGGTGCTGGGATCATATATATCTTCGAGTGATAGATTACTTTTTTAAATTATTCTGCAGTGGTTTAACAACGTTATGATGAGTAATTCATTTTGTCTGAGAGTCTTTTGACGGATACACAAATCATGTATGTTACACAAATTAACAACACAACAAATTAGAAATAGCTTGGTAGCGGTCACCTCATTTCCAGGGGTTATTATCATCCATTAATTCTTTAATATTATAATAACCCTATTTATACAAACTACGTTTAATAAAGTTTTTGAACTTTGAGCAGGTCAAATTTTGTATATTTTCTGGAATTTTGTTG